>OZ036010.1:13446985-13761985 GCA_964035015.1 Corallium rubrum
AACACAAACACAAACACAAACACAAACACAAACACAAACACAAACACAAACACAAACACAAACACAAACACAAACACAAACACAAACACAAACACAAACACAAACACAAACACAAACACAAACACAAACACAAACACAAACACAAACACAAACACAAACACAAACACAAACACAAACACAAACACAAACACAAACACAAACACAAACACAAACACAAACACAAACACAAACACAAACACAAACACAAACACAAACACAAACACAAACACAAACACAAACACAAACACAAACACAAACACAAACACAAACACAAACACAAACACAAACACAAACACAAACACAAACACAAACACAAACACAAACACAAACACAAACACAAACACAAACACAAACACAAACACAAACACAAACACAAACACAAACACAAACACAAACACAAACACAAACACAAACACAAACACAAACACAAACACAAACACAAACACAAACACAAACACAAACACAAACACAAACACAAACACAAACACAAACACAAACACAAACACAAACACAAACACAAACACAAACACAAACACAAACACAAACACAAACACAAACACAAACACAAACACAAACACAAACACAAACACAAACACAAACACAAACACAAACACAAACACAAACACAAACACAAACACAAACACAAACACAAACACAAACACAAACACAAACACAAACACAAACACAAACACAAACACAAACACAAACACAAACACAAACACAAACACAAACACAAACACAAACACAAACACAAACACAAACACAAACACAAACACAAACACAAACACAAACACAAACACAAACACAAACACAAACACAAACACAAACACAAACACAAACACAAACACAAACACAAACACAAACACAAACACAAACACAAACACAAACACAAACACAAACACAAACACAAACACAAACACAAACACAAACACAAACACAAACACAAACACAAACACAAACACAAACACAAACACAAACACAAACACAAACACAAACACAAACACAAACACAAACACAAACACAAACACAAACACAAACACAAACACAAACACAAACACAAACACAAACACAAACACAAACACAAACACAAACACAAACACAAACACAAACACAAACACAAACACAAACACAAACACAAACACAAACACAAACACAAACACAAACACAAACACAAACACAAACACAAACACAAACACAAACACAAACACAAACACAAACACAAACACAAACACAAACACAAACACAAACACAAACACAAACAGAGAAATGGCAAACATTACTACTTACCAAGTAGTACTATTCTGCAAAAACACAATTTTACATCAAAAGGAGAGTCATGTATTTGAAAAGAAATTTTCCATCATATAAGGACAGTAAGTTCATTCATATTCACAACTTGCATGTATCCACCAGAGACTGTGGCTTGGGACTATTTATTTCAATGCCGTTGTACAATACCTTTACAAAGAGAGCATTGCTTAGATTTAAAGAGCAACATTCGTGCTGGACATTTTATGCTTGTTGATTTTGTAGTACACTAGTTCAGGGGGTCCTATACAAAAATATTTTTTTTCTTTTCTTTTTAATATAATTAAAATCTGTTTCTACCAAGGTTGTTTGGTAAGTTAGTCTAACTAAAAAAAGATGTTTCTTCAACACATTATTGCCATGGTTACCAAGATATGACACCCCCCATGGTGAGACAACTAATACTAGATAAATAATAATGATAAAAACCTGGAATAACTTTTATTTGGTCACAAATAACATTGTCTAGGGAGTGAACTAGGACTATTGACATAGAAGCTATAATAAAGATTTTACAGCCTGAATACTAGAAATGTATACAATTAGTCTCACTAAAACTGTTATTCTTTAAGTTCATTGCCAAGAGAAATGTATATACTGTTAGCCCTGCAAATTTGATCAAGATTGCTTGAATACTTTTTGAGATATCCTGCGCGCAATATCAGGAATCGAGCTTTTTTGTCAAATTGAGAAAAATGGCTTTAAAGTTAAATATTTTGATTAATAACAAGATAATCACCTTAAAGTAGCAATATACAGTTACATAACGATATATATCACTTTAAAAAGCTCCTCCCTCATATGTGGTATGCCAGGTTTAAAATTGGCGCTAAGAACACTACGACCCTATTGCATTATGGGATACAAATTGAAATTCGGACAGCACCCTATTGCCCCCAACCATAAATAAACATTTATAGAAGTCTCAAAGCAAGTCACAATTCAAACATTTCGAAATACTAGAGCATTACTTCAATACATCTAATTCACATATATGAAGTAAAATTTAAACATTTTTACTTGCTACGAGACGGACTTAAAACCAGCCTCCCATACTGCCACGATTCGCACAGTACTTCTATCACACAGTTCTTCGCATGACAGGGATCGGGATCACGAGACTTTATGATGTCTTTACCCAACTGGTTACATAGTTAAGTCCTCTTCAGGCTTTAACAAAACAGGAACGTACAAAATACGTTTTGCTATGAGAAGCCATTACGCTCTAGTAACGAAAAACAAACTCGTTCCCAGTACTTTTCCCACGCGGTTGAGGTAAACACTCAAATAATAATAGAGAAATTAGCTTTTTTGTTCCCGCTTCAGCAATAAAACGCAATAGAGATGATTAAGTAGGCTTCAAAGATTGAAATTATTCAAAAATAAAAAATTGATGAATTTCGTACTTTTTTGTATGGGACCCCCTTAAGAAATAGAAACATTCGTGGTTTTGAAAACACTTGTGTGGAAACACTTGCCCTGCGGAATCTCTGTTCCCACTGTAATTTTTCGTTTCCCCAAACTTCCTTTTGTGTTTCTATAATTCTATAGAAACACGGAAAACATTTTCCGAGAAAAAAAAAGATTAATACGTATAAATGGCTTACATTATGTGGCGTAATGTATGAGTCAATTCCAACTGCGATCATCCCCCCCCCCCCCCCAGCAAACCCCGGGCATTTGACCCAAGATGAGCTCCGTATAGGCGGGAATTTGACGCAAAACAATCGGGCATTTGACCATTGAAAAGTTGGTCAGCGGTTGCACGTTAAGAATCCCCTCGTTCTAGCCATCTCTTCAAGTCTCTTCATGATTTTTCTGTCGCTATTCCACATGAACTGTGCTTTAGGTCCGCGTAGTGGGGAATTTGACTAAAAATTTTCGGAAAAGTCAAATTCCCGGGGGGTTTGCACGGGGGGGGGGATGATCGCAGTTAGAATTGACTCATACATAATGGTTGACGTATTGGATGGTGTATATAATCTTCCTAATCGTATCTCAGCTTATGCATCAGGTTATTTCGATATTAAATGTGCGTGTCGAAACAATGAAAATCGAGATGGCCGTGATATTATATAATATAAAATTGAAAACGGTCTAAATTAAGAACGCAAATTCAATCAATATAAAAGCATTTGTGAAAACGTTGTCGAAAACTCACTGTTTAACGTTGTCACAACGTTGCTGATAAAACGTTGTCATGACGTTGTCAAAACGTCGCTGTTTCGTAATTTATAACGTTGTCACGTTTCCTGCTGTGTACAAATTTTCGTTGCCACAATGTTAACACGCAACGTTGCCACAACGAAAGTCTAACGTTGTTCAGTACAACGTTGTCACAACGTAAATTTGTTAGCTGGGTATATATGTATATATGCATGTGTATATTGTATTTTGTTAAACTGCTGTTGAAACAAGCTTTTGTATTGTGCATATAAATAGTGTCCTAAAGATCTGTTGTATGATGAAAAAACCTCTTGTCCATAACTTTTTGATAAAAAAAACAAACAATACAGCTATGCATATACATATATATCTTGGATGTTCAGGAATTTATTTCAACGAGTGTATATATATCGAGGAAGTAAATACAAATATCTTATCTCAGTACCTCTGAAGCCTTTAAGTCACCAGTCTTTGTTTTGACTTGACTATTTCGTGGCACTAAGCGACGTGTCACATTCATCAACCTACAATCTTGGACAATAATGTTGTAACACCCCCTCCCCCCGATTCAATGTTGACCGAAATGAAACAATGTTGGAATGGAGTTTCATATAACAACATTGAATCGGGGGGGAGGGGTTGACTGTTACAACTATTATTGTCCAAGATTGTCTAAGACCCAATTTTCCTAATTTTGATAAAACAACTAGTTTTTTTATGTTACGGTAGTGATACAGCATCAAAAGATTAGTTTGCATCAAATTTTCAATATCGAGAATTAAATACCCTCCGTACTTTGGACATCCAAATTATAAATAACATAATCTCTTCCATGGGCAAAAGAGTAACAGATGTTAAGGAAAGGAAAGGCCAGAGATTGAAGTATTGACATGTAGAGTAACACTGAGACGATTGGACATTAAAATATATCTTAAAATTATGTCGGTATTCATTGTGTTTTTATAATTTATATAATAAATAGTTATCTGAACCATCCACCAACGGTCTACCACGGTCTACCACGGTCTACCACTACAATATAACAGAATTAATATACATGTAAATCCCTTTGAAACTCATGGTAGACCGTGGTAGACCGTGGTAGACCGTTGCATAAGGCGGTATATAGTTGCGCAAGGGAAATTAAACCAACTGCTTATGAATAAATGTGGCTTTACAAGCATTCTATAAAAGAGGCTTAAGCTTTACACATATTTATTGAATGATTTCAACCTCTTCGAGATTTCGCTTCGTCTAAAACGCGTGCGGCAATACGATAATTTCTCAAATTTCAACGACAAGGTAGCGGCGGGTCTTCTTAGTTTTTGAAGCTATTAATCTTAATATAAAAATAATTATATTCCCATTAACAATTCATTGATAGTATTAGCCGGGGAAATCATTTTTAAACTTAAATAAAACGTTCTATTATGAATTGAAATACACCGTGCGTGCTTATTTTTCCCCAGTCATCACAATGTCAGATATAGATTCAGTTAAAGCGGACTCGGATATCAATCACCCAACGGCTGAAATATGAGCGTCATATCTAAACAATAGTAATATTATTAATACATCTCTCTTTCAACAGTTATCCTATCCAAGTTACCAACTCTCACACTTTCTCTCGCAATACTAGTGACGTAGATATTATTGAGTGACAAAGAAAGGGCTTCAGGCAGAGAAATATGGCGGAGAAGCGTGCGCAGTAGCGCGCAATCTATACATTTTTAAATGCAAATATCTCTCTACTAATTACACGAAACAGTCTCAAACTTCACCATTGTTTATTGACTTTAATTTACAAATAGAAATCATATTTTAGCTGCATTTTATACAATATTAAGAAAAATCAGTCAAGGACTGTCTAAGACCCAATTTTCCTAATTTTGATAAAACAACTAGTTTTTTTATGTTACGGTAGTGATACAGCATCAAAAGATTAGTTTGCATCAAATTTTCAATATCGAGAATTAAATACCCTCCGTACTTTGGACATCCAAATTATAAATAACATAATCTCTTCCATGGGCAAAAGAGTAACAGATGTTAAGGAAAGGAAAGGCCAGAGATTGAAGTATTGACATGTAGAGTAACACTAAGACGATTGGACATTAAAATATATCTTAAAATTATGTCGGTATTCATTGTGTTTTTATAATTTATATAATAAATAGTTATCTGAACCATCCACCAACGGTCTACCACGGTCTACCACGGTCTACCACTACAATATAACAGAATTAATATACATGTAAATCCCTTTGAAACTCATGGTAGACCGTGGTAGACCGTGGTAGACCGTTGCATAAGGCGGTATATAGTTGCGCAAGGGAAATTAAACCAACTGCTTATGAATAAATGTGGCTTTACAAGCATTCTATAAAAGAGGCTTAAGCTTTACACATATTTATTGAATGATTTCAACCTCTTCGAGATTTCGCTTCGTCTAAAACGCGTGCGGCAATACGATAATTTCTCAAATTTCAACGACAAGGTAGCGGCGGGTCTTCTTAGTTTTTGAAGCTATTAATCTTAATATAAAAATAATTATATTCCCATTAACAATTCATTGATAGTATTAGCCGGGGAAATCATTTTTAAACTTAAATAAAACGTTCTATTATGAATTGAAATACACCGTGCGTGCTTATTTTTCCCCAGTCATCACAATGTCAGATATAGATTCAGTTAAAGCGGACTCGGATATCAATCACCCAACGGCTGAAATATGAGCGTCATATCTAAACAATAGTAATATTATTAATACATCTCTCTTTCAACAGTTATCCTATCCAAGTTACCAACTCTCACACTTTCTCTCGCAATACTAGTGACGTAGATATTATTGAGTGACAAAGAAAGGGCTTCAGGCAGAGAAATATGGCGGAGAAGCGTGCGCAGTAGCGCGCAATCTATACATTTTTAAATGCAAATATCTCTCTACTAATTACACGAAACAGTCTCAAACTTCACCATTGTTTATTGACTTTAATTTACAAATAGAAATCATATTTTAGCTGCATTTTATACAATATTAAGAAAAATCAGTCAAGGACAGTCTAAGACCCAATTTTCCTAATTTTGATAAAACAACTAGTTTTTTTATGTTACGGTAGTGATACAGCATCAAAAGATTAGTTTGCATCAAATTTTCAATATCGAGAATTAAATACCCTCCGTACTTTGGACATCCAAATTATAAATAACATAATCTCTTCCATGGGCAAAAGAGTAACAGATGTTAAGGAAAGGAAAGGCCAGAGATTGAAGTATTGACATGTAGAGTAACACTAAGACGATTGGACATTAAAATATATCTTAAAATTATGTCGGTATTCATTGTGTTTTTATAATTTATATAATAAATAGTTATCTGAACCATCCACCAACGGTCTACCACGGTCTACCACGGTCTACCACTACAATATAACAGAATTAATATACATGTAAATCCCTTTGAAACTCATGGTAGACCGTGTGGTAGACCGTGGTAGACCGTTGCATAAGGCGGTATATAGTTGCGCAAGGGAAATTAAACCAACTGCTTATGAATAAATGTGGCTTTACAAGCATTCTATAAAAGAGGCTTAAGCTTTACACATATTTATTGAATGATTTCAACCTCTTCGAGATTTCGCTTCGTCTAAAACGCGTGCGGCAATACGATAATTTCTCAAATTTCAACGACAAGGTAGCGGCGGGTCTTCTTAGTTTTTGAAGCTATTAATCTTAATATAAAAATAATTATATTCCCATTAACAATTCATTGATAGTATTAGCCGGGGAAATCATTTTTAAACTTAAATAAAACGTTCTATTATGAATTGAAATACACCGTGCGTGCTTATTTTTCCCCAGTCATCACAATGTCAGATATAGATTCAGTTAAAGCGGACTCGGATATCAATCACCCAACGGCTGAAATATGAGCGTCATATCTAAACAATAGTAATATTATTAATACATCTCTCTTTCAACAGTTATCCTATCCAAGTTACCAACTCTCACACTTTCTCTCGCAATACTAGTGACGTAGATATTATTGAGTGACAAAGAAAGGGCTTCAGGCAGAGAAATATGGCGGAGAAGCGTGCGCAGTAGCGCGCAATCTATACATTTTTAAATGCAAATATCTCTCTACTAATTACACGAAACAGTCTCAAACTTCACCATTGTTTATTGACTTTAATTTACAAATAGAAATCATATTTTAGCTGCATTTTATACAATATTAAGAAAAATCAGTCAAGGACAATCTTGGACAATAATGTTGTAACACCCCCTCCCCCCGATTCAATGTTGACCGAAATGAAACAATGTTGGAATGGAGTTTCATATAACAACATTGAATCGGGGGGGAGGGGTTGACTGTTACAACTATTATTGTCCAAGATTGTAGCTTCTTCTTCTTTCAAAGAAGGCAGTTTGGCGACCAAGCACTCACGAACCTATATTATATCTCGGCAGTGAACTCGTGATTTCCTGGGTGTTTCAGGTACCCGATTCCCACTGGCTATTGTCAATAACCAAAGGTCAATAACTTGACGTCATTGGGGTTATAAATACTCCCCCTTGAAACTGTGACTTCCCCAACGGAACAACATGTTATATGATCGAAATACAGTAAGGTTAGATATACTGCCGAAACAGAGAACGTAGGAGTCTAACGTTTCGAGCAAAGGCCCTTCGTCAGAGAGAAACGTAAAGAGTGCTACTTTTATAACATGTTATATGGCTTGCAATGTGTGGACGAGCCTGGACACAGTACATAGTTACAGTGGCGTAGCTACACCCGGGCCTACCCGGGCCTGTGCCCGGGTGAAACCTGCGTGTGCCCGGGTGAAATATTGCAGACAGATCTAGCTCTCATTATATAGGCAAAGTAATTTAAATATAGAGTATAGCCACTAGGAAGATTATGTATAAGTTTACTGTTTACAAACTGACTATAAAATCATGATTTTCACTGGTTTTTATTTTATCTTTTTTGTTGTTAAAATTGCCCCCAAAATGCAGGAAATAGCATTTCCGTGGCGTAAAAAATCAAAAATTTCCTGGGGGAGCATGTTCACACCCCAGAGGTTTCCCGCATGTTTGGCGCTCTGAACTGCCACTACCAACCGGACATACTGTACTTCAAAATTGGTGGCTACGGCCCTGTGACTGTAAATCACTGTAATAACAAAAAACCCACCAGAGAATGTTGAGACCTGTGCCCATGTTGTGTCCACATGACATCTGCTTCCTGGCTACGCCACTGCATAGTTATAGATAGACTAAATTAGGGAAGCACGGGTGGCGTGTGCTGTTAGGGCGCTGCCTCTCACCGCTGTAGTTAAGCCCAGTTGGACGGGGTTAGTACTTGGATGGGTGACCGTCTGGGAATACACCAAATCATAGTTTCATTTAGGCCCACATGCAAATTAGTTTCCTATTCAATTTGGGCCCCTATGCAAATTACATTGTGTCTATTAAAGCATAACGGGAAGATAATATAGGCTGGGACTGTTTTTTCATATTTTGAGGTCATTATTTTTAGACACTACGTTTAGGATTATTGTCAAGGATAATCGATAAGCAAATTTTATCCCTATAGAATGCCTAAACATTAAAAAGTTTCCGAAATCAGAAATGTTATGTTTACTACGGCTGCTTCAGCCTCATGTTATAAATGAACTACGTTTTATCCCGACCCAGACTGTATGCACAGTCGAAACTCCGATTTCGTCTATAACCCCGTTCTCGAACTTGAATCAGACAATCTCATGTGAGTAGAGTTTAGTTGGTCTCTCCTGTGCTTCGAGGCTTTTTCGCAGAGTACTGCGGTTTTCCTCCCTCCGTAAAATCAACACTTAGGTCTTAGTTTATATCGTGCACTTTTAACATGAGCCTCTGGCTCGGATGATTGGGCGACCACATCCTGTGTTTACGTCGTTAAATAAATCATTACTCAAATATTTAATCAGGATGAAACACTTCAGAAATTACATATTCTGTTATGAATGTGTATCCTGACTATAGTTATACAATATAAACTATTAATAAATTATTATAACAAATATATTAACAAAAATGATTCTTTACTAATTTAACAAAATAATTGAAGTTAACAGTTTTCCTAATTTCAATTGGAAGGTCATTATAAATCTTTGGCATACTCTCAATTTCTGGCATGCGTATCTTAGGCAATATAATCAAGCCACAAGCATTTCTCTATATCATATTATAGCTATCTGACCTTGAGAGCTAAGGCCTGGTTAGACGTCGAAGTTCCGTCGCATTTAATTCGTCGAATTTAATGCGACGATTATACGACAGAAGTGACACAGTTCGGTTTAGACGTCGAATTTAGTGTGTCGCATTTAATGTTACGGTTGAAATTTAACGCCAAATTGCTCTTAACGTTGGTGTTTCGAGTTTCGGATTACCGCGCGTTGCAATTTGCATGGCACCCAGCTGTTAAGAGAAACGCCGGCATGTTTTCATCTTGAAAGAATTCTAGTGCGTGTATCAAAAATAGGTACGCAATGCGTACATACGGATACTGGTTGTATCTGCGCAGCAGATATATTGCTAATTAATTCTTTGAACGTTTTCATGGCGATAAAGTAATATAAATAAGTTTTGTGGAAACACCACGTAAATTATTTCTTTGCTAAGCTTTCGGCCTGTTGACTCAGGCCTGATGAAGGCCTGAGTCAACAGGCCGAAAGCTTAGCAAAGAAATATTTTACGTGGTGTTTCCACAAAACTTATTTATATTAGATATATTGCTATCGTGCGTGGAAGTTTGTTTGTTAGGTTTGTTAACAATGAATGACGTAATGCTTAGGCGAGCAAAACCAAGATGGCGTCGACGAAGGAGTGGAGTATGTTTACTTTTGATGTAGCGATATTTTCTATCGTTTCTTTAGCCTTCGAAGCATATGTTTTAAACTGTATGACTGAATATTATATAATCATCTGAACCAAATGTACCAAGGTAAGAGATTTTACTGTAATATAAACTGTATAACTAAATATTATATAATCTGCCGCGGCAAAGACAATTCATCGATCACAAGGTGACACTGAGCAAAGAATTGTTGTTAATTTCAACACTAGAAGAGCAATACCTCATATTCATTATGTTGGTTTGAGCACGGTAACAACTATAGAAGATTTATACATCACTGACCTATGTGAAGAAAAAATAGCTGTAAATCCACATGTGAAGACTGAGATGGAAATTCTAAGGAATGAACGGAAACTTGAACTTTGTGTTACTCCTATTTATAAAACGAATCAGATTTTGTTTAAGTTATGCTACCTAAATGCAAGGTCTTTACACAAACACATTGATGATGTTAGGCATGATTTAAATTTTACAAATACTGACATCAATATTTTTTCTGAAACTCGAGGTATGAGCTCAGATAATGATAGTATGTATGCCATAGATGGTTACAGCTTATTTAGAAATGATGGTCAGTCTTCCATAAATTCAAGACCCTATGGTGGTATGGCAGCGTACAGTCGTGTTGAATTCATTCCTGGATATCCACATTGTTATAATGGTAATGGAATTGAGATAACTGTCATGAAAGCCATGATTCTTCCGCATGTAAGCATAATAGGTATATACCGATCACCTAGAGTACCAGTGCTGGACTTGTGTGAAACGTTAAGCTTATTTTTGAGCTTAATATGTACTTCTCAATTTAATATATTTATTGGTGATTTCAATTTAATTGGTTAGACGAGGCCAGTAGACGGCATTTATATAAGTTTTTTTTATCATTGATAATCAATATAGACAATTAGTGTCCAGTTACACTACAGATAATAAAACAATAATAGATCATATTTATACGAATTTACCAGAATCACAAGCTAGTTCACACATTTTAGAAACTTATTTTTCAGACCATAAAGCGATAGGTGTATTAATTAATTGTTTTAATTAAAACAAAGTAAATAGGAGCTGCGTGAAAAGGAGATATTTAGCTTCAGATCACAATAAATACGTGAACAATTGTAGTCTTTGTGTTGTTGTTGTACCCATAAAGGTATAACAACAATGAACAAATTTCATTATTTTTAGACGCCAATATCAGAATTATCAAGTAAGCAGTTTTATTTTTTTTACCATAATTATGTTTTACTTATTGTTAATTATGTTTTACAGTACATTTATTTATGTTTTACCATAATTGTGTTTGCCTTTATTTACAATTCTAACACATTTGTTTTGGTTTTCCAGTGATATTGGTTGGATAATCTGTCAGAACACCGCCCTAGCAGAACAATCACAATCTAAGGGAAGAAACTTATACATGGGCATCTACTCTAATCTTATGTATGGTGTAACGCTGTGCCATGGACTGTAAAGAAAGACTCGTCGTTTATAATTAAAACTTTATTAAAACAATGAGGATTTCTGAAATAAAATAACAAATTACGATGCAGGGTATGATAGACATATAGGTTAGCTTACAGACAACGAGGATACATACCCAATCAAGCAATGGAGCAACTAATACAGCTATAGTACAGGCAGATCTAGACGTAAATAAGCTAAAGTAGCGACACAGCTATGATATCTGATCTCCTATCGTCTAAAGGTCAATAGCTCATGCACGTGAACAAAGCATGCAGTGACGCAACAGTAATAATAACATAACATACCCATACGTGAAGTCTGTACATCCCCCCCAAGTTCGTAGTATCATGGGCGACTGTGAGGAGACGAACTTAATGCAATCCATTGTCCAGATTCTGGATCGTAGATCTTCCGCGGCTGAAGGGTGCAGCGTGGACGCTGGCGTTGTGGAGACAGTGGACGGGGCTCTGGTTACGTTTGCAGAGGCATCTGGACACTGTCGTCAGTGGGTGATGGTTTGGGAGGCTCGACCGGCGTGGAGGTTGGCACAGCAAGGGGGGTTGAAGATGCTGGCAGGGCGCGCATCTCCTCAGCATGTTGCTGGAGGCGTGTAGGCGTCATATCAACGGTGCCAGGTGTAGCATCAGCCTGGAGCGGCTGGCTGATTCTCGATCGCGGGTGTCACGGGAGTGAAAGCACGTAAGAAGCGGCGGTTGCGTAGTGTAAGGCGCCCAGCGCCGTCCACCTTAACCCAGTATTGGTCGTGGCCGATGGATTCCATCACTGTTCCAGATCTGTCCCACTTCGTGGGGCTGTGACCATTCTGATTCTGGACGAAAACTTTGTCGCCTATGGCCAGCGGTCGGAGGGGCCGTGTATGTGCCGCCAGGCTCTCTGTCGAACGGGACATCCTGGTGCGAAGGGCGTCTTCTTTGGCCGTCCAAGCCTCGCGCCACAGTGGACGGATGTTTGGATTTGAGAATTTGTCGAGGCGATTGACAAAGGAAAGGGCGTCTCGCAGTGGTCGGCCGAATACGATCTGTGCTGGGGATACGTTGCAGCCTGGGTCAGGCGTGTTGGGCAGCTGAAGCATTGCCCGCAGGAAGCAGTCATGATTTAGATTGCCCGTTGGGCCGGTGTTTGACATCAGAAGGCGCTTCGCCTTTTTTACTGCGACTTCCGCTCTGCCGTTGGATTGAGGGAAATGGGCCGATGATACACGATGCCGGACGCCCCAGAGGGAGAGGAAATCCTTTGTGAGTCCCGCTGTGAATTCTGGCCCACCGTCGCTAGATAGCTCTTCTTGGACACCAAACGTTGCGAAGAAGGTGCGTAAGTGGCGCACCAGGCCAGAGGCACCTGCGAGGTTGCTCCCTGAAGCGGACCAGAAGACTTCGACCCATCCTGAGAGGCGGTCACCGACAACTAGGTAGTGATGGCCATCGTGGTCGAAGAAGTCAGCGAAGACGGCCTCGAAGGGTGTCGACGGTGGGGGTGATGGCAATGGGGGAGTAGCGGCTTGTGAGGGGGCGTTCCTGTTGCCGTCTTGACAGCTATTTCGAGTGTCTTGGATGTCCTTCGTCATTCCTGGCCAGTAGACAATCGCGCGTGGGCGATGTTCCATCGCCGACGTGCCCTGGTGAGCTGCGTGGAGGTGTCGTAAGACGTTTTGGCGGAGTGACGGTGGGATGATGACGCGATCATCGTAGAGGATCACGCCTTCTTGGGCATATAAGGAGTCGCGGATGGTCCAGAAGGGCGCGATGGCGGCGTTACTGCTGTCTCTGTCTTGGATATCTCGCTCGACAAGTTGCAACAGGGGGCTCATCGACGCGTCTCGGGCTGTCGCTTGGGCTATGTCGGACCAGGATAGCGTGGTTAGCTCGCAGGAGTCGCGCTATATAGCCGCCATAAGTGCGGTCTCCCTGTAATCTGGGATGCAGGCGCTACTGATGGAGCTTGAGGGTGAGGGATGGCGCGACGTGGCATCAGCTGCGTGATTGACTTTTCCAGGCATGTGCATGATGTCGAATCGCCACGACAGTGTACGTTGCTTCAGTCGGAACAGTCGAGAGTTGGTGATTTCGTCGAGGGTCCCGTCGCCGAGGATTTTGACCAGGGGCTTGTGGTCAGTTACCACAAGCAGGTTATCGCAGCCCTGGGTGAAGTAGCGTGACTGCTCCAGGCCCCAGGCGACGGCCAAGGCCTCGCCTTCAATGGGTGCGTAGCGCTGCTCGGCGAACGATAAGAAACGAGATCCTGCTAGGGTCACACGCCAGCCTTCGGAACAGCAGTCGGGAACATCGGAGGGGCAGTCGCAGTGCTTCTGCAGGACGAAGTAGCCGATTCCGCGACTGGACCAATCCGGGCGCAAGCACGTGCGCCGTGTTATGTCGAATATCTCCACGCCTTCGCGGATGGCCGTGATGATGGCTTCCTTCGACGCCTGAAAAGCGTTGTCCATGTCGGCGGACCATGAGAACTTGTACCTGGGGCTGAGGAAGGGTTTGAACGGTGCCATGGTGTCACGTAGCTGAGCGTAGTTTCCGACTTGGTTGACGAGCCCGAACCAGCTGCGAATGTCGGTGGTGGACGTCGGTGTCGGGAAGTCTCTAATGGCGTCTAGGTACTTGGGGAGGGGCTCAATGGATGAGTCCGAGACTCGAAAACCCGCAAAGTCGACGGTTCTTTCGGCGAACTGAAACTTATTGGGGTTCAGTACAATACCCGCTTGGCCAACGCGGGTCAGGAAATCGATGGTGCCCCACCAGTGCTGTTCAAGGTCCGAGTCGTAATGAACAGTGTCATCGACGCAGCGCTCCTTACGTTCAAAATGCGTGAGGACGGCGTCGAAACGGCGATTGTACCCGTCACCCGAGGACAGGAACCCTTGGGGAGCTCTGGTGTAGCGCTATCGGCCGAAGGGTGTGATGAACGTCGTAAGGTGCCGGTCTGTTTGGCAAAGAGGAACGCTATGGTAGCCGTTCCAGGCATCTGTGACGGTTTTCCATGTACCCATCGGGATGCGTCGCGCTAAGTGAAAAGGTGATTCGGTGGCAAATGTCTCTCGTTTGCAGAATTTGTTGAGGGGGGAGAGGTCGACTGTGCGACGGGGAGAGCCATCGTGTTTCCGCGTAATGACCATACGGTGGCACCACGTAACAGGCTCGCCATAGGGTACTCGCTCAATCACGCCGAGAGCTTCGTCTCGCAGAAGGTCATGGTGTACACGTTCCTGCCAATGCAGCGGTATGTTAGCCGCCGTGTGGCACGCTTTCGGGGTGGCAGATGGCTCGATGTGGATCTCCACCGGAGGCCCTTCCATGCATGGAAGCGCGCGATGCGGGCAGGTGTTGAACGTGGACGATGCGTATCTGTCGAGTAGCCAGGTCTTCATCCGGCTGTTGTTCTCAGGTGTGCAGTTGAACGGGAGGGCGCTTGGGCGTTGTGGTGTGACGGAACGTTGATGGCACGAACAAGGGGTGTCAGAGGAGTCGCTGGGTGTATCGCACCCTCCGTTTACTGCGCGGACGGCGTTGACGGGGGGTGGTCCACGGCAGGTTGGCTCTTCGGGTTCAGGTCGCTGCTCCGTAGGTCCGTCTACTTCGCCTATGGTGGGAAAGTCGCGCGCCAAGATCCCGAGATTGAGCATGGTCTCGAGTGAGAGGTACATACCTTGGACGGACTGGCTGACGTAGACCATCGAGCGGCACGTAGTCACTTTGCCGTTCCGAGATCGAGTCGCTATTTCTGCGAAGAACGCGCCCTCAATAGCTATAGGCGAGCGGTTGGCGGCTGATAGGCTGAGCGTGACGGGGACCAGATTATCACGTTGGAATCCGTGCGCGAGGTAATCCGTCAGTGACCAGAGATCGGATTGTGCACCAGAGTCAGAGACCGCTGAGACGTCCGCTGTGACCAATAAGTTCGATTTCGAGATATTGTACCTGGATGAGGTGTCAGTCGAGATGGAGATGGCGACTTTCGGGTGGTCGCGAAGGCGTGCTCGTCGCCATGCACCCTTGGTAAAGATGTGGTGTCAAGAGTCCCGTGGGGCAGTTTCCTAGCGTCCTTGTCTGTAACGGCGGCGTGTTTCCGTCTACGACGTCGTGGACGCGTAGGGCGCCAATCGCCTGAGTGTTGGGCTGCTACTTGAGACACGGGTCCTAACTCCATGGCCTGTACACCTGGGGGTGGTGGTGGAGGTGGTTGTTTTCCTTGCCGACGCCCCCTGCGGCGTTTGGCTCTGTAGCAGTCTATGCAGACCGAGTGAGGCTGGACGTTCCATCCTTTAGCGCCCTCAGTGAAGAGGTGGTAGGGCTTCTTGCAGTCTGGGCACGGTGCTTGTCTTGAACGATCCGGTGATGCGGGTGCTGACGGATACGTCGCCGACGGCACTTTCTGTTGGCTTCGGAATGACGAGACGGCTGACAGGCTCGATGAGGGGAGGGCATTACGCGCCATCTCTTTGCCTTCAACGAGAGCGATCACGTCATTCACAGGCTTTTGTAGGATCGCTTGCGTACCGAGGACCTCCCGTCGGATGGCGAGGTCAGAGATACCACTCAGCAGGACGTCGCGGATGGCGTGGTCCGTGTAGTTGACATCATTGCCACACTGGCACATAGCTTTAAATTCGCACGTTTCGGCCTTGCCACGAACTCGTGCTGCGAACGCCCGAAATGGCTCGTCACGCTCCTGGTGCATGTGTAGCAGGTCTGCTCGTAGCACCCCCGTGGCGACAGGGATCACGGCTAGGGAGCGCATAGCAGCGATGAGGGCTGGCAGTGGTTTTGTGACAGCCTCGGCGTCTGTCTTCAGTATGGAGTCGCCTAGGACAGGCCCAGCGCACTGAAAAAGTTGTGAGGCCGCTGAGGCGTCTTCGATGCCCGATCCGCTTTTGAATACGTTCCAGCGCCGGACAAATACGTTCCAGTCTTCCAGTGACACACCAACATCGACCTTTGGTCGTTCTAGTCTGGGTCCGCGTATAGCGGGCGGAGCGGCTGTCACAGTGTGTGCGAGTCCGTGGTTTGTGAGCAGGGCAACAGCGAGAGCTTCGGTGACATCTTCCGACTGGAAATGGCATCCAGGGACACTGCAATGCACGATCACCATTTGGAAATCCTCATAAAGAAAGACTCGTCGTTTATAATTAAAACTTTATTAAAACAATGAGGATTTCTGAAATAAAATAACAAATTACGATGCATGGTATGATAGACATATAGGTTAGCTTACAGACAACGAGGATACATATCCAATCAAGCAATGGAGCAACTAATACAGCTATAGTATAGGCAGATCTAGACGTAAATAAGCTAAAGTAGCGACACAGCTATGATATCTGATCTCCTATCGTCTAAAGGTCAATAGCTCACGCACGTGAACAAAGCATGCAGTGACGCAACAGTAATAATAACATAACATATACGTGAAGTCTGTACAGACTGTATCAATTTTATGCAGTAAGATACAAAATACAAAACTCAGTATATGATATTATCTATATGGATTTCTGGCACAACACGATTATATTTTATGAATCTGATGGTGTGCTTTATATGGACATAATCTGGACTTGATACTGTAATTTGAATACTTGATACATTATATTGTGATGAATTGTGCTGAAGCTGTTATGAACATGTACATGTATGTTCTATAAAGTATGAACTTATACATGAAACTGAAGTTGGATTGTACCCATGTCGACTGTCAACCCTTGTCAACGTTTTCTATGGATAGTTGGCTGCCAATTTATGACCCATGGCATCTGCTACTACATTTTGGCACCAAGCTCATGGTTCTTCCAACTCTGGCAATTTAACTACTACTGCAGTGAAATAAAGTGCTTCGTAAGCAGCAAAATGTTTGGAATCAAAGCCCTGGAAACTGTGTGATGAATGTGGACAGTTTTGTTCCTGTTGCAATTACCGAGGACTTGACTGAGAAATGAGAATATTCACATGTGTTTAACATACTTCATCATATGGACTATAAAAAGATTGTCAACCTACTGTAACATGTACTAGTGATGAATTTACAAACTAAAAAGAAGCATGTTACAGCTACTGAAATAATTTTTACAGGATGCCTTTATATCTGCTAGAATGCTCTTTCATTTGGTCATACCACTGTCAAACATCAAGCATTCCCTCACTGAGCAATACTTCTTAATAAATTATAATTTATGTATATAAAGTTACATATGATTTCTAAATAAATTATAACTAATCTTAAAACTGGTTGAAATATTTGTATATTGTCTGCATGAAGTAGGTACGGTCATATAGTTCAATATAGCTCCTCTCTTCTCCGCAGAGGTTTCTGCTGAGCGAAGGAGAGAGGTACAGTGCAATCATCCATATAATTCTTCAAATGCTACAAGCATGCGCAGATACATGTACGCGTAGCGTACCTATGTTTTTTATTTGGCCTACAGATAATGATTGAACAACGTAAATTGTTCGCCAAAATATACTAAAAATGCTTGATAACCTTGTGACATATCAGCATATGCTCTCACGTATCATCTAGAATCGACAATAATTATTAATGTTTAAATGCCTTTAATAACTTAACAAGATAAATGCTTAATTCTAGCCCTTACTTAAACTCCAACCCAATCCCTAACCCAAGCCCTGCCCCAACCCTAATCTTAACTGTAATCTTAAAATGACAATTTTAGGTAAATTGGGAAAAACGGGAAACCCGGTCGCTAATCGCATTGTTAAAAGAATGTGATAATATATCGCTTTCGTTCTAATCTATTCTTTACTGTCTACATTAGACTCTGGTAACACATGAATTAATTTGTCTCAACAATGATCAACGCGCTTTTTGAATAAGTACTTTATACGCCTACATGTAACTCAAGCAGTACCAAATACAGTTGATTTCTGCGTATATACAGACAATCAGATGGCCGAGGGCCTAACATGTCAACAGTACACTTGAAACATTAGTTAAAAGGCTATTCATATTTTATAAAGATCCTGGTTCGAACCCAAACAAGCATGCACTCGCTCTGTCTTTTCGTCCATGAAAAGCTTCTCGTTTTAGCGAGAAGTTGAAGTGCGTTACGAAATAATTATAATAACACTTTGCATGTATGGTTTTATTATGCGATGCTGAATTACTAAACACGAAAAAGTATTGCATGTAAACGAGCATTGACCGCGCGCTTGCTTTAGTATATTAAGATAACAGTGAATACATATAATATCATAACCTAAAAGCTATGAAATGCATACTATCTGGTATATAGGTATATGGTTTAGAAAGCAGTCACTGATTTGCAAAAATTGACAAAATTGTTTAAACTTTACTGTATATCGACAGACCAGTAGACCACTATCAGCTATCAACTCGTCGAGTCGTCGTGGATATTTTCTTGGCGTCTTGTGATTGCGTGCAAAAGCGAAACTCGACTTCCAATCTTCCAGTGGTTGTTCTGGTACACGCTCGTAAACCCTTCGGACATACGAATAAGACTTCTGAAGTATGCCTACTAGCGTTTCGCCTTGATCACGTGATTGACGAAAACATTCGGATGGTTTAGCAACCAGTATCCGCAAAAACGCACGTTAAGTGGATTTACATAATAGTTTTATTTATTGTTCAACCTGCTGTTTGTTCTTTTTGTAATCTTGGCAGCAAGCAGCTTTTGGCACAGCATAACCTATGTTGACTTGATTTATTTTTGCGACGTCATTACACCTTGTTTTCCCCTGGACATGTTAACTGTTCAGTTTTGTGAACAGGAAAAAAAACATGAAACGCGGTCCCGATAATCGCATTAAAATATGATACTTTTTCGCTTTAATTTCGCTTGAGTGTAATGTTAGGTAAATCGGCAAAAAGAGGAAACGCGGACGCTAATCGCATTGTTAAAGAATATGATATTCTTATGTTTTATATGTCTATGTTTTAGACTTTGGTAACATATGCACTCATGCGTCTCAATAAATCGATGTTCAACGCGTTTTTTGAATGGGTATTGCATACGTCTACATGTAACATAAATAATGCCAAGCACGGTGGATTTCTGCGTGTAAACCTATAGCTAAAACATCTTGGTCGAGCGCTTATAAACACGTAAACACTTGAAACATTTAATAGTTAAAAGGGCATTCAGATTTCAGAAAGATCTTTAATCCGAAGCCAAACAAGCGCTCACACTGTTTCTTCGTCCTTGGAAAGCTTGTCGTTTAGGCGACAAAGTCGAAATGCGTTCCGGAATTATTATAGTAACACTTTGTATAGTTTTATTAGGTGATGCTGTATTGAACACGAGAGAGTATGGCATGTAAATGTGCAGTCACCGCGCGCTTGTATTTATAGTATAAAACAACAGTACATACATACATACATACATACATACATACATACATACATACATACATACATACATACATACATACATACATACATACATACATACATACATACATACATACATACATACATACATACATACATACATACATACATACATACATACATACATACATACACATACATGCATGCATGCATAAAAATGTATTAAAATGCTGAAAATCCTGAAATACATATTGTTTCGAAACCAGACTATCCGCAAAAATTCTCAAAAACGTTCAAATTTATACGGACAGACCAGTAGCCCACTGTGAGCTGTCTACTTGTCATCATATTTCTTGGCGTCTTGTGATTGCGTGCAAATGTTCATTACCTGAAACAAAACTCAACATTTATCTCCCATTCATTGTTCCTGTTCACGTTCGTACTTCGTAAACCCTTCGGACATATAAATAAGACTTCTTACGTATGCTGATTCGGACTATTGCTATTGGTCTGCATTGATCACGTGATTGACGAAAACATTCTCACACACACACACACACACACACACACACACACACACAACCGCGCTCATGACATAGCGGATTATGGTTTAGCAACCAGTATCCGCAAAAGGCTAAAAGACAAAGAAGAGCTTCAGATGCTCTCTGTGTTTCAACATGTGTTGTTAAACCTTGGCGTTGGTCGCCCGTTTGTCGTTAGTGAATGTACTATAAGCTTTCGCTTAAAGCTCTCTCATTCTTAAAACTCGATTAATGTGTTGCTTTCGGCTAGTTCGACAGTTTTCTTCAGCCGAAAACTCCAATACCTTTAGCAAGTAACCCTTTATTCCCACCCAACTTCATACTAATTGTTTTCGTCCGTCACAAAACATTCTGTACGATACAAACAAGTACGAATTTTGAAAATGATCTTCGTGAGGCCCACGAACTGTAAAATTGATGGGTATTGAGGGATATTGTAGGATAGAAAAAGTGATTATAATAATTTATGCATTTTATTCGACTGCATTTTATGCGACGTCTAAATCAACGTCGCATTTCCGTCGAATTATTCGACACAGCTCGTCACATAATTCGACAGCGTCGAATTAAATGCGACGCGTCGAATAAAATCAGTTTAGACGTTGCATTTCCGTCGGATAAAATTGGTCGCATTAAATGCGACGAATTTTATCCGACGGAAATGCAACGTCTAAACTGATTTTATAAGAACATGACGGTCGGTGAATTTTCGAAGTGATAATTAGTCACATGCCTGCAGTTTCGCAAAGCCTGTCGGGGCAATGTCGCGACCCCAAAAAACAAAAACACTAACACTACCCTGGCGGAAACCTAGACTCGGCTACCACAGATAGCCCAAGTAATTAGAGCACTGCCTCTCACCCTGAGGACCAAAGTAATTAAAGCCCAACTGGATTGAGTTAGTATTTGAATGGGTGACCACCCGTCCGGGCTTGGAACTCATATGACTAGAGTTGTTTTAATTGTGCTGAACCGGTCTCAGCTCAGCTGAGCTGAGTCGGTGTCAGCTGAGCTGAGCTGAGCTTGTCTCAGGTGAGCTCAGCTGAACTGAGCTTTGCTGAGCTGGCCTCAGCTGCATGAAGTGAGTTGAACTGGCCTCCTGCGCCTTGATGGCTTTCCTGTGAGTTCGTCGTTTTTTAAAGTTAAAATACAACATGGCCTGTGAGCATAGACAATTTTGTCAAAAATCTTGTTCAGCTCTAGATCGATTGAATACAAGGTTGTTATAAGTATACAATTCCATCAATTTTGTCACAAATAGGTATTGACGCAGTTGATCTGTCTCGGTGAGCTGATCTGGTCTTAGGTGAGCTGATCTGGTCTTAGTTGAGCTGATATGGTCTTAGTTGAGCTGATCTGGTCTTAGGTGAGCTCAGCTGAACTGAGCTCAGCTGAGCTGGTCCCGGTTTCCTCCTGTAGAAACAATGGACCAATGAGGGATGGCCCTTACTGGACCTCCAGGGAGAACAGTTAGCTTTTAACTGATAGAGATATCCAGTATAAATAAGATTAATTTAGTTTAGTTTAGTTTAGTTTAGTTTAGTTTAGTTTAGTTTAGTTTAGTTTAGTTTAGTTTAGTTTAGTTTAGTTTAGTTTAGTTTAGTTTAGTTTAGTTTAGTTTAGTTTAGTTTAGTTTAGTTTAGTTTAGTTTAGTTTAGTTTAGTTTAGTTTAGTTTAGTTTAGAACCAAACTGAGCTTTGCTGAGCTGCTCTCAGCTGAGCTGAACTGAGCTGGGCTGAGCTGAACTGGCCTCCTGTGCCTTGATGGTTTTACTCTGAGTTCGCTGCACACAGCATGGCCCATGAGCATAGACAACTTTGTCAAACATCTTGTTCAGCTCTACACTGTAAAAACTGATTGGTTAAAACAACCAATTCTTATTGGTTGTAACCAATCTGAATTGGTCATTTTAACCAATTGAAGAATTGGTTAGTCAGACATGACCAATTAAATATTGGTTGTTTCGACCAATACTTAATTGGTTGTATTTTCAACCAAATTAAAATGGTAAATTCAACCAATTTCATATTGGTCGCTAATTAATGTTGAATGACTCAAAATGTCCAATTTAAATGACCGCAACCAATTCTAAATTGGTCATATCCGTAACCATTTATAAATTGGTCAAATCCATAACCAATTATAAATTGGTCAAATCCTTAACCAATTATAAATTGGTCCAATCCATAACCAATTATAAATTGGTCATATCTATAACCAATTAAAAATTGGTCATATCTATAACCAATTATAAATTGGTCATATCTATAACCAATTATAAATTGGTCATATCTATAACCAATTATAAATTGGTCATAACCTAACCAATTATAAATTGGTCATATCTATAACCAATTATAAATTGGTCATAACCAAACCAATTATAAATTGGTCATATCTATAACCAATTAAAAATTGGTCATAACCTAACCAATTATAAATTGGTCACATTCACAACCAAATATAAATTGATAAAGGTAAAAATCAAGTAATAAACAAAAAAATATCTGATTTGCTCTGGGAAGTATGGTCGTCAATCCTCTTTTATTATACTTCTTCCTGGGCTTTTGGGCTTATCTTAGGCAGATTTGGAGGTGGGGAGAGGTACAGAAAGGTATACGTTCGAGGATGCCAAAACTCACCGGCAGCTAAACTATTGTAAACTAACTGTAAGTATTTTAGGGGAGGGTAAAATGCATATAAAGCGGGCGAGGGGTTGTTGCCGTCCAGGGCAGGCGCTGTCAGGCATATGTGGCCGCGCAGCTAGCGAGTGCGCATTGATACTTGGGATAGCGTCATCTCATCTCATCGCGCCACGTTTTGAAATTCATTTATGATGGTGGTGGATTCAAGCAATAGAAACTCTTGGTAATAAAGGACTTCTTGTTTGCGAAGGATCAGGCAGACTATCTTCACCGAAGTAACATGTTTTTCTTACGGAGAGATGTAACTAAAAGCCATCAAAATCCAGTTGAACCAAGATAGTCCAAGAAGCTTCTTATAAATACTCTCGGGGCAAGAACACGAGGTAAACACTCATCAGAGATTTAATAGTATTTATCGTTTGTTTTCTATTGTCCTACGTAT
Organism: Corallium rubrum; assembly: GCA_964035015.1. Lineage (NCBI taxonomy): Eukaryota > Metazoa > Cnidaria > Anthozoa > Scleralcyonacea > Coralliidae > Corallium > Corallium rubrum. The sequence goes on from OZ036010.1 coordinate 13,470,818, forward strand.
TGTAATGTGAAATTTTCTCTGGCTCTCGTTGTCAAATTTCCTGTTTGATTGTCCAATACAAACCATATTATACTGAAGTTAATAGTGTAGTTGAAGTCAATGTTTATTACAGTATAAGTCATCATCTTTTGTCGTCAACATGGCGGCTGGAATATCTTCTCATTTCAGGCAATTGTAGTTCCTAACAAACTCTCAAATCCTTCTTTCTTCTTTGCCATTCTTTAGTCACCGTTGCTTTCATGATAAGGGTTATCTTATGTAAAACCAAAGCATTTAAATATTGAGGTCAAAGTTATTTGTGATTAGTGTGTTTTCACTAGCAGAATTCATCATTCTGAAATCATTGTTGGTGACAGACTATTACAGTATGTTTTGTGTGTTTGTTTGTTTGTTTGCTTATTCATTTATTTTATTTTATTTTCTAGTACATCTATAGGGGAGAGTTACCTTGTTCAGTTGTGTTCAACCATTCAACATGATGTTATTGGTAAGTAAAATTCTTAAATATAAAGCTTAATTCATATACTAGTAATTTATTCATTGACTAAATGACATAGTAGTCTATCCAATAAAGGTGGTTGATATCTCAAAGTAATATTAGCAGGTCATATATTGGTCTGACTGTATGTGTTTTTGAAAGTTACAATTATGCTGTATACTGAGATTTTTGATACATCAGGATTTTAAATTATACATTTCCAGGCTATTTGGTATATATATATATATATATATATATATATATATATATATATATATATTCGAACCCGTGACCTTCGATTTACTAGTCCACTCTGCCAACTGAGCAATGCAGTCAATGCCGGAGAAAGTTGAGGGAATGGGATTTAAATACTGAATATACTGTATATATATATATATATATATATATATATATATATATACATACATACATACATATATATATATATATATATTTATATCACGATTGAGTCGGTTTTCTTTGATGTACCGCGGGATATATACAGGTTATATCCCGTGAATAAATAATTAGATAAAACTTGTGGATATAACTCGAAAAATCTTGATCGAAACTCTTCGAAATTTACGAAACCTTGTTCGAAAACCTCCTCAATCGTGATATAAGTCGGTTATATACCTCGAACTTGGGATATAAGTCACATATTGACCCTCGGGACCTTCGGCCCCTTGGGTCAATATATGACTTATATCCCGCGTTGTCAGAGTTAAATACTTTTTAGTTGATGTTTGAGAGTTAATACAATGACTGAACAATTCGAAACCATGAGTAATACTTGTTAACTTTAGACAAGTTGATCTTGACGATCGTTGACGTTTAATACCGCGACAAGTTTGTATATTTTACAACGGTTTTACAACAGCTTTTTAACTTGGAAAGGAAAGTGACAAAACTCAGTGTTCACATCTAAAAAATACTACTGGAAGATTGTAAATAAAGGCAAGAGCTAGACCAAACCAGCGTAAAAATTGAATCAAACGTAATAAAAACACAGCGCAAAAACTGAAGTGAACGATAGTACGACACGATTTTGATATGGAGAACATCGCTCTATAAAGGCCATGATATTTCAGTGTATTAAACGCACAAATGTCAAATTCTTTTTCTCTTAATAACCATATTAACATTAATAAATCAAGACTGCACTTCTTTGTAATGTTCTTGCTTTTCCATTTCCCTTGTAAATCTTTATAAATCGCCATTTTCCTAACCTTGAAACAATGTTTATATAAAGAAGCGCTGCGACGCTACCAAAATGGCTGCTATGATGTCACATCACTACTTGCCATGTACGACCTCCTGTCATTTACGACCACTTTTACCTGGCAACAGGGGTGGTCGTAAAACTCAAGTTCTACTGTAATTAAAATAACCAGAAGAAGATATACTTTTGTATAACAATGTATTACTAATTCTGGCAAAACACAAATTTTATAGCATCATCCCCCATCTTGTTTTAATACTGTGCCCAATTACTGCTAACTTGGGGGTTAGTGATACCACAAGCTGGGTACAAATACAGTATTTTAAATTTACATAAATTCACTGATAGCTGAGTGTTTTCCATTGAAAGTGTTGTAATTCAATATTGTGGAAACAGAATTCACTAAAAGTAATCTTCAGTTGTACCCAGCTTGTAACATCAGATGCATATGAAAAAATTGTCAAAGGTGGCAGCTGATAAGATTGTTGCTTTTTTGCAGTATCAACACAACAGTTTACCACTTTTTTTTCATTTGATATTGCCCAATATATTATATTTTACACTGCCTGGGCACCTCTTAGAGCAATTCTAATGCTTTTCTTTTTTCTTATATCAGAATGATGAATCAATTGATGTTGAAATTGCAAAGTCAGTTGAGCCATGACTAATGTTATGTCAGGAAGTTTGTCATGCCTTGACCTAATTTATATTGCTGCAGAGGGGATGATTATCTAGCTGCTTTCATTATTGGTTCAATGGTAGCTGCTATATTTTTAATATGGAGTACCCTTCCTAGTCAAGGAACATGTTTTTGTATATTGAAACAATATTTATTATTGATGGAAAATTGTAACAATTCGAAGAAAAGAGGGGCTATCAACACATTTTTAAAAGAACTTAGTTTAGTTTAAAATTATTAAAGTTTTTTATGCATGTCTATTTTATGCACCTAATCAGCCAAGATTGTTTAACTTTATTACTTTTTTTAATTGCAGACGATTTCACATCACTTTTGACAACAATTTCTGAACTTCATTCGGATATTCGCAAGTTTATTTCAACTTACGCATTTGATTAGGTATTGAATTCCATGTAGCCAATGAAATGCATCAGTTCAAATGAGCTTGGGAACATCCGAATGAACTTGCAAATATTCGAACGCACTTTTGTCAAAAGTGATGTGAAATCGTCTGTAAATATCTTAAAATTTGTAAATAATAAGTGCAAGTTAAATTAACCCCCGAAATGTACTAATGTAGTTAAATATATGTAGTTATATTTACTTTTAAATTCTAGTAAAATAATTGTGGTTAAATTTACCACAAAAGTGCAGTTATTTTATGTAGTTATATTTACTACAAAAGTGTGGTTAAATAAATGTAGTTAAAATTACTACAAAAGTGTGGTTAAATAAATGTAGTTAAAATTACTACAAAAGTGTGGTTAAATAAATGTAGTTAAAATTACCACAAAAATTGTAGTTGTTCTTTTTTTTTTAACTACGTTTCTGTAGTTAAATTAACTACTTTCAAATAACAGTGCAATGGTGATTTTAACCTATTTTAAATGGTTATATTTAACCATTTTAACATGGTTAAAATGACCAAAAAAAATTGGTCGTTTGGATGCATCTGAGACAACCAGTTTAAAATGGTCAAAACAACCAAAAAAATAATTGGTCAAAACAACCAAAAAAGAATTGGTTATGTTGACCAATTCTTTTTTGGTTGTTTTGACCAATTATTTTTTTGGTTGTTTTGACCATTTTAAACTGGTTGTCTCAGATGCATCCAAACGACCAATTTTTTTTGGTGATTTTAACCAATTTGTTTTTACAGTGTAGGTCGATTGAATACAAGGTTGTTACAAGTATACAATTCCATGAATTTTGTCACAAATAGGTTTTAACGCAGTTGATCTGGTCTCGGGTGAGCTGAGCTGGTCTCAGGTGAGCTTTGCTGAGCTGGCCTCAGCTGAGCTGAGCTAGTATCAGCTGAGCTGAACTGAGCTGGCCTCAGCTGAGCTGAGGTAGTATCAGCTGAGCTGAGCTGAACTGAGCTGGGCTCTGCTAGGCTTTACTCTGAGTTCGTCGCTTTTTAAAGTTAAAACACAGCATGGACTGTGAGCATACACAATTTTGTCAAAAATCTTGTTCAGCTTTAGATCGATTGAATACAAGGTTGTTACAAGCATACAATTCCATCAATTTTGTCACAAATAGGTATTAACACAGTTGATCTGGTCTCGGGTGAGCTGATCTGGTCTCAGGCGAGCTTAGCTGATCATGAACTGAGCTGCATGAGCTGCTCTCAGGTGACCTGAGCTGAACTGAACTGAGCTTTGCCGAGCTCGTCTCAGCTGAGCTGAGCTGAGCTGAACTGGCCTCCTGTGCCTTGATGCCTTTACTCTGCGTTCGTTACAAACATCATGGCCTGTGAGCATAGACAATTTTGTCAAAAATCTTTTTCAACTCTAGATCGATTGAATACAAGGTTATTACAAGTATACAATTCCATCAATTTTGTCAAAAATACGTATTAACGCAGTTACAATGCATGAGATTTGTGGTATCCCGATATCCCGGGGATACAAGATTTTAAGTTTGGAAACTCCATGAAAATTGGGATAGTGAACAATTGTTGAGCAGCTCAGCAGCTATCCCAATTAATTGTTGTCGTTCTTCGCGTCTTGTCTGCGAATGTTGGCGGAAAATTCGACGAACTGTAATCTCACCTCATAAATTATAGGCATACATGAAGTAGTACCAGCAACAAGGAGCCATTGCTGGACAAAATAATCGCAGGTTCTGGGAATGAGATTAAAATATTCCGCGTATTTTTTTCGATATCGTGTTATTCATTACTCGGGCTACCTATGGTAGGTCGAGTCTATAGGTTTCGGACCTTTTGTTTAAATTTACGTCAGCAAATTATAATTTAGAAAGTTCGGTTGGATTACGAAATAGTTTTTCAACAATCATGACGAAAGAAAAAGTGGTTTCAGCTAAAATGTACATTAATGGCTATGAAAAAAGACCAAAGAAAGAAGGCTAACAAGAGATGTGGCAGCGATAAAAAGACAACAATAAATACGACTTTTAAAACCACTGGAAAAAGCCTAAAAATTAATACGTAATATGTAAAGGCTGACAATGAGGACTAGACCGGGTTTTCAAGTACGAGGAATTCGTTCCAGTCCGAGGCGAAGCCGAGGACTGGAACGAATTCCGAGTACTTGAACACTCGGTCTAGTCCGAATTGGAGGCCTTTACATGACTTCTCAAAATCACTAAGTGTATTCCCAAAATGAATTAGTGCATTAGTAATTAGTGTATGGATGAATAACCGATTGTGTGAAGTAATATTTCAAGTCCAAGGACTTGAAATATTATTTCCAGTCCTTGGACTGGACATAATATTTCAAGTCCTCTGCCCAGTACTTCCCTGGTATTTCAAGTCCCTTCACGTGGTGCAATTCAGCGCTTCTGATTGATTGATTATCTCATGAATTATTAATGAGTTTGAGAAGATAAAGACCGAAAATGATGCCGACCAAAATGTAACTGAAAGAAGAAGGATGTGTCCTGAAACTGTTCAAAGCCAGTAACGAATTTTGCTCTGGTGTATTCTACATAACTCGAGAGGGAACGATGAAGAAATTTTGAAACAAACTGCTTTTTAGACATGAAGAGAACTCAATGATGCCTTGTCATATTTATGTGTCAACAAAAAGACAAGACTGAATTGACAGTGTTTGTGGTCACAAAAGCAGAAGAAAGTTTAACGGGTAGGAGATTCGTATTTACCAGTTTAGCTGAGTTAAAACGGAAGAAATCTTGAAAATGAAAATTAATATAAATTGGGTGGAGTGGGCAATCTCGGGTGGAGTGGGCAATATCGGGTGGAGTGGGCAATCTCAGGTGGAGTGGGAAATCTTGGGTGGAGTGGGCAATCTTGGTTGGTGTGGGTAATCTTGGGTGGAGGGGCTAGTCTTGAGTGGTGTAGGTAATCTTGGGTGGAGGGGGCAGTCTTGAGTGGTGTGAGCAATCTTGGGTGGTGTGGGTAATCTTGGGTGGAGTGGGCAAGAGGGGTGTCACATTGGTCACAGACTGCAGATATTTGCCTGTGGAGTAGGCTAAAGGTTTTTGCACCTTTCGAGGCAGCACTTCACTTGCGGTAGTAACTTCTAGTATAAATAATATATTGTCTAGAATTGTCTTTCAACGCTAGGACGTTGACATTAATTGTATATTTTCTTGGCCACTGTTTAGATATATATATTTGAATGAAAATTTGCCATTTGGTTCACCTCGTTTTGTTTTTTTTAATATTGACATTGCATGTTCTTTCGGTGTGTCAATACATGACTACAGATGAACCTTGCTACCATTAATACAACAATTAGGAGTGGGGGGGGGTGGGGGTGGGGGGGTGGGGGTGGTGGTTAAAAAATGCATATAAAGCGGGCGATGGGTTGTTGCGTTCATGTATTTCTAGTTATTGTCGAATCTAGATGATACGCGAGGGCATTTTCAGTATGTTTTAGTGAACAATTTACGTTGTTCAATCATTACCTGTAGGCCAAATAAATACCAGTATCCGCATGTACGCATTGCGTACCTATGTTTCATTGTGCCCCTCGTACCCCCAGCGGTCGGAAGTTTGACTTACCCAATCATAGGGCCTGTCTTGTGGAGTTAAGCGTTCCAGTTTATTTAGAGTTCAATGCTCATAAGTCAGCCCTTCACTATTATAAAGTACAGCGTAGTTTCTGCAATGGCGACTATTCCAACCAACGCGAAAGGCGAGTTTGTTCGCAAAGATGCCGTGTTTCGAAACTGGGTTACCGCTGACGGGTCAAGTGGGTTCAAAGCTGAAGCCAACAGATATCATCTTTACGTTAGCCTCGCGTGTCCTTGGGCCCACCGAACTCTCGTAGTTCGCAAACTGAAGGGACTTGAGAACGTGATAAGTGTGAACGTGGTTGACTGGTTGAATGATAAACCCGGGGGATGGAGGTTCACACAGGGAAAGCCGATGACCACACTGGATACAGTCAACCATTGCACCAACATGAGCGAGATCTACGCCTTGTCGAACCCCGATTACAAGGGAGCTTGGACTGTGCCCGTTCTGTTCGACAAGGTGCAAAAGAGAATTGTCAACAATGAATCTAGTGAGATCATTCGCATGTTCAACTGCGAGTTCAACGAGTTTTGCGAAACGGTAGAGCAGAAGGCGCTGGATTTCTATCCCAAAGACTTGCAAGCTAAAATCGACGAAGTAAACGACTGGATTTATCCGTAAGTATATACTGTATATTACAAATATTAGATCAAATTAAGTATATGCCCCTCCCCCCCTTCCCAACAGTTAGCCGTCATAGAATTGCCTCGTTTTTTAAATTGAACAAGGAGTTAACAAGCAATATCAACTGTACTATTTCTTGTTCAATCCAGCGGGGTTATTTTAAAGAACGAGGCAATTAAACTGTTATTCAATACCTCACCTGCTATTAAATCATGAAGGGTAACTTACTGTACTATAAATTTATAGCACTTCTGTGACAAACAGATTTGTGACAATATTCTACATTATTTTTATAACACAATTCTAATCTCTTAGAAATTAAGCTTGTGCTCTATATATTTTAGTTTGTATTAAGCAATATAGAAACACAGGATGTGTCTTTGTGGAGTTCTATAATTATTCAGAAATATAAATAGCTTTTCGAGTGTGCTATTAAAATTATGTCCTTAGTGCATGACCTCCCACACACTTATATAACATGTTAATAAGTGGTTAGGTTAATATTGCTGTGTCACTGTCACAATCCTCTCATATAACTCCAGGGGTGTATATTCTTCAATGAACTTTGATTCTTTCCCCCCTTCTTTTCAGATTTGATTCTTTTCCCCATATCTTTACTATATCAGCCTCTACTCTTCTTTGATTTTGTTCCCTAGCCCTAAGACCCTTTGATTCTTTTCCCCCACCCCAGGGGGGGGGGAATTATAGAAGAATATACACCCCTGTATAACTCTCAAATATATGCCCCACATGCACTGGCCACATACAAATCTGCCTGAGCACAGACTGACAACAATGTTGAGCAGTGCCCAGGTCATTTGCCAACTGTGGACAGCTGTTTCACTCTCATTTGAGCTCATCAGTGAGGAATCCCAGAGTCAGTCAAATGACTAAAATTGATTGAGTAAACAATATGTATATAAGGGTTCTGCCCATGGTGCTGCCTGACACTCAGCAGTGCTGCCCAGCACTCATGCCAAAACGGACCCTTCTGTCCAGCACTCGAAATATGCAATAAGAAAACCCCATGTGTTGTATTTTTTATATATCTTTTAATTAATATACTGTACATCATTTTGTATTTTTTTGTCCTTGGTGAATTTTTTTTTTATTGAAACAATATTATTTGGTGAAACTCAGCACCACAACGCACACAATATTAGCTACCAAACTTGTGATTCAGATTACAATATTTCTTCAAAGCCAGGTTGGATTGTTTGATACTTGGGTAAGGCACTAATCACTTTGTTTATTAATGCCTGTAAGATGATACACCGGTGTTGGTAGTTGTAGAACATACGCCGGAAACCTTGCCCTAGCTTTACGTAGAGAATTTGTCATGTTGTATATTCTAGCATGCCCTAGCACGTATATAGATATATACTGTATATAATAAATAAGTACTTAATAATAATATTTAGTCTGATAAAATTGTAATACACTTATAATGTAAAGGTTTATGAATTTCGCTTGCTCACATTTGGAAAATATCAATTTCAGATTACTAATTTTCACATAATCTCAGGGTGGGGTGGGGTGGGGTGGGGGGGGGGGGGGTAAGTCCCCGGGCCTGTAGGTACCTGGCACTCACATGCTCCTGAGGAGAACCCATATATATATATATATATATATATATGTAAAAGATACCAGGGTTAAGTCACGTTGGCCTGAAAAACAGAGAAAAATCTTCTCGACGTTTCGAGCGAAGGCCCTTCGTCAGGAGAAATTAGTAAACAACTCACATGTGGTCCCGCGTATTTATAGCAGAGCTACAATGGGAATCACGTGAACACATGTAAGCCAATAAAAACAAAGTAAACAAATGTTGGTCATTTAAACATATCTTCTCTCACGAAGTATATCGATCAATTAAGGTTTTATTTACATGATAAACCACTGGATGTTGTAAGCATTAATGAAACTAGATTGGATAGCAATGTAGATGATAACGTTATCCAGATTAATGGGTACAACATCGTTAGAAAAGATCGAAATCGTGAGGGGGGTGGTGTGGCGATATACTATAGGGATCATCTGAATATAAAAGACCGAAATGACCTAATCCCTGAGAATATTGAATCAATTTGTATAGAAATTATCAAAAATAAGTGTAAACCTTTACTTATGACAACCCTGTATAGGCCACCCAATACAAGAATTGAAATATTTGACAGAATTCAAAATCTTATTGAAAATATTGACAGGGAAAATAAAGAAATTATTTTGGTCGGAGATTTTAACTGTGATCTCATTGCAGATATAAGGCTTCACCAAACAGAACGATTTCTCGATATTATAAACCTATTTCAACTCACTCAATTTATTACAGAACCAACACGAATAACCGCAGAGTCAGAAACATTAATAGATTTGCTTTTAACAAATAAACCTGAAAATATCAATAACTCAGGTGTAATACATTTGGGAGTTAGTGACCACAGTCTCATATATGGTTGTAGAAAGATTTCCATTTGTAAAAACCCTCCCAAGATGGTTGAATCTAGGAATTTTAAGTATTACAAATCATCTGAATTTAAAAATAATCTTTCTACTATTTTATCAAATTGTGACTGGGGTACTGATGACCCAAATACACTATGGGAGCAGTTTAAAGAAAAATTTAACCAGGTTGCTGAAATACATGCCCCCATTAGGCTTAGAAGGGTGAGAAGTAAATATGCTCCCTGGTTAAATAATGAGATAAAAAATGCAATTAATAATCGTGATTACCTGAAAAGGAGAGCAGTTAAAACAAAATCTGATTATTATCATGAGGCATATAAACAAGCTAGAAATAGTGTCAATAGGTTAGTCAGGAATACAAAAACACAATACTTTCAAGATGCAATCAATAAAACAAGAAATAATCCGAAAGAAATGTGGAAAAATATTAACCAGCTTGTTGGAAAAAGTTCTAAAACAACGAACATACCTTGCTTAAAAGTAAATGATAAAAATTTATCAGATAATAAAGACATAGCGGATACACTTAACACTTACTTCACAAAAATTGGGCCAGATCTGTCAAGTCAGATCCCACAAAATAGTAATAATTTTGAAGAATTTATGGAACCAGCTACTGATATTTTTAATTTCAAAATTGTTTCAACTCATGAAGTTGAAATGGTTCTGAGTAAGTTGAAAGTCTCTAAAGCTAGCGGCCCTGATAAGATACCTGTTAGTATTTTAAAGGATTCAAGTGATGTGATTACTTTGTATCTGACATATATTTACAACTGCTCTCTTATTTCTGGAATCTTCCCAGATGACTGGAAAAAGGCCAGGGTTTCACCAATTTATAAATCAGGGGATAAACAAGAATGCGGAAATTATCGGCCCATTTCGGTTTTATCAGTTGTTGCGAAAGTATTTGAAAAATTGGTTTGTGGTCAACTCAATTGCTACTTAAAGGAAAAGAATATCCTTACCAAATTTCAATCAGGCTTCAGAGAAGGACATTCCACTACTTCATCTCTGCTTTGTACAACAAACTCCTGGTTAATTAACATGGACTCAGGTCTTATTAATGGAGTTCTTTTCCTTGACCTCAAAAAAGCTTTTGATACAGTTGACCATCAGATCCTTATTAGAAAATTGGAATTATATGGAGTCCAACATACTGCACTGACATGGTTTACCTCATACTTATATGGGCGAACACAGGTGTGCAGAGTTAATAACACAATATCTTCATCAAAACCTGTTACTTGTGGGGTTCCTCAGGGGTCTAATCTGGGTCCTCTGCTCTTTCTGCTCTATATTAATGATTTACCAAACTGTTTAAAATCTTCTGTACCAGCTATGTATGCTGATGATACAAACCTATCTGTTACTGGACAAACCGCCAGTGATATTGAAAAAAGTTTAAATGATGAACTTGAAAATGTTCATAAGTGGCTTTCAGTGAATAAGTTAACACTTAATGTTGATAAAACAGAATACATGATCATTGGTTCATATCAGAGAATCTCCAAAATTCCTGATGACAGTGAAATTAAAATAAATATTGGAGATAAAGAAGTAAAGCGGGTAAAATCCACCAAAAGTTTGGGAGTCATAATCGATGATAAACTGTGTTGGAAAGAACAAATCGATAGCATCAGCGTTAAGGCCTCAAGGGCTATTGGAGTTATTAGACGAGCGAAAACATATGTTAAAAGAGATACATTAGAAATATTATATCGTTCTCTTGTTATGCCGTATTTCGATTATTGTTCCTTTGTTTGGAGTAACTGTAACCAAACGTTAAAAGATAAAATTCAAAGACTACAAAATAGAGCGGCAAGGGTTATTACTGGAGATACATATGATATACGCTCAAAAGACATCCTCTGTAAATTAGGATGGAGCAATCTCCAAGAGCGCAGAAATTCACAAACTATATCGTATGTCACAAAAGCTCTGCAAAATAAGTGCCCTGAAGGTATAAATGAAATGTTTCGTGTTTCAAATAATGAAAAATACAGTTTAAGAAGTAATAACTTAATGTTGATGCTATCGAAACCAACAACAAATGCTATGAAGAGGGGCTTCAGCTACGCAGCCGCCAAAATCTGGAATTCTCAAACAATAGATTATAAAAATAGAGTTCTTAATTGACTCAAACATGTAAGCTGAAACGTTCTATTTTTAAAATGAACTAGTTAACATTTGTGGAAACGTATTATTTTTATGTAAATTTTTAAATCATATATTGTAAGATAACCGTTATATTAGTTTTAGGACATTAAGATAGTTTATTAGATTTATTAGATAAGATTTGTTAATAGTATTTTGATTGTTGATAACACGGCCCTTTGAAAAACAGCTTTTTATTTTTAGTATTTATTTTTATTTCTACAGCTGATAAGGCTACCGTGTATAAAGATTATTAAATAATAATAATAATAAAAATAAAAAAAATAAATAAATTAATATGTAAATATGTAGTCATATGTAGTCAGGCCAACGTGACTTAACCCTGGTAATATTTGGATTTCAACCATGGCCGACGCTGTCCTAGAAGCTTTTAACTATATGTAAAATAGTTAGAATGTTTTCGTCACTACTCTGAGTTTCACGCGAAGATCGCTCTTCGCGTGAAACTCAGAGTAGTGACGAAAACATTCTAACTCTTTTACAGATAATACACTCTACCTCTAATGGTATCGAGCACTCTTGGACCATCCGTCAGCTTTATAACATCCATGTTTAGTATATATATATATATATATATATATATATATATATATATATATATATATATATAGTAGAACCTGAGTTTTAATGACCACCTGCTATTTACGACCACTTTTTCTGGCACGGACAATTTGTAATTAGAAATGTACCTGCAATGAGCGACCACCTGCCTAGCGCGACCAACGACCACTTTTTAGTGTCCCAAACAAGATATTTACCTGCCATGAGCGACCATCTCAACATAAAACTGCTGAAATACGTTAAAGAAATATGTTCTAGGGATTTTGGGTGAAGGGAAATTCGAGTGTAGAATATATACATTTTAAGACCAAACCGGGTCCAGTTGCGAAAAATGCAACTACACAGGCCTTTCCAGCAGGAATTGAACCCACGACCTTGCGATTCTAGTGCAATGCTCAGACCACTGAGCCACGGAGGGCGTTGCAGAGAACTTGATCGCGAGTTCTGTATATATTAAGGTGGTAATGCCATCGAGTAAAATGCCCAGTATTACTTCTAATAAACCCAATTCTCTCCTAAAAACGGTATATAGCCATGGCAGCCCGTCAGATGTAGTTTTCAATCAATTCAAGTATTCATTGCCTTTGAAAAATGTAAATATTTTTATATGGTCTAGCAATGTTTTTTAAACATGGTTCAAAAACTCATTAATAATTCACAAGGAAAACACCAAGGAAATCAGTACCGTGTCCGTGGTTTTATACCTGAGTAGTATAACGCATCTTAGCTGTGTTGTTACTCAATCATAACATACCGTATTTACTCGTTTAACCGCCGCTCCCGATTAAGCGCCACCCCCGATTAAGCGCCACCCCCGATTAAGCGCCGCACTTATTCACAACAATGCGGTGCTTAATCGAAGCACCGTCAGACAATTGTTCGAGAAGCCAAACTAAAAAGCAACTACAGCCTCGGAAATGTATTGTCCTGTATTACAGTGTTTATCTGTTCAAAGTGAGTATATTTCAATGTGAATGACAAAATAACATCTGAAACATGTTTATTTTGTTGATAAGATTTCTTGTTATCGTTTACAAATAAAATAATTTTTAAAGAGCGCCGCATCAAAACACTAAAAATTTAAAGAGCGCCGCGGCGCTTAAACGAGTAAATACGGTACCTTATTATACAACTGCATTAAAAACTGTCCAAATAACGCTAAAAATGAGTACAAATATACAGCGATATTTGGATAGTTAGTTATTTGGATAGTAGAAAACTTGTAGAAAACCGGTTTGACAGATTTTGTTAGCCAATCAAATTTATCAGTCGGGAACTACTTCATGTATGCTTATTATTTTGTCCTGGTTTTGTCCTGGTGCAAGTCACGCTCTACTTCTCTGGCTTTTTTAGAGTTTTCTTTTTCCATAAAAATTTGTTGATCAGAGCTGTTGTATAATAAATCTCTTATAAGATGTTTTGGTGTGTAGTATCGCTGTATATTTTTACTCGTTGTTTGTATTTTGACGAGCCCTGCGGGCTCGTCAAAATACGGCACAACTCGTAAAAATATACAGCGATACTACACACCAAAACATCTAATAAGATCTAACTATCAAACAGTTAAACTGATGTTTACTGAAACAAGTGTGATTCGCAGTTTACTTAATTATTCAACTTATTATTTATTCATTCTCAGGCTCCTTTGGGACCTCCTAATCTCATTATTTATGCATACGTCATTATTTCTCAGGCTCCAAACTTATATCCAACCCCCAAACCCTACGTCATAACCGACTATTATTTATGCATACGCCATTATTTCTCAGCTTCCTTTGGGACCCTCTTAACCCTAACTTTTGTCCAACCCCCTAAACCATAGCTGTTACTCAACCCCCCTGTCATAACCGGTATCTCTCCGACTGATTCCCGAAGTTCTGGGTTACGTCATTATCAAAAGGTACTCGACTTACATCCTTATAAGTAATAGCAATCACCTTTTCATTTATACACTTTACCTTACTGACAGTCAATAGTTGTGGGCCAGAACTTCGGGAATCAGTCGGAGAGATACCGGTTATGACAGGGGGGTTGAGTAACAGCTATGGTTTAGGGGGTTGGATAAAAGTTAGGGTTAAGAGGGTCCCAAAGGAAGCTGAGAAATAATGACTTATGCATAAATAATAGTCGGTTATGACGTAGGGTTTGTGGGTTGGATATAAGTTTGGAGCCTGAGAAATAATGACGTATGCATAAATAATGAGATTAGGAGGTTCCAAAGGAGCCTGAGAATGAATAAATAATAAGTTGAATAATTAAGAATCACACTTGTTTCAGTAAACGAATCACACTTGTTTCAGTAAACATCAGTTTAACTGTTTGATAGGGTACAGTATTTACTCGTTTGAGCGCCGCGGCGCTCTTTAAATTTTTAGTGTTTCGATGCGGCGCTCTCTAAAAATTATTTTATTTGTAAACGATAACAAGAAATCTTATCAACAAAATAAACATGTTTCAGATGTTATCTTGTCATTCACATTGAAATATACTCACTTTGAACAGATAAACACTGTAATACAGGACAATAAATTTCCGAGGCTGTAGTTGCTTTTTAGTTTGGCTTCTCGAACAATTCTGTCTGACACAACAATGCGGTGCTTAATCGAAGCAGAATAAGTACGGGGCTTAATCGGTGGCGGCGCTTAATCGGTGGCGGCGCTTAATCGGGGACGGCGCTTAATCGGGGACGGCGGTTAAACGAGTAAATACGGTATGTTATGATTGAGTAACAACACAGCTGAGATGCATAAGTTAACATAAGACCATAAATAGCGACGTCATGGGTGGATCAGAAGATCCACGCGATCCACCCGCGCCAGAACCCCTCTTCTCTATACTACTTATAATCTTAATATTTTGTTGATATTTTGACACCTGCTTCAGTACCCTAGTGGTAACATCGTCGATTTACGTGCGAAATGGTCGAGTTCCAACCGTGGATGCGATCTGCAATTTTGTTCATCTCTTTAAAAATTTTAAACGATGTTTGAATTGTTCCAACACGAGCGGCTATTTCCACGCTCCCAATGAAAAAGATCGCGAAGGTGCTCGCGTTTAAACCTTTTTTTGGATTATATATATATATATATATATATATATATATATATATATATATATATATATATATATATATATATATATATATGATAATTATATTTATAATTATAATTATATAGTTATGTAATAGACCTTTTCCGTAATTACTGCCGAGCGCCAGCGAGGCACACTATTCATGCTTGGCTTGGGTTCCTGTGTCTCGTGTCCAGACCTCTATGCCGAGTTATGTATAGTCAACAATAATCGAGATTTGTGAAAAATTCCGTCGACATGTTAAGATTTATGACGTTTTGTGACGTAGCGTTTTACGGTCAATGAATGGTTCGATATTTGGCTTAATTTGAACACGTTTGAATCTTGATCGTCCACGGAATGATCGAACGTTGGAATGGTGCTTGCTGTATGATATTATTAAAGCTCTAGATTTGGCAAACATATTAAGCACTTTGAATTGCATTGGACAGTTTTGCCACAGCATTAGAGCAAGAAGCATGATTATTTAATATTTGTATCCTGTCAAAATCCTTGCCATATCATGTCAAGCGATAAGTTATCGTAACTTGTAGTTTTCCATCTTAGGTATAATTAAAAAATATAGAAGAGATGTGTAAATACTCTGTTTATTGTAGTTAATATTACATTTTTGGATAAATTTTCTGGCCTCCTTCACAGGCTACTCTATGGGCACTTATCTGCTCTTATGGTGAAGAGGTGAGAAAAACTTATGTGGAGTGGGCAAACTTCGGTGGAGTGGGCCATCTCGGGTGGAGTGGGCAATCTTGGGTGGAGTGGGTAATCTCAGGTGGAGTGGGAAGTCTTCGGTGGAGAGGGCAATCTTGGGTGGGGTGGGCAATCTCGGGTGGAGTGGGCAATCTCGGGCGGAGTGGGCAATCTTGGGTTGAGTGGGCAATCTCGTGTGGAGAGGGCAATCTTGGGTAGAGTGGGCAATCTTGGGTGGAGTGGGCAATCTTGGGTGGACTGGGCAATCTCGGGTGGAGTGGGCAATCTCGGGTGGAGTGGGCAATCTTGGGTGGAGTGGGTAATCTCAGGTGGAGTGGGAAGTCTTCGGTGGAGAGGGCAATCTTGGGTGGAGTGGGCAATCTTGGGTGGAGTGGGCAATCTTGGGTGGAGTGGGCAATCTTGGGTGGAGTGGGCAATCTTGGGTTGAGTGGGC
This sequence comes from Corallium rubrum, assembly GCA_964035015.1. Classification (NCBI taxonomy): domain Eukaryota; kingdom Metazoa; phylum Cnidaria; class Anthozoa; order Scleralcyonacea; family Coralliidae; genus Corallium; species Corallium rubrum. The sequence continues at coordinate 13,487,257 of OZ036010.1, forward strand.
AATCTCATGTGGAGAGGGCAATCTTGGGTGGAGTGGGTAATCTCGGGTGGAGTGGGCAATCTTGGGTGGAGAGGGCAATCTTGGGTGGAGTGGGAAAGGAGGGTGTCACATTGGCCATATACTGCACAGAGTTGCCTGAGTTGCTAAATGTTTTTGTCCCATTCGAGGCAGTACTTCACTTGCGATAGTAACTTCTAATATATATATATATATATATATATATATATATATATATACACACAGTGGCGTGGTGGCAAGTTTCAGGCTGGGGTGGCCAGATTAGCTTTGGCATGCTCCCCCGGAAAAGTTTGAAATCTAGAGTCTCTGATATGCCATTTCCTGCATTTTGGAGTGAGATTTTACAGAATTCTGAAGATTATAAAATATTATAGAAAACATAAAAGATTACAGATTTCAGATCTTTATATCCCACCATTGAAGACCTAGCTATTTATTTTGTTAAGTTTTGGCGCCCCTCACTAGTTTTGGTGCCCCTTCTGCAACCCCAGCTGGGGAGGCCTTGCCCCCGCCCCCTCCCTGCCACCACGCCACTATATATATATATATCATATATATATATATATATATATATATATATATATATATATATATATATATATATAAGTACTATTGGGCATTTCACTCGATTACATAGCATTTTCTAAGGATTTTGGGTGAAGGAAAATTCGAGTGTAGAATATATACATATGTATATATTCTACACTCGAATTTTCCTTCACCCAAAATCCTTAGAAAAAAAAATAATATATATATATATATATATATATATATATATATATATATATATATTAGACCTTTTCGATAATTACGGCACGCTTCATGAAAACGAGGCTCCAGGGCCAAGTTTCACAATTTTGATTAATAGTAATCCCGCCATATTTGTTTATGGGAAAAAATGGCTAATAACGTCCAAACTACATATGGTTGAAATACATCGTGTATGTATGTTGTTAGGCATTTCATAAGCTTTCATTTGGTGTATAGCTTAAATTTCCTTGTTGTGTTTAACTTTTTAAAATGTCCAAAATGTTCGTACCATCGCTCGTCAAGTAATAATAATAATGGACTTCTCACAACTGTTGTAGAATTTCGCATACCGTTTTTAAAATATTTAAAGTGTCACTAAGATGAAAAAATCGTGAATCTAGTATCGATACGAGTAAACTATAATTTCCAAATGAGGAATACCGGCGTTTTCAGTTTCTCAGAATATTGTCTCCTTCTCGAGATATTTAAGTTTCTGAAACAGGCAAAAGTAAGATTTACAAAATGAACTAATATCTCTGAAACTATGAAGTAGAAATAATTCAAACTTTGCACACGAATAGTTATGGGGAACATACACTCCAATGTTCACATTCTGTTGTTTCCATACCGTTTGCAAACAGACGCCTTCCATTTGTAAAACAAATGTTTATTTTTTCTCCATAAACCAACTTTTACTGCAATACATTGACATGCATGAATATTTGTAGACACACAGATATTGTATTTCGAATGTTTCATTTATCATGTTCTTTTGAAAAGAAACATAAAATTAATATTTTAATTTTTTAGTAAAAATGCTCGTGGTTCTAAACGGTTTCCGTAGCAACAACATGATGCGCACAGTGGAGTGTACTTTTATGATAACCATACTTGTGCAAAGTTTGAATTATTTCTACTTCATAGTTTTAGATATATTACTCATTTTGTAAATCTTATTTTTGCCTGTTTGAGAAAATGACGTCACGAGGCACTAATTTACATGTTTCAGAAACTTAAATATCTCGAGAACGAGACAATATTCTGAGAAACTGAAAATGCCGGTATTCCTAATTTGGAAATTATAGTTTACTCGTATCAATACTAGATTCGTGATTTTTTTCGTCTTAGTGATACTTTAACGCACAACTTTGAAACATATATCAAACCTGCTATTTGCGGTAGCACTTTCAAGTTTCTAGCTTAAGGGGAAGTATTTTAAAAATGAGAAAACGTACTATTATCTTGGTCTGATGGATGAATTTGTTAAGTTTGTTTTGTTTTGTTTTGTTTTGTTTTGTTTTGTTTTGTTTTGTTTTGTTTTGTTTTGCTTTGCTTTGTTTTGTTTTGTTTTGTTTTGTTTTGTTTTGTTTTGTTTTGTTTTGTTTTGTTTTGTTTTGTTTTGTTTTGTTTTGTTTTGTTTTGTTTACAACTCAGACCAAGATAATAGTGCGTTTTCCCATTTTTAAAATACTTTCTCTTGAACTAGAAACTTAAAGTTCTACCGCAAATAGCATTTTACAGTATCTTCTGTTTGATATATCTTTCAAAGTTGTGCCTTATGTATTTTAAAAACAATATCCGAAATTCTGCAACAGTTGTGAGAAGTCCATTATTATTACTTGACGAGCAATGGTGCGAACATTATGACAATTTTAATAAGTTACGCACAACACAGAAACTTTAAACTATACATTAAATGAAAGCTTATGAAATGCCTAGCAACATACGTACACGAAGTATTTCTACCATATGTATAGTTTGGATGTTATTAGCCATCTTCTTCCATAAACAAAGATGGCGGGATTACTATGATAATCAAAATTGTGAAACTTGGCCTTGGAGCCTCGTTTTCATGAAGTGTGACGTAATTATCGAAAAGGTCTATTACAGGGGTAACACGAGCCAGCAGGGTGAGTGTTTCCACACCATATTCTTCCAAACTTCCACAAGTGTTTCTATAACTATATAGGAACATGAAAAAACTGTTTTCTATTTTCTTTATAAAATAAGTCATCAAAAATAAATTAAACGTTAATATTTATCCAATTTTATTTATACGGCCCCACAAGCTGTGAGCTTAAAACTTTACATCGTATTCAAATAAAGGCAATCAAATCAAATCAATTAGAATGCATAAATTCTCATTACCCACCATGGATGGTGTATTGGATGTCATGGCGTTTGATGATGTAGTTGGTGGTGTATAATGGTGTTCGATGGTGTATTGGTATAGAAACACAGCTAACCAATCACCACTTGTGTTAATTTTCAAAATGCTATTTTATAAATTAACATTAAACAATTATATTAATATATAATTAATTAATTAATTATATATATATATATATATATATATATATATATATATATAATACTAGAAATACATCAACGCAACAACCCCTCGCCCACTTTTTTAAACACCCCCCAAACACCCAAACACTCACCCACCCACCCCCTGATTTAAATAAGCACCCTTGATATACAGCCAATATAAAAACAAACAGATATAAACCTCAGGATAATTATAAAATTTATAGATAGGATATCAAAGCAAAACTTAGATTTCATTAAATTCTTGTTGTAAAAAATATATTGTTTTTAGGAGGTTTCAAAAGGGTTTAATATTTTTAGCAAGCCTTTAAATGGCTTCCATATCCATACATGTTTTGTACTTTTGCAAAGGCAGAATTAAACGTTAATAGCTCAAAAATAACATTTTTAACAGAGTCAGTAGAATCGGATTCCAGAAAGAAGTATTGAACAGACAACGTTTCAGTCGAAAATTTGGAAATACCGCCAAGAAAATCGGCAAAGCCCATGATTATTTTTAATAATAGTGCATGCAAAGTCAATGAAAAACCTCACGTCCACTTAAGCTTAAGGTAGTGTTTTAAGTTAGCTTTAGTTAAGCTGACATATGGTTTGGACGAGCACGAAAACGTGAACCTGTATATTGTTTAGGTAAGCGAAAACTTGAAAACAACATATAAAGGACAAGCCCAAGGTATACTGAAACTTTGAACTGATCTTGGCGTTTACAGAATATATAAATACTGATTCCAATCAGCAAAATAAATAAATACAAATACCCTACCGTTAACTTGATTTTGAGACCACTGATGTTGGTGTTTTTTCTTCAGGTTCTCTGGTTTCTCTTCAACATATATTAAACCGGCTGTTTGTCTTCTTCTTTTCTTCGCTGTTCCCTTTTAAGCTAAGTAGCTCCGGCTTCGTTTCGTTTCGTTAAACGAAACCATTTTGTTTCGCAAAATATGGAGATTTAGTTTTCTTTGTCGCTAGTCACCAGTGTCCAACTATTCTTACCGCATGACACCGTACCAAACATATATATATATATAAATATATAAACTATTTACAGATTTCGTCTCCCTCGCTTTTTCTACACGCGTGTAAAGTGGACTCCACGCATGTCGAGATTAGCACCCTCACCGGGCTCGGGGCCTTCCGCCCTACGCCCGGCTCGGGGATAATACATAATACATAATACATAATACATAATACATAATACATAATACATAATACATAATACATAATACATAATACATAATACATAATACATAATACATAATACATAATACATAATACATAATTTGTAATACATAATACATAATACATAATACATAATTTATAATTTATAATTTATAATTTATAATTTATAATTTATAATTTATAATTTATAATTTATAATTTATAATTTATAATTTATAATTTATAATTTATAATTTATAATTTATAATATATATATATATATATATATATATATATATATATATATATATATATATATATATACCATATATATACCATATATATATATACCATATATATAGGTCAGTGAAAAGGTTAAACACTAGATGCATGTATTATTATTCTTCCTCTAGATCCATTAATAATGGTGTTTATCGATGTGGATTTGCTAAAACACAAGAAGCTTACGATTCTGCTGTCTTGATCCTTTTTGAAGCCCTTGATAAGGTATGTCCATGTCATGATGAACTTACTAAACCAAACGTTGCTTAATCTTTAAAATTACCCCCCTGAAATGCTTATAGTGGTGAGAGAACCTCTTGTCAAAGATCTCACCAATCTCGCTTTCATGTTGCAGTAATCTAATTAACGCCTGCCAATAGGATTTTCCTAACACATTTACCTCCCTGGTAGATCATGATCAGGATCCTGTTAGGATCCTAACAGTACAGTAACAGGATCTTAATAGGATCCTAAATTTTCTTAAACCAGGATCCTACACGATCCTGATAGGATCCTATCAGCATCTTGCACAATATCCTGAAAATAGATAGAAAAAATCTGCTGGCATCCTGTAGAATCCTGCGGTGCCTCGGGTTCCTATCTAAAATCCAAGTTCCTAGTTATCAATCCTGTGGGATCCTCATTCCTTTACTATCCTATCAATTTATCGGTCTTTATTATAACTGTAACAATCATTTCAATAGCCTCTCAGCCACATACCGCCATTTGCAGTTGAGCTTGCAGCTTGCGTTAATTAAGACGTTGTTTCATCGTTTGGAACTCTGCGTTCATTGGACCGCAACGTAGTGTTTCCAAGGGCACAACGTGACGTTGCTACGGAGTTTTGACAGGGTTTCAATTAGTGATTAATTTGTTATAACTGTCGCCGTTGCTCTTTCTCCACCGTTTTCCGCTATCTTATCAATAATGCTTCTCCTTAGGTCATGATAGAGCTTTCCCAACATCATATGTCCGTCTGGCCTTGCTAAATCGTTTACTAGACATTTTTTTATAATATCTACTCGCCACGATTGCGAATAACAAATTAATCACTAATTGAAACCCTGTCAAAGCTCCGTAGCAACGTCACGTTGTGCCCTTGGAAACAATGCGTTGCGGTCCAATGAACGCAGAGTTTCAAACGATGAAACAACGTCTTAATTTAGCAAGCTTGCAAGCTCAACTGCAAATGGCGGTAAGCCTCTGGCTTTGGCTAATGTAAATTTTGTATGTTTCAAAATGTTACTAAATAAAGATTATTATTACTCGGGCTACCACAGGTAGACGAGTCTAGGTTTCGCGATTCTTCTTCTTATTTTTATTTTTATTTTTTTGCGACGCGTTATTAGTCCTCCGCGCGGCCGCTGGCGATAATGGCGAGTTGTCTCTTGAACGACGCTTTTCTTGCCATTTTATCGATGTTTTTGAATATTTCCACGACATTTCTTGGCACACTTACACAGCAGTCGTCTCAAACAAAGATGTCAGAGTAGTCGGACTGTCAGTGAATCAAGGTGTATTAAAAATAATTGGAAGCTTTAAACTGAAGGGGTGAAGGACATCAGAGAACAGTCATGTTTAATAATTGCGAAACCTAGGTTTGGCCGTTTGCCATTTGGCCGAGTTGTCTCCAGATCAGTGGTTGTTTCTTTTGAACGAAGCTTTTATTGCCATTTTACTGATGTTTTTGAATATTTGCGAGACATTTCACTGTTTCTCAATTGTTTACTTGTTTGGAATAGCTTTGCAAGTGACCCAGTCTTACATGTAAATGCGGCTGACAATTGTCTTCAATTCATCATAAACATGCTTACAAAGACTTTACAATGTTTACAACTGCACACGCCGGCGATCGCGGTAGATCTAGTACGTAAAAGATGACGAGCTATTTCAAAACAGGTTGGTCCTGGCCTTGCTGCTTTATAGCTAGTCCAACAACTACAAAATGCAAGTATAATAATAAGCACCAAATTGTGGGGAATGTTCCCAGTGACACTGAATAGATCACGAGCAATATTTAAACAATTTATTCAAAATAAAACATAAGATTTGCTGTACAAAAACGCTTTAGAACCAACACTCTCAGACCTTCGAACGTACACAAAAAACTCTTCTCCCCAGTCCCTCGCTCGCCTTTTCCCACGACCACGTTTCATCCAGAATTTGCAATGTCAGCAGTATATACAATAATGGTAATCTAAACAGTTTAACACACACTCCCCCTATTAAAGTGCAATAGTAGCAGCTTTAATACCGTTCGTTTCGAGTGTCTAATCATCTTCATTTAATGTGATCCCGACAATTCTATCAATGGCTGCCGTTTTCGCTTTTCTAGAAGGTCTTGCTTTGCCACTGAAAACGTTTTTCTGAGGCGACTTTTCACCTGTTTCTTCCGTTGGATCTTCGCGCGTTGTTTCCCCCTCGTTGCTAACTGCGCTTTCATTGGATCCACTGATTTCGAGATCGCAAACCAACTGAACTGGTCGTTCAATGACATACCCACTCCCCGTCTTGATCTTGAATCCTCTTAACACACCATCTCGTCCTCTGATCACGTCGATTATTCGTCCGATGCGCCACTTTGACTTGATCTTGCTATTATCTGTGATGAGAACAACCGAGCCCTTAGAAGGCAAACCTTCTTCTTTGCTGAACACTTTAGAATGTCTCTCCTCTAGGGCGTGAATGTACTCCGTTAGCCAACGTTTCCGAAGGTGTTCCCGGCATGTCTTCATGTACTTCATTCGTTTCGTCGCTGCATTCTTATCGTCCATCGCTTCAATATCTTCCTCCAAGAAACTGGTTGGTTCTCCGTGGAGAAGTAGGTTTGGAGTGATAACTGGTTGCTCGAAATCCTCTCCTTGATAGCATAGAGGACGATTGTTCATAAAACATTCGACGTCGAGTAAAACTTCTTCGAGTTCTTCGTAGGTAAGTAATGCACGACCGATTGTTTTCGATAGTCCCGATTTCATTACGCCAACCAGCCTTTCGTAAAACCCACCCCACCACGGGGCTTTGGAGAGATTAAATTTCCAGGTAATGTTTGCGTTGTTAAATAGTTGAATAAGTCCGAGTCCTTCGTGAGAACATCAAGCCACTGCTTGGTTGCTCTGAAGGTTAGTGCATTGTCACTCACGATCTTGTTCGGCGTTCCCCGTCTGGCAACGAACTCTTTCAACCCTCTCTTGAACTCGTCAGCACTCATGCTCCTGCTTAGCTTGAGGTGAACAGCTCTCGTTGTGGCACACGTGTAAAGTGCTACATATGCTTTGCTTGGCGTATTCTTGCGAGCTCGGTAGAGCAAGGGGCCGGCAAAGTCTACCCCGGTGACAGCAAACGGATTTGTCATCTCCGTTCTGAACCTCGGCAAGGGTGCTGTTGTTGGCGGCTTCAGTGTCTTCGGTCGTGTTTTCTTGCACGTGTTGCAATTGTGAACGATGCTCTTTACCACTGTTCGTAGTTGCGGTATCCAAAACCTTTCTCTTGTTTTAGCCATGGTTGAGGACACTCCCCCGTGACAGATTTCTTCGTGAAAGCTGTGCACCAGTAGTCGATCAAACTCACAGTTTCTAGGTATGAAGATTGGATTGTATCCAGGAACTCGCCCGTCCATTCTCCATAGTCCCTTCCCGTCCTTGCGTAAGATGTCGTTGAGCTCTCTTGGTAGGCTTCCTTGAATGACTCGTACCCACGTGTTCTCTGCGTCTCTTATTTCCTCCGTAGTCAAAGGACCACTGAGCTTCTTTCCCTTTGCGTTCTTCATGAATCTGAGGATGAAAGCTGTTACTCGTAGAAGCTTACGGTAAGTAAACTTGCTCAGCATGCCGTCAATCATCTTTTCATCACGTTCGATCCCCGTCATAACCAAGGTCTCCTTGGCGGTCGTCTCTTCCACGGCTTCGTTGGTTTCGCTGATTTCCGGTTGATCTGGCCATTGGGCACGGTCCGACAGCCAGTCTGGTCCCTTGAACCACAGGTCTCCGAGCTTGTTTGGGGCCACTCCTCTTGTTCCTAAATCACTTGGGTTGTTTGTCGTCGGAACGTAACGCCATTTGGTATCTCCGAGTTCCTTTATCTTCTTGATCCGATTTCTTACAAAAGCCGACCAGGTGCCTTTGTTCGCGAGCCAATAGAGTACTGTTACACTGTCTACCCAGTTGTGTATGGACCGAATTGTTGTAAATTTCAGTGCCTTTATTACGTTGCTCTGTAATTTGGCGAGTGTCTGTGCACCGATTAATTCCAGGCGTGGAATGCTTGTATTCTTTGGAGCAACTCTCGACTTCGCCACCAGCAATACTTGGTTAACAGGCGTGGATCCCTGATACTCCACAGAGTATATCGTAGCGCACACTGCAACCTTGCTTGCATCTGAGAATCCATGGATTTCAAAGTGACTTCCACTGTGCGATACCACGCTCCGTGGTACAGTGACGGAGCTTTGTTGTCGCAGCTTTTTTATCCACACAAGCCATTTTTGCTCGATGTCGGATGGGAGATGTTCGTCCCAGTGCGTCTTCAGCAAGCAAGTTTCGCCAAATATCAATTTTGCGGTGATCATCACTGGTGAAGACCATCCCAGGATATCGTAAACGCCGTTTATGGCTGCGATCATCTTTCGTTTAGTGATTGGCTCCTTGACCTTAAGGCAAGGTTCGAAAGAGATGGTCATGCTGTCTTCCGACTTGTCCCATGGCAGCCCCAGAATCTTTGTTTCGTTTGATCTCGCGTCTCCCACAAGAGTCTTGGCGTAGGTCTGGTCGTCCTCCTTTGGATTGCCGTCCGACTCTGCAGACTGCACATTGCTATGCCACTTGTGCAGTTCGAATCCAGCTGCTGCCATGACAGTTGTAGCCTCTTCCTTGAATTGAACTACGTCTTTCTTCGAATCGCCACCACCCTGGATATCATCAACGTAAGTGTCATCTCTCAGTGCCTGGACAGTATCAGCGTATGCTTCTTCATATCCCTCCAAATGCTTTTCCAGTGTTGCTCCCAGGATGTATGGACTCGAAGTGGCTCCGAATATGACGCGCGTGAATCTGTACTCAGTTACATTTCGATCTCTCAAGTTGTTGTACCAGAAAATTCGTTGCGCATCACGATCACATTCTTGTACCATGATTTGAAGAAACGCCTTTTTCACATCCCCAGTGATACAAAACCGTCGAAACCGGTTGCGAAGAAGAATGTCAAAAAGGAGTGGTTGCAAGGACGGACCAGTTTCCAAGCAGTCATTCAACGATGGCGTGGTAGCGTCTGGCTTTGACGAACAGTCGTAGACAATGCGCATTTTGGTCGATTCTGCTTGCTCTCTGATCACAGGTTGGTGAGGGACATAGTGAATTACATCCCCCGTGGGTTGTTCAGGAACCGGCTCTATCACCCCCATTTTTAATTGTTCTTGCATGATGTCGTCATAATCCTGTAGTTTTCCAATGCGTTCCAGTCTCCGGGTAACGCTATTGAGTCGGGCGTTCGACAACTTCCTGTTTTCTGGCAAAGGCATGTGACCAAGCTTCCATGGCAGCCTCGTCTCGTAGAATCCCTGGCTGTTTTGCACAAGCTGTTGCTTGAAGTCTTGGTGGGCAAACGTTGGTACGTCCACAGGATCGCTGACACCAAGCACGTCCAGATTGCACAAGCGTTCAAACTCCTCCTGCCCAGTGTGTAGCAAGAAATTCTTCTCGGAATGCTCACCCGTCTGAACACCACCATATAGTGTCCAGCCTAACATCGTAAATTCAGCACCAGGATCTTTGTCAGGTTCGTTGCCCAATATTGGATGTTCACTAGATTTGATTCGTTGGAAATCTGTGACTCCGAGCATAATGTGCACAGGCATACGATCCATTGTTGTTCCCTCTTCGCAGAACTGCAGTGGTTGAAGTCGTGGATACTTTTTCTTCAAATCACAGACGTTTGGATTTGGAAGACAAGTTAGTACATCCTTTTCAGCGTTAATGCATTCCAAGTCGATCTTGAATCCATCAACCACTGTTGACTCCACCGTCACTTGGTAAATTTCGACAAATTTGTTCATCGTCCCATACATCTGTTCAATGCAACGTTTCTCCTTTCTGACTGGTCGCAATCCCAACTTAGTGATTAAATCAGTGCAGATGTACGAACTGCTGGCACCGGTATCGATCATTAGTCGCACTTTTTCCCCTTGGATTTTTCCATGTAATGTAGGATGGATTGCAGATGTGTTCCGTGGGGTGCTGCTCACATATCCTAGTTTTTCTGACAGACTGTCGTTCATCCCATCTGTTGAAGACTTCTCCAGTTGCTGACATATGGATGTATGGTGTCTCTGCCCACACTTGTGACAACTTCTAGCTCGGCACGTTGACGCTAGATGTCCAGGGGTCGCACAGTTGAAGCAGGCTTTCTTCGTTTCAGTATCTCGCGTCGACCAGCAACATTCAAAACCTTAGTGCACTTGATACAAGTGTGCCCTGTCGAGTCACAGTAGATGCACTTCACTTGCTTGTATCCACCACTCCCGTTGCCCAATAGAAGTTTATCGCGGTTTCTCCAACTGGATTTGTTGTCGTTCTGTTTGCTCTTGGCTTCACTATCTTCGCTTCGCAGAGGGTTTCGATCCACATATTTTCTCAAATGTTCAACGAGTTGTTCTAACCCCCACTCTTCCCAGTCGTCATCCTTTTGAACTAAGACCTCTCGAACAGGCCCTAGCTTGTCCATAAGTGTATACACGGCAGACTGTGCTGTTTGCAGTTTTCCCATTGTGGAAAGTGTCCTGACGATCCTCGATAGCTTGTTGTAGAAGTCGTGAATCGAGTCGATTTTGTGAATGCTGGTCACCGTATGAAGGCTTTCTAGGTCCTTTATCAGTGCCTTGTGGACCTTGCTGTCCTTCCCATAGTTCTCCACGAGTATGCGCTTGGCTTCTTTGTAGCCATCTGTTGAGTGCGGTAATCCAAGAATGTCATCTCGTGGTTTGTCCTTCACCAGTTCCAAGAGATAATGGAACTTGCTAATCTCTGAGAGGGTTGACTCGTCGACTTCGACTGTGAACTGGTTCCAAAATCGTAGCCAATCCTTGTAATCTCCCGAAAATGGCGTTATAGTATACTTTTGTAACTTAACAGTTGGTTGAGCCCTCCTTTGATTCGTGATTCCACTCTCTGTTCTTGCTTCTTCAGTTTGTTTCTGCAGCTGCAGCTTTCGCATAAACCACTCTTCCTCGGCGCGCTGCTGTCGGATCATCGCTTCTTCCATTTCCTTTTGTTGCTGGAACCGGAATTTCGTTTGCTCCTGGTTGATTCTCCTCTGGTCCTCAAGCTCTCTTTGCAATTTATCCTCTCGTTCCTGTCTCTGAAGCTCATCCAATCGCTGCTTACACTGATCTCTCGATTTACGGAATGCAGCGAGGCAATCCTTTTGCTTTTCTGACCATTCACGGATGTGCTCTAGACTTTGTTCATTGTCGATTAAATGTTGAAGGGTCTGGTGCTTTGATAGTTCAAGTCGCTTTATTGAGTCTCCAATTTTCTCGTAAGCTAAAGCTGCATCATCTTGGCTGTTTGAAGTCAAAAGTTCCTCAGCCTCTGCCAGCTTCATTTTCTCGAGAGTAAGGCATTTGTCATGTTTTGTTTCAGTTTCCATAGTTTTTACAAGAAAAAAAATCACTCTTCGTAATAAATCACTCTTCGTAATTGTCGATCAGTTAATTGTCGGCTACTCTTCGTATTAATTGTCGATCACACTTCGCAATAATTATTTCTGTTCAAACAATTATTTTACCCAGTAATAAAGTTCACAATACTTGAATACACAGTTGCACAACTCCCTGTTGTTCCTTGGTAAAGTTCCACATAAAGATGTCTCACAATATCTAGTACAGTGGGTCAATTTAGTCACAATAGAAACAGACAATAGTCGCTGTTTACTGTTTAAAGTGTCTGTGTTCACAATTCGCTGTTCATAAGTCGCTATTCACAATTCGTTGTTCACAATTCGTTGTTCACTAGCAATATCTCCCGTAATAATCTCTTGAGGTTTAAGCACTTATAACGTCAAACAATCCTCGTAACATTTATTTAGAATACCAACCTGCTAGAATCACTTTCAAAGGCCGTGTTGATTATCTCCAAATCTCAAGCAAGTTCTCCTGTTATCCTGCCGGGGTCGCCACCTTCAGTGTGGGGAATGTTCCCAGTGACACTGAATAGATCACGAGCAATATTTAAACAATTTATTCAAAATAAAACATAAGATTTGCTGTACAAAAACGCTTTAGAACCAACACTCTCAGACCTTCGAACGTACACAAAAAACTCTTCTCCCCAGTCCCTCGCTCGCCTTTTCCCACGACCACGTTTCATCCAGAATTTGCAATGTCAGCAGTATATACAATAATGGTAATCTAAACAGTTTAACACAAAATAGAGCAAATACTGGTTGGCTAGATATCGCGTGTCGTATTACATTTGGAAACTTGTGTTTCAAAACATGTTTAAATATTTTCTGTTTGTCCGAATTTAAATAAATTCTATATCAAAATGATCGCTTGAATCTGCGGAATCCGACACTATAGGTTTTGTCTACTAAATTTATTAGCTCCATTGTTTAATTTTCAGAAAAACGGCCTTGTTTACATTTATACTACATTAGCAAACCTTCGGCGCTTCCTGCACTGCAGCAGTTCTTAAAGACCATAGATTCTATTTGTGAAAATCTATGCAATTATGCATTGTCACTGCCATGTAGTCTTGCTGGAGTACGCACAGGCTACGCGAAGCTTTCAGTAGCCCGAGTGAACGCCTGCGCAGGCGTCTTGTTATTATATGAAATCCTGTAGGATTTCCTGGAATATGTGAAATCCTCTAAGATCTTGTGCATGAGGATTATAATATAATATGAAATCCTCTAGAATAATGTGCAGCTAAAATATACAGTAAAACACAAAATATTGTGCGAGAATAATTTATTTGTCATAATTAATTGTCAATATATTTGAGGGACTACTGTATAAGCACACATTTACAGTACTAGTATATATAATTAATTAGTTAGTAAATAATAAATTGTGAAAACTTCCATATTTCTAAACTTTTGTCCTTAAGCTATGCCCAAGACATCTACTATCTACAATAACTATATTAACAATTTTAATGCAAACATACAAATTGTTATAAGCCTTTAGAAAGTCATGGCTATATAAAACAAAAGCTGGTGAAAGATAAAAATCATTGAAATATGGAAGCCTCCACAGACGAGGAATTAGAAATTAATAAACATCCTGGAAAATAGCAGTAAAGCGAGCAAACACAGTTTTATTTATCCACACCTCAAAGTTTTCACTTTTTTGAGTGTTTCCATACTCATGAAGTACAGGTTTGTTGATTGGTTAAATAAAAATACATTTAAATAAATAAAAGTTAAATATAACTTTTATTTAAAACTTTGTTAGGTGGCCATTGTATAGGACATTTTACTGTAATTACTTTATTTTATTAAATACTGTATTCATAGTAATTTTACTCTGTCTAATTCCAGACAATTGTACATGTACTTTCCAAAGGAAGCTCCATCAGCAACCCTAGACAGCAACAACAATATAATAATAATAATAATAGTAATAATAATAATAATAATAATAATAATAATAATAATAATAATAATAATAATAATAATAATAATAATAATAATTAATATATACTAATATAATAATAATTCTATACTACAAATAAAATCGGAATACATTACACTAAATACAGTTTAACATAAATAAAAAAAAATAAAATATATGATATCAACATTAAATTACAATTAGATTAACATTACATTGCAATGCATAACAATAAGAAAAAAAATAAGTTACGTAAGATTGCTAAGTCTGTCCGTTGCTAAAAGTTTAAAATATGCTAAAGAATTTCTGCAATATTCGTTAAAATTATCGCCGTTCCTAATGTCTTCGGGTAGATTGTTAAATACCCGAGCAGCCCTCATCTTGAAAGGTGCCAGTCACCAGGGAACTATACCAAACGACGTGCAGACGACGATCTTAGGATTCTTGAAGGCTTGTACTCTTCAAGTTTTAAGTAGGACGGCCAGTCACTGAAATGAATCGCTTTGAAAACTAATTTTGGGAGATGATAGTCCCTACGTTCCAAAATGGGAAGCCATCCAAGAGACAGAACATCTGCTAAACTTGCGTAGTGTCCTAAGACAAAGCCAGCGACCGTCAATTGCACTCGTTGTAATCGTTTCATCAAGTAATCTGGAATAGACTGAACCAGACACAACATCATTGTAATCAATCTTGGATAGGACCAAACACTCAGCAAGTTGCTTCCTAATTCGGTATGGAGCAAGATGTTTTAGCTTTACAGCCCTTGTAATTCGCGGCGGCATTCGGCAATTGCCGGCGTGATTGCCGACGTGAATAGCTAAAATAGCCTATCACGACGGCACTTTTTTGCCGACGTGAATAAATTTTACGATATCGGCAAGAAATTGTTTATAATCGACGGAGAAGCAAGGTTGCTTATCATCTTGATCGGCAGGAAATATATTTGACCATTGTCCAAAAAACACATGCTGTACGGTCAAAAGACAACTAAAGCACATCCAATAACACGCGAACTTTTTTCGCTGATGTTATTTACTATAATGCAAGTTTGCATGAAGTATTTTCGTCTCTTCAACAGTCTGCAATCCGAACCGCTGATCACGAACGTTTTTGTTTTGCCACAGGCTAAAGGAAAGCTAAAGGTGAGTATACTGAATTACTTTTAGGGGAATTTAACCCAATTAAAGGCTAAAACTAAACATCAACTGCTTTCAAAAATTTGCCGCCGTGAATTCCGCTATTGCCGTCGTGAAACAGAAAATGACGGATTCACGACGGCAGTTTTTTGCCGCGGTGAAAAATTCTGAATTTCAAGGGCTGGCTTTATCGGGACAGACAGTGCCCCATAACAACTCGATATCTTACGATTGATGTCATCATTCCATTTCAAGTTGTGCTGCATAACAGTACCAAGAAGAAGCGAACTATTGGTTCTTTCCAGCTCGACACCATTAGCATGAAGACGAACAGACCGATCCTCAAGATGATGGACACGGGAAAGCTGGGTGGTGGAAAAGAGCATGACTTTGGTTTTCTTGGGGTTAAGGACGAGGTTGTTTGAACTCGACCAGCTAGAGAGTTTGTCTATCAAATTAACAAATTAACCCATTTCTACTGTAGCCCATTGTCAGACTAGTACTGCATTCATCAGATGGATATTAAACCTTTGGCAAGCCTAGGCACCAATTAGGTTAATACCTGTAACTACAAAAGACTAGTCAAAGCTCATTTTTCTCAGTTACAAACTGGATTATATTGTACACAACGTTGCTATCAAGCGGCGACATCCTGAGAACAACAACCGTATTAAAGTTTTCTTAAACTGTATGTAGATTTTTAGTTACAATTTATCTTGAAATTGAAGTCTATACGCGAAGCTATTGGCTATAAAGCTATCAAGCACCGAAATAAGCCGCATCTAGCACATGCAGCCAATGAAGTGACACTAATCTCGGGAATAAATAATTTTAACCTTACCTGAGTATAATCGTCGGTTTATATTTGCACTATACTCTGCGCTGATTGATATTCATTGTGGCACGTCTCAACCCAAATTTAGAGTATATATATACACTGAAAAGCCGTGATATTTGTTAGTCGTCTCAACATCGAGAAAGCTAATTCGTTGTAAAAGTTTGATCCAATTGTAATAACGTTGTCTCTCCGGCATCTAAATATCGCTGACGACCATTCTTACTGCTTCACGATTTGAATTTTATGCGCTAGTGTGCTAGTGTCATGTGACAATTACGTGACTCATTACCAGGTCTCGCGTATGCGCCAATAGCTTAATGCTGATAAATTTGTATTGAATTTGTCATACAATCGTTAAATAATAATATATAAGGGAGTGTAATGACAGGAGGAAGAAACAGGACTTGCGTCCCAATTGAAATCCAACTCCTAAAATACGGTATTAATAAATATGGTTATAAATCTATAATCTAGCTAACATATGATAATATATTAGATAATGTATTTAATATTGTATTCTACAAGATTTTTGGCTGGATTTTAAAAGGTCTTAAGCGATTCTGTAAGATCTTAGTAAAATTTTCAACCAATTCTTTCTTGGGCCGACCAAAACGGCCCTTGCATTGCATTACATTACATTACATTACATTACATTACATTACATTACATTACATTACATTACATTACATTACATTACATTACATTACATTACATTACATTACATTGCATTACATTGCATTTCTTTGTCTGATTTTATTTGTCAAAGACTCAAAGAGAGAACCCTCAGTCATTATATGCAGCATTAACAAACTTAACTGGGACTGACCCTGATCAGTTTCCTTGTTATTAATGTCATTTATGTTAGGATCCCACAGTACATTTTACTCTACTAGAGAATAACCTATCTCTTGACCTTAGTACCAAGCACGTACTTTAGTATTTTACTTTGGCTAACGCCAGGCGATTTTTCTCGTCAATAGGGAAACCCTAGGCTCGACTTCCAACGGTCTCCCGGGTCCCGGGTCCCGGTATGCATACCTCCCCCGAAAGAGACGGCTGGACGCGTGAACCACAGAGCGCGGCCGTGACGTTTTGCAGAAATTAATTTCACGATAACAAAAACCATAGAAGCTGACAGAAATATACAGTAAGTGATTTCCCTGACCCTGTAGCCTGGATGACGCGAACATCTTGGCTATTAACCAATTTCTCCAAAGCTTCGGTTGTAAATCTTTAGACAATCAATCTTGAACGTTTCTAAAATGCCACCGCATTCCATCATCGACTAATTCGTGGAATATTCCCAATAATATATGCCTGCTATGTGCAGGCACGTTTGTGATTGGTGCAAATCGACAATGGACAGGCACACGAGTCCAGCCGTGATTTCGGGGGTACCGTGGCCCGAGATAGGCAAGAAATCGAGCCTAGGGAAACCCCTGAATGGTACTCTAAGCCTATCTCTTAAGTCTTTTAGTACCAAGAACGTACTTTAATATTTTACTCTGTCTATTAAAACGCCAGAGTATTTTATTCTGTCTCACGCCAGATGATTTTACTAGTCAATAGGGAACCCCTAGTACTCTTTTAAAGTGTTAATATTGTGATCTTTTTTACAGGTTGAAGAAATTCTTTCCAAGAGCAGATATTTAACGGGCAGTCGACTTACAGAAGCAGACATTCGTCTTTTTACTACTTTGGTTAGGTTTGACGTTGTTTACCACGGCCATTTCAAGGTACTGTAATTATTTCCGTGTATCCCTTTAATGGGTAAGGGCAGTAAAAGTCAAAATTTATGACTTTCTGATTAGTACACAATACCTTCTAACTAAAGGTAATCCAAGTAATCTTTTTTTATAACAACTTACATTACCAATTGCGGTAAAACACAGTCGCATCATCCGCCATCTTGCTTCAATATTGTGCCTAATTAACTTGGAAGGTAGTGACGTCACAAGCTGGGTAAATATTAAAAAATCGCACTTTGCTGATCGCCAAGAACTTACGATTACGTTACGATTAAGACAGTTGTCAGCTACATCTGATCAATGTTAAACACCAACAATGTGCAAGAGCACCTTAATCAAAGCTGTTCAACTTTTTGTCCAACTCCAAAAGCGAAAGGAGGAAAGAAGTTACAACATGCCTCACGGCCTCATTCCATCACACGGCTAACAACTCACCGGAAGTATGAATAGTTGCGGAAGTAAAATGTGGAAAAATGTAAAATCGTGACGCCCCCCCCCCCCCCCCGTCTGCCAACGTCAAATTTCAACATTTCCCTGGGTCACTCGACAGGTTTCTCTGGTGATTGGTTGAGCGAAGAGAAACCTGTCAAATGCTCTTTGGAACCGTTAAACTTTGGCGCTGGCGTAGGTAATGTTTTGTTTTTTATTAACGCTGTCCATCATTGAAGGATAATTTTGATTGATGAAACATTATTTAAGAATTAGTATAAACCAACTAGTGGATTATTACAAATGCTGCATCCTGATTGGCTAAGCTACTCACTCCCAAAACAATGGCGGCCAAACTCACATTTTACTGAGGTTTCAGTTGGAGTTTCTTTAAAATAATAGTTTGTCCAATTGGTTTATACTAAAACAACTCGGCTGTGCCTCGTCGATTATTAGCTCATAGACAAAGTCGAGCTCGTTGTCTAATTGTTAAAGTGCCTATGGAAGGAAAATTGATTTTGTCTTATTTGAAAGAACACTTAAAATGATAGAGTAACATCTTTTGAAGTTTTTCGTGTTCTTGCTTCGTTCTTGAGATATTTCAATTTGTTTGATATGCAAATAAAACATTTTGATGTCACACGTGCATAATGAGTTATCGAAAAGAAGTTATATCTTTGCTATTGTCCAATGTAAGCGCTTGAAGATTTACACGTTTAGTGTTCTGGGCGAAACACACCCACAGGCTACTTTCGAATTAATTTGGATTGATAATAGCAAAGATATATAACTTTTTTCGATAATCATTATGCACATCTTACGTCAAAATGTTTAATAATTTGTATATGAAACTATCTCAGCAACGAAGCAAGGAACGAAAAACTTCAAAAGATGTTCTTTCAAATGAGACAGACTAAATTTTCGTTTCATAGGCACTTTAAATAGAAAACATTTTTGTGTTTCCATAAAGTTATAGAAACACGAGTGGAAGATTGAGTGAACGAATAATTGCATAAGAGCTCTTTCGAGTTCTTCCAAACGTCCACAAGTGTTTCTACAACTGTATGGGAACCCGGAAAAAATGTTTTCCATTTCTTTTATAAAATAACAATATAATAATAATAATTCAATTTATATTGCGCGTATTACATCAAAATATGTTCATATGCGTATTCCAAATTATTACAAACGATAACAAAAGGTACGCTATGCGCACATGTATCTGCGCCATTCGCTTCTAATGGAGAAGTGAATTAACCTTAGAAGGGCCTATTTACAAGAAGGTGGAGCTACCCTAGCACCTGGCAGGGGCGGATCCAGGAATTTTTGGAGTACGTAAAAACCCGGAAATACTAGTCACATTTCTAGGGGATCCTGGGGCATGCCCCCCCCTCGAAATTTCTTAAAATTTGAATTTTAAAATTCATATGAAATTTTTAAAACTTTTAATATTTTTTTTAAATTTGAAATTTTCAAATTTTAAATAATTTAATAATTTAATTTTTTTCCAATTAATTCATGAATAAATTAGTCTGGGATTTTTGCCTGTGTGGCATGACGTGTCTGACATACACTAAATCCGCCCCTGCGGCTGGGTTACCCTAGCACCTGGGTTACCCTGTCTCATACATTTCTTGGTTTTTCGTTTGTCATATTAACAAGGATGCTGGTGCTAGCTGCTAGGGTAACCCTATCACACCAGTAGGGTAACCCTATCACACCAGTAGGGTAACCCTATCACACCAGTAGGGTTACCATAGTAGCTGGGTTATGTTTTGTCCTTGTAAACGCGTTTGGTAGGAATAACGTCTATCCGGGACAACATTTTGCTAGTTCCAGGCTTCTTGTCTTCTTGTTATTAGTGCTTGGTAACCAATCTAATAAAGTTGACCCAGGTAGCAGGGTGACCCTACCCTACCTGTGAAATTTAGTTTGTAAACCTGGGCTAACGTAATCCAGGTGCTAGAGTAACCCTACGTCCTTGTAAACAGGCCCTAAAAGACACTCCTGTTCAGTTAACGTAATAAGAGAATGAGATGACAGCCTACAGCAACCTATTTACAGTCAAACCGGGTGTTCTCTTGCGAGCTACTTTGAAATATTCCCACGCGACATTGCAAATTATGTTAATTGACAAGTTGCCGTGAGCAATTTGCAAACGTTTCGGGAATATTTATTTCCGAAATTCAGCATTTCTTTACTTAAACTACCCTTTGCATGACTCAAAATACTATCTACGCACCAACAGTAATATTTAAACATAAATTAGTATTTATATTCAAAAGAAAGACAAACCTTTAAAGGAATTTACTGAGTCAAGGCAAATTGACAATTTATCAACATTGCAATGTTGCGGCGCGATACGGCACAACTCGTCCGAAGAGGATTGTCTGTCCCTTGAAGACGGTCCTTCATAAACACGTGTTGGCCTGCCTTTTGTCAACTTTTCATGTTGTAAGTTTACTATAAGTCGTGTTAAAAATACTTGCCATTTGTATCAGCAATATTGTCTTTCTTCGAAAATAGTGTTGCTCTTCGACTAGCTTCGGATTTGTACAATATGGCGACGAAATATTATAAACACGATCGGGGATTAAAGAATACTTGTTTCAGTTGTTTCCATCGTTCAAACTGACAGCTCGTACGTGACGCCAAAAGTTCTGAGCTATGATTGGCCCTGATTTAATCGTCGCGCATTGGTTAGAGTTACACAAAAAAAGCTAACACAAACACAACACGATGGCAATATATCTGCTGCGCAGATATAAAAATGAAAAATCTGTCAAACTACTAAAAAGCTAATGTATATAAGATATGTCTTAAGTACTGGTAGAGAATAAATGTCTTTGATTTTGTTGGGAAGCTCGAAAACTCGGGCTCGTTTTCTAATTGTTAAATAGAATCACGGCTTTTAACCAATCAGCGCTTACGTTTTGCATTTTAAGTGTGGAAAAAAAACCAACAGTGACCAGTGGCAAAAATGTATAGATATGTTATTTTACATTTTCTTTTTTTAGTGCAATAGGAAGAGAATTATTGACTACCCCAATATCTGGGCATTCACCAGAGATCTTTACCAGACTGGAGGTGTCGGTTCTACGGTCAACCTTGAACACATCAGAAAACATTATCAGGTATTTCAACATTATAGTTAAATTGGATTTTTTGTGCATTATTCTTTGGTTGATTGTTGGCATATACAGATAATTCGTATTATTATACATTTCTCCCAAACCCTTGATTATGATTGGTCAGAAATTTTCTGAGATATCTCGATATCTGCAATTTGCGTCTGAGATTGCCATGATGTGAGCAAAAAGAGTTATCAGTTATCATGTCCTAAAATCCTTCTACGTCGAAGCAAGAAAAGTAGATGGGAATCCATGTTCGAAGAGTTCTTTAACATCTTTGCGGTTTGGACTTAACAGACACTTCAAATCTCTTCATGACATGGATATAATTAGCGACCCAGATTTTAACGACGCGAACAAAGTATTCCTGGCAAAATGTGTCGAATTAAAGAAGGAAGGTTTAGCGAAAGTCAACCACAAAAAAGCTATCCATGATGAAGACATACGAAAGCTCTACGAAGGTAACATATTCAACACAAACCATCCAAGAACGCTTCAAAACGAAGAATTTTTCGAAATAATGTTTTACTTTTGCCGTCGAGGTCGCCAGAATCTTTGGCAGATCAAGAATTCCGACTTCACAATCAACGTTGATGCAAAGAGGAAAAAATACGTAACAAAAACAACAGATGAGCTGACCAAAAACCGTAGAGAAAACGACGAAGCCGAAGAAGGAGGAACAAATGTTCGCAAAAGACATTACCAGAAATTTGGGACAAGATGGTGGCGCGCGTGCGTATTAAGGACCATAATAATGGAGATTCTCAACAGTAAATAATAAGGAGAGCACATAATAATTCAAATTTTGCTGAAACGGCGACATATTTCTTCTTTGCCCTACTCCATCTGACTTTAGTATGGATTAAGGAACAGTTATAACTAAAAACATTTGCTTACTTCGACGACAAAGTACTTCCCTAGCTCGTTCTTATTTTTGCACTGAAAGCGCCACTATCCATAGTGTTAACCATAGTAATCTTTGTAAACTGGTGCTAGAAATTGGCCAAATTGACCAACAACGTTACGGGCGATGCGAAGTGCCCGACTCGCGTTGCATTCGGCATGAGTCAGTCTATTTCGAGAGCACATAAAGGTCCTCATTTGCCGCTAGCATGGTACTTCCAAAAGCGTTTGAACTCGCTTGATTTCACAGTCCTTGTGGTCGTTTACAGGTTGTTTATATATACATACATGCACGATTTAGGCAAATCCTAAAGAACTCAATGACCTGAATAATGAGAAACACTAGAATACAATAGGATCACACGCATTAGAAGACGTTTAAAATACATAATTATATTATTAGGCGAATAGCCGCTACCGGGAGCGGCGGCACAAACGAGCCAAATTTCTGGTGATGAAGGCCCTTTTTGTCCTGTTGCTTCCTTCAAGAAATATCTTCGACACTTAAACCCTAAAAACAGGGGGGGGGGGGGGTTCCAGCGCTGAGTTTCTTTTCCAATGCTAGCTTGGCGCGAACATATTTTTAATGCTTTTTCTTTTGTTGTTGTGTATACACGTGCATTTTAATATTTTTGTCGTTGGCACATTGCCTATCAGTCGTTTTGACATTTCAATAAACTGATGTTATTTAATTGTTTTGTCTTTGGAGAAAGTAAGCTTATAACTTTATCTTAAAACAGTTTAAATAGTTGCTTGCTCAGCTGAAAATGTATAATAAAACAATTATTGAATTCGGCTTTTTTTATATGAAGAATTGTCAAGGTCTCAGTCTGTATTATTAGCCTCAGTTTTCGGCTTCGGCAGGTAACACAGACTTCGACCTTGCATGATAATTCTTGATAACCTCTTAGACCCTGACTACAACACCCCTACTGTTTTTGTGTTTTTTTTGTTATATGCTTTTTAGGTTAACAACTCGCATGTGGGGCAGAGATGTCCCCTAGGCTTCAGGATAATCCTGAATTCTAGACACTTTAAATTGACAATTCAGGATAATCCTGTTCACAAATGTGAAGTATGCACCACATTCAGCCTTCAAATATCTGATCTTCCTCGGCCCACGCCCACCTCTTTGCTCGCGCGTTATAGAGACCTCCGCACTTTCCAGTAGCCTGACAATCTCGTTCCCAGAGCCCACGTTCCCCTTACCCAGCGGGCAGGAAACGAGAGACTCTGGGATAATCCGTTCACGCCGTCAGAGGATTCTTGTTATCCGGAAGAATAGTTATATAGAGTTCACTGTTGTTCATCAGCCAATGAAATATCGATCTGAAACGGATTATCCCAGAGTCTCTCGTTTCCCGGGTGGGGAACGTGGGCTCTGGTAACGAGATTGGTAGCCTGAGTGAACGCGTGCCCAGGTGTCTTGTTATACATATTTTCAAATCTTCGATTGTAATTGGTACAGTTGTTGAGAATTCTCGATATTTGCAGTTTTGTGTCCACTGCGCATGCGCTAGTAGACACATTGCTGTCGAGTGGGCTAAAAAGTGTAAGTAACCACTAACCAATCAAATGCATCAGGCGACGAGGCCAACTGAGACAAACCGCCGAGACCAAAATAACCACCGTACACCAAGTGTTTGATGAGTCATTGCTTACTACAGTAGAAATACATGAACGCAACAACCCCCCGCCCGCTTTTACATGTGTTTTGCTAAATCCCCTCTCCCCAATTAAAATAAGCACCCCTAGTTTGTTTTTGTATAAGTAACCCCCGCCTTTACATCCTGTTATACATTTGTGTTGAACCTCAAAGAAACTGAACTTATCAGAACAGAAAAAAACAAACGTAGTTAAGTCACCCTGAAAACTATAAATATTAGAAAAAAGAAACAAGTAGAATTAGGTTCCTGTGGAGAAGTATAATGCAATTAGTGAAATAAAAGTAGTGCGCTGCGTAGGCAGTGTTGAAACAACAATCGAAATATACTCAGGTTAGATATACTGCCGAAACAGATAACGTAGTAGTCTAACGTTTCGAGCGAAGGCCCTTCGTCAGAGAGAAACGTAAAGAGTGTAAACAAACATTGAGCTTATATAGGAAGGATAATCGTGATCAAAAATGAGCTAATCCGATAAAAAAAACAATAACAAATTAATAATGAGATGCGAGAAAATTAGCCAATCAGAGCAAAATAACAAGAACAAATCAATAATGAGATGCGAAAGACATTTGCTATTCTCACCGTCGATGAGCAAAAAGAGGAGGGGTGTTAAAAGGATGAGTGAGAGTAAAGAAAACAGATAAATTAGGTGAAAACACTGTTTATGTCCGCCCTTGCTAAATACAAACGGCATCTTCAGAAGTGTTAAATAAAAGAAAGAAAAAAAGAAGAAGATAAATTAATTGAAAACACTGTTTCCGCCCTTGCTAAACACACACGGCATCTTCAGAAGTGTTAAGTAAAAGAAAACTTTCGTTGAATCCACGAGGATGAATGGTTCCAGTCTTGAAAGTGAGACGCTTTTCTTGTCACTTTTGCGGCTATCTTACCACCAGAAATAGGAATAGTTTCACTCGAAAATCGGGAACCAAATTTATATTATATTTCGTGAACTCCGGTCGAAATAATAATAATAATAATAATAATA
Organism: Corallium rubrum; assembly: GCA_964035015.1. Taxonomy (NCBI): domain Eukaryota; kingdom Metazoa; phylum Cnidaria; class Anthozoa; order Scleralcyonacea; family Coralliidae; genus Corallium; species Corallium rubrum. Next base: position 13,512,243 of record OZ036010.1, read on the forward strand.
ATAATAATAATAATAATAATAATAATAATAATAATAATAATAATAATAATAATAATAATAATAATAATAATAGTAATAATAATAATAATAATAATAATAATAATAATAATAATTAGTGATTTATATTGCGCATTCTTCATGACGTAATGATCGAATGCGCATTACAGTGTACAACAGAATAGATAAATAGGTATAGCTATATATTTACAATACATGAAATAGTTATTAAGATGAAGGTGTTGATTTTTACGAATATATTTACGATTTTTACGAAATATATGAGAATACAAGTGGTATGACTTCACCTAGATGTGCTTCGGATCACTTTTTAACCCCAGGGTACCCCTGAAGAAAAGAAAAAGGATGTCCCAGCGACACCATAGCAACGCACTCCCAGAATGCTCCTGTGGCTTTTTTACCCCAGTAGCTTAGGAATGGGAGGGAAAGCTTCTTTACCTAACCAAGGTCAAAGTGAAAACTACGACGAAGTCGAGGAGAGCGACGACATGCTTTCAGTTATGGCGGGAAATGAGTTGCCCTCACTTGCAACTTCGACTAACACGCAGCTGTCAATCTTGCGCCGAAATAAAGTTCTGGCTTCTGTAAACAGATCAAAGATAGATCTATCTAATCAAGCCTTATACCAAACGCCAAGAAGTGGCTTTTCGGGGATGATTTTCCTCTTATCGCATCAAAAGAAGCTGATTTGGCTGGAGGATTAGCCAAGAATTTGGGCCACAATGCGGCCAAACCAAACACGACAAGAACGGGAGATTTCTGATCGAGTGTCAGACCGGACAATAATACGGCTAATGTTAATAAATATCAAAACCGAAGCAAAAGTCGGCCGTTTTTTCGTCCCAGCCGCGGCCCTGCTCCGCGGCACAACTTCCCTTTTACACCAAACATTGGGAAGCAGTAATGTCGGACCCACAGGTCCTAACTATCTTAAAAGGTTTCAAAATTCCGTTTCGTCAGAATCCTTATCAAGCCTCACCCCCAGTTACAAAAACTACACAAGCGCCAGAACTAAATTTAGATCAAGAAGTACAAAAACTTCTGCAAAAGGGTGCAATATTTCAGACGGCCTTTTCCAAGGACGGGTTTTACAGCCGACTTTTCTTGATTCCCAAGAAAGACGGCACCATGCGCCCTGTAATAGATTTAGGTGCACTAAATACGTTCGTGGAAAACAGTCATTTTCAGATGGAGAATTTGTCTTCGATCAAAGGATGCTTACCTGACAGTAGCAATCGATCCTCAATCACAAAAATTTCTTCGGTTTCAGTTTGGAAAGACGCAGTATATCAATTCCAAGCCCTCCCATTTGGGCTAAATGTGGCTCCACTTGTATTTATAAAACTCCTGAAGCCAGTGGCAGCTTTCTTAAGGTAACAGGGCATTCGTCTTGTGTTATATCTCGACGATATGCTAATAATCGGCTCCAATTACCAGGAAACAGTGTTGTTTACTCAAGTAGCTATCGACCTTCTCACTGCTTTGGGGTTCACAGTCCACAAAGCGAAGTCAATAACAATTCCAACTCAGGTAATCACCTTCCTCGGGTTCATCATCAACTCGAACTCCATGATGCTAAGTTTACCTGCCGAAAAAGTGAAGAGAACTCATACACTTTGCAAACAAATTCTTACGGCAGAAGGTGTACTTCTTCGCACGCTAGCCCAGCTACTGGGGGTGCTGGAGTCTCATCGACTGGCAGTGTGGAGGTCCCCTCTTCATTTTCAGCAACTTCAAGCACAACTAATCTGGGGCTTGCAAGAAAGCAAATATCAGTACGAGAGCAAAACGTATCTAACAAATGCCTCCAAGGCAGAAATAAAATGGTGGTTAATGAACTTACAACAAGTAAACAGAAGTCCGATAGTGCCACCATCTCCAGATATAATAATCTTCACCGACGCATCCAAAATGGGTTGGGGTGCGGTTTCCAACGGAGTGAGAACGAACGGCAAATGGTCAGCCCAGGAGAAAATGCTGCATATAAATGTGTTAAAACTCAAGGGGGCTCTTTTAGCAATTCAGTCAGTCTGAACAAGGACAACTCAACAGCTGTCTTATACATCAACCACAAGGGAGGAACCCACTCCATGTAACTTGTACAACTGACACTGGAGCTCTGGGATTGGTGCATAACCAGGCAAAACCACCACTCTGGCGGACAGAGAATCGAGAGAGTTCCTGGACGAGACCGACTGGAAATTATACCTCCAATTAATCCAACCATTTCTGTCCGGATGCAAGACAGATCTTTTTGCCACCAGATTGACTCATCAATTGAAGCAATACATCAGCTGGAGACCAGATCCAAAAGCACTCAACTGCGATGCTCTGAGTGTGAACTGGAGCGGTCTGGGGGGATATGCCTTTCCCCCCTTCAACTTGGTACCACCGAAATTGTTCTGGTCGCCCCAGTTTGGCAGACACAAATGTGGTGGCCACTCCTTCTGAGCCTGTTAACTCAGGAACCGGTTCTTCTCCCGAACAGAATGTACCTTTTACAGAATCCAGCAGATCCGCAACAAGTACACCCAATGTATCCACGACTCCATCTGGGCGTGTTCCATGTCTCCTCCAACGTTATGAAACAGAGGGATTTTCTAAAGATGTTGCCAACTTACTCGTCGCAGCAACTCGTACCTCCACATCTATATAAGACCTACAAATCTAGTTGGCGGCGTTGGTGCCGCTGGTGTACTACAAGGAAAGTTAATCCGCTTTCGGCTACTTTAAGCAACAATCTGTCTTTCTTTGCTGATTGCTTTAAGGAAGGTTTGCAATATCGATCTATTAATGTTCTACGTTCGGCTCTTTCCTCTATTCATCCTAAGATTGACAATTACTGCGTGGGACAACACCCATATGTCATTAACCTTTTGAGAGGCATTTTAAACAATCGGCTTCCCAAACCACGTTACACGTTAACATGGGATATACACCTTGTTACCCAACACCCTAAGGATATGGGTGTCAATCAGTCCCTTTCTCTTAAACGCTTAACGTGGAAACTGGCAACGTTATTTGCTTTAACGTGCCCAAAACGAGTATCCTCCATAACTAGTCTGGATCTTAATCATCACAGAGTTTTACCGGAGGGAGTAGTTTTCACCCTTACTGTACCTACTAAAGGAACTAGGCCTGATGAAACTGTCCACGCCTTTTTTACTCGCTATCCATCTGAGGCAAGTTTGTGCCCAGTGAATTGTTTTGAGCAATATTTAGCCTCCACAAAAGACTTGCGTGAAACGCAACAAGGAAAACCAAATAACTTATTCATTTCTCATATCAAACCTCATCGTCCAGTCACAAGAGCAACTGTTTCTCGTTGGATTCTTTCTCTTATCAAAGAAGCAGGCATTGATACTACAATCTTTAAAGCTCACTCCGTGAGAGGAGCTTCTACTACAGCGGCAGCCAATGCTCTGGTTCCTCTCCAAGAAATTTTGGATATGGCCGACTGGTCCAAGGCTTCCACATTTCGTCAGTTTTATTACAAACCTATTTTTTCCTCCACTTTTGGAGAAACAATTCTTTCATAGTTTGTTTGGACTACCTTATTGTTGTGTTATAACATGATTAAACTAATCTGAAACAACTGTATGTATCTGTGTGGTGTTGAACTCTACCACTTGTATTCTCATATATTTCGACCGGAGTTCACGAAATATAATTCCAATTATACAAGGGCTGATAAGCCTGATGGTATAATTGGGGTTATATGAGGGAACGAAGGGAGAAATATATGAATCCCACCCAAGTTTTCCCTCCCATTTCTAAGCTACTGGGGTTAAAAAGCCACAGGAGCATTCTGGGAGTGCGTTGCTATGGTGTCGGTGGGACATTCTTTTTCTTTTCTTCAGGGGTACCCTGGGGTTAAAAAGTGATCCGAAGCACATCTAGGTGAAGTCATACCACTTGTATTCTCATATATTTCTCCCTTCGTTCCCTCATATAACCCCAATTATACCATCAGGCTTCTCAGCCCTTGTATAATTGGAATTATTTTACAAGATTTCTTCTGTTTTAACTGAGTTACTAAAAGGGTTTTGAATATGTACCGACTTCAATGAGCTAAACAAAACTGGTAATTTAAAAACAAATTTTCTACCGTTTAAATTTTTCTTTGGCTCTGCTTTTATATTTATTTGTCACTGGAAACGCTGCCAATTCTGTTGGTTCTTTTCCTAAGGCGTTTGGTTTATCCTGGTGTTATCGTTCGGTTTCTTCGTTCTTGTTGACAAGAAAAACGAGGGCCACAAGTTTAACAGTATTTTACTTTCATTTGTTTTACCCGCGGTAAATAAATTTGTGTTATATTTTATATATAAACCAATCAGTTCTCTTCTAGATGTAAAAAGCTGCTTGTTTTGATTTTCTCTTCCTTGCTTTTTCTTGAGTTAAGTAAAATATACTAGTGTTCTGTGTCAGTGACTAAATCTTTGCATCCTTTTGATGTCACATTTGTCGGCATCTTTTCCGTTCTTTACCGCAATTTATTTTTGTTTTTTCAATGGTTTCTAGTCGTGTTGCTTAAATTCATCCCGCTACAACATCTCTTCTTAGCTTTATTTCTTCTGTCTTTTTCCATAGTATTAATTGTGTACATTTTATCTTTAAACAATTTTTCTGGCAATGATCTTTTCATGTTCGTTGAAAAGTGATTTCGTTATCCAACCGAAATTATAATTCGCTTCGTCAATTTGAATTGACAGGCTAGTTACCAATACCCTGCTGTCATTTCTGAACCGCGGAAGCGTCTATATATATATATATATATATATATATATATATATATATATATATATATATATATATATATATATATATATATATATAATCGAGACGTTTTTGAACGATTTCATATTCAGACGAGCCAATATGGCCAACATGTCTATGGCGAAGCGAGTTTGTAAACCGACAGTCCAAAAATATGCTAATACCGTCGATGTAATTAATGGATTATGAGAAAGCCTCAGCGACAAGTTATGTAGAGTCGAGACTGTGAACAGGAAAGTTTTTATATTAATGGAGTAATTAAATTGTGATTCGGCAGTTATCAATGTCATCCTAAATTTGTGTTATAGCTGTATGATTGCTTTAATAATTTCGATGACATTGCTGGACATTTCACAGATCCATTAGGCCTATTATCTGACATTGTTATAACAAAGTCATTTAAATATTAGTAAAATTTTGTGAGTTGTTATTGATGTTAATTTGATTGGTCTCCTAAAGCTTTACTGAAGACTGGAGTTAAGCTCGATTAGACTGAATATTTGGATGGGTGACCACCTGTCCGGGCTTGGAACTCATTCCATAGTTAGTAGATTTGTTGGTGCTCTCCTGTGCTTTGCTGGCTTTTCTCTAAGTTCTGCATATTTCCTCACGTTCCTGCATAGTTCCTGCATATTTCGTTTTTACGCCGACATATCATATACCGGGATTTAGTTGTCTGCGGCGCAGGCTATACTAATTACAATGCGTTGAATTATAGAATTATAGTAGTCCACTAATTTCTTTTTACTAAAACTGAATAGATAACAGGAAAATGGGACCATTTATAAGCCCTTCACACTGTTGTAACATGCTACTTGAAGCCACATTGTTGGAAGTCACATTGTGAGTTACTTCTAAAACATTGTTCAAGAGCTCTGCATGGCGGGTCTGTTGTATAGATTTATTTATCCAAAACTATGAAACAAGTTTCTGAGCCGCTCGTACTCTATAAACTCAACTATTGTTGCTCTGTTTGGGGTTCTGTTTTAAACTAAGATTCCCTAAACCTCTTACAAATCATTCAATACAAGGTGGCTAGATTAATTCTTGGATATAAAGTTGGTGATATTTCAAGGAAATGTCTACATTCCGAAATTGGATGGCTGATGGTGAAGCAAGGAGTATACGTGAGAACTTTGATTATAATATACAAAGTTATTAACACTGGCGAACCAAGCAGTATTTATCAGCATCCTCGTTGGTCTGATGAAAACCGGATGTCCTAGATTCTAGGACATTGAGTCATTGAATATATCACATCGCCCTGGGTGCGAGCATGGACATAATTTAACGAAACAAACGAGATACACTCAGTTATTTGAAGAAAAGTTGCTTTATTATGACGTCGGAAAGGTTTGGTGATTACTGTTCCCGCTGGACAAAATAGCCCAATTTCGCTTACTGAAATGCTAATCGAAGGCTTTTATTCAAAATGTTTATTTATGCCTATGTTTATTCAAAGTAGGTTGTTTACGAATATTTGGCGTCGCCGACGAATGAGTTACCAAGTCACACTATGTCTAAAATCGTTCGATTTTGAGAGTTAAATCATGAAAGTCATCGCAGTTTCGACTCACTTTAGGAATCCTACGTTGTTGGCCTTATTCGTAGACTTTTTCGGTGTTCTCTGAGCGATAATCTTCACTCTATTCACATCGTATGTGCCCTGCAGTTCCTGTTTTAGAGTTTTAGGCAATAGCCTAACCTTCGTCGAACCAATCACACGCTTCAATCGTTTTCATCTGACCAGGACATCCCATTTTCCAGTATAGGCTACCGTGTATTTATTAGTATCTCCGACCTTTAGATATTTTTTACAGTTGTAACACGAGATTTTCAGCGAAGTCCAGAAATAAAAATTTACTAACGAAACCATATGATAAAACAGCGACATTCTTGGCCAGAGCTAGAACAAGGGCAATAGAATCTTGGAACAATTTAAACAATAACATTAAAAACATAACTTAAATCTTTAACATTTAAATCTGCCCTTTTTGAACTAATTTAATTGCATATATTAAATATATTTATTTACTATTGATTTACGTTTCTATGCAGAGACATTTGTGGAGATAGTTTAAGATTGTAAATAAATTAATTTTTTTAATTATAGATTGCAAATTAACTTTCTTTAGATAGTTACTAAGACTACGTGTAAACTAGTATCAAGCCTGTTTCTTGATTGACTTTTTAGGCAAGTCATCGTAGTATAAATCCTCTCGGTATCGTTTCTATTGGACCAAGTCTCGACTTTTTGGCTCCACATGGTCGTGACGCACTAAAGTGATCCAACTGTTTAGTCTTCTAGTAACCGTCTTTGGTCAACGCGGATTACTTTGGTATTACAAGTTCTTGAACAAAAGAGGTTTTTGGCTGACGTTTCATTTCATCTCCTCTCTCATCCTATTTCTCATTTCATATCATCCTATTGCTCATCTCATTCCATCTCATCCAATCTCTCAATTCATGTCATTTTTCGTCTCATCTTTTATCTCATGCATTTCTCATTTCTTCATAATTTTATGTAATAGATAAAGCATGAGCAGCGATCTGTATCTGATTTACAACGCGAGCTGCAAGCGAGCCGTAGTAAAACAGATACAGATCGGCTGCAAATGCTTTATCGTACTTATCAAATGAACGCATCTAAATAGCCATGTTTTCAAACTATCTTTCAAGTTGGAGTGATTTTAGCTAAGTAAATTCAGGAAAAGGTTTATGTATATCAGGACGAATCTGTATGAGATTTACAGATATTGATTAAACATTCGTTTCTTTTGAATTTTCTTCATGAATTTGGTATTGTATTGTATTGTATTGTATTGTATTGTATTGTATGGTATTGTATGGTATGGTATGGTATGGTATGGTATGGTATGGTATGGTATGGTATGGTATGGTATGGCATGGCATGGCATGGCCTGGCCTGGCCTGGCCTGGCATGGCATGGCATTGTATTGTATTGTATTGTATTGTATTGTATTGTATTGTATTGTATTGTATTGTATTGTAATCAGTTGCCATTATCTGTCAAATCTGTTACTTCCTTATCACAATTTCGGAATTATGTAAATCAATCTCACCTAGTTGGCTGCCAGTGTAACACCTGTAGTTAGTTTGGTGGTGGGCATCGGTATTTTATATTAGACATTTTATAGTATAGTATTGTTATGTCATTATCTTAATTCAATTTATACTTAAATTAGTTAATTAGTTGTTGAGTACTTTACCATGAGCCCTTGGCTCGGGTGATTGGGCAACCACACCCTGTGTAAACGACATTAAATAAATTATCAAATTACCAAATTATTGTATTGTCCCCGAGCCCGGGTGAGGGTGCTAATCTCGACGTGCGTGGAGTCTACTTACACGCGAAATTACACGCGAAGGGGAAAGAAATTCTGCGAGATGTTTATATATTTATATATATCCATCAAATCGCCAACTTTCGCGGCTCAAGCGAAACAAAATCTTTGTCAGAAAGATTGGTTTGCAAATGGCCGAAAAAGGAAAGCTCAGAAGAAATGTACAATATAACACACGACTAGAAACCATTGAAAAAGCATGAAAAATTGCTATAAAGATCGGAAAAGATGCCGCCAAATGTGACTGAAAAAAAACTGAAAAAGACATTTCTTCGTGTGTCTGTTCAAAGCCAGCAAAAGACTTGTGCACTGATATATCTTTGCTCGAGAGAGAACAGTGAATTGAAAGGAACATCAGCACAAACAACTTTTCACATTTTGAAGATAATTGATTGCTTTTTGCTAAGAAGCGAACGAGAAACCACGGAAACCAAACGCCGTAGCCCGTATATATGGCAGTGTTTGCAGCAATCTGAGATGAGCCAATAGAAAATTTATCAGTAAGCAGTAATTCGTATTTAACTTATTTATACCAGCTTTCTTTAGATGATTAGAGTCGGTGTATATCCAAAACCTTGAAAAACCCAAAATATGGATCAAATATAAGACAAAATTTTATTCCAAGGTCATCATTACCCGCCTTCAATTCCAAAGCGAAAGCCTAGTTTTTGCTTAACAAAGGAAAACGAATATCTATTCTTTCCACAACGAGTTCAATTTGCGATGAATTGCAAGATTTCCTATCGAAATCGAATGATTTTTCTGTCATGAAGCAGAACTTCCTGTCCACACAGTTGAATAGTTATTCTCACGGTTGAGTGAAATTTGTAACGCACGCTGCTAGTTTACGACTATTTAAAGATTCAAACGACTATATATAGATTCCACAGTAAGTCCTGTTTAGTGACTGAAAAATCGTTCGATTTTGATAGGAAATCTTGCAATTTATCGCAAATCGAACTCGTTGTGAAAAGGATAGATATCCGAGGCGGCTGTATTCGGAGGCTACTCGTACGAGAAAGCGCGCTAATTGTTCGAATCTTCAGAATAATTTGACAACATGGGCTCAAATATTGGTCACCGCTCTTGCGTTTAAGTATAGCCGTGCGTATCAAAACCTGTTGAAACAGGAACTGAACTGGTTTGTCTCGCCCGAACACTTGGGCGACGGCGACATCAAAGAAAATACACGATTTCGGTAGAGTCCCCTTTCTTTCGCCTCGCAAGGATACAGCAGACTCTGCTCGCAGAGTAAGTTGCTCGCAGAGTAAGTCATCATCAGAGCAAGTGATCACTTATATAACCTCTCTGCAAAAAGTGCTTCTCTTTAGAGCTTCAAAGCTCGTTTGTAGCAAGAAGAAGCAGTGGTAAAAAGAAAATATAGAAAAATCAGCGAAAAAATAATCAACAAAATGTTATTCAATTTATTTTCGTAATATATGAAGTAAGTTTCAAGTACATAAAATCGACAGAATACAAGGCTTGTCACTATACAGAGAAATCACACGAGTTTTGAAAATGTTCAAAAGTTTAGCAGCATACCAGCATTCTTTTTCGCCACTTCACTTGGTGCAGACAGCACACGTCATTTCTTTTCCTTGTACGTAAGGAGTACATGGAAGAGATCCACAATGGGTTTCAACAAAGTAAAGCAACGCGCCATTATGATTAGCAGGACTTCCGTGTCTGGCGGTTGGGTTGCCATCAACACAAATATACTGCGTGCGTTTGTGGTTGTGATGCTCGGCCATCAGGTATCCTTTGTACTCTAGGGTCCAGCCTGTGGGGCAGACGTTCCGTGCGGGGATCATCAGCTGATTACCGCGTGACTCGGCGTGGCATACAGCGCAAGGGGCGTCGTGGTCGTGAACATTTGTAGGGAAAATATTTGTTTGGCTATTTAGTTCGTATTCGACGCCATAGATGTAGGTTGATCCTTGATTTCCAGCTTTGAATTTGTCGTAAATAGGATTCAATGGTAAACAAAGATAATTGGATCCACCACCGGGATGTGTATAATGTGCTCCACCCATTACACCTTTTTTGAGAGATGGAGAGAAAATAAATAAGAAATAGGTATACTACAACTAATATTTGGCATTTCACTCGATTAAACTGGATAGACTAGATAATTTTGGTGAAGGAAGATTTCGAGTGTAGAATATATACATTATAAGACCAAACCGGGACCAGTTGCGAAAAATTCAACATCAAATGCCAAATATTACTTGTAATATACCCAATTCTACTCCCGGCATTACCACATTATATATATACAGAACTCGTGGCCAAGCTCTTGGCAACGGCTTCCATAGGTCAGAGCACTGCACTAGCATCGCAGAGTCGCCGGTTCAATTCCTAGCTGGAAGGCCTTGATGTTGCATTTTCCGCAACTGGTCTCGGTTTGGTCTTATAATGTATATATTCTACATTCGAAATTTAATTATCTAATTTAGAAATAGGTTGTTTGACATATGGAAGCGAAGTAAGGTCGAGAACGGGCCGCAAAGCCATGTACCTTTCCTCGAAGACATTTTTTATCGAAACATCGAAATACCGTTTTGCTCGAAAATTTTGCTTCACTGAAATTTCTTTCATCGCAAATCCCACTTCGCCGAATAATAATATACATGACAACTGCATCCTGTTTAGTCGAGAAGAGTTCAATTGTAATGTAATACAGTGCAGAAAAGGTGTAATACAGTGCAGAATACAGTTCCTTTATTTTTGAGAAAAAATACGACCATGTGAAAATCTGCGCAAACAAAATACTCGCCTTACGAAAAACGCAGCAATGCCAGCAAACAGATCTCTATATAATTGGATTGCTCATTCTTTATGGTCAGCAGTAAACATTTTGAATCCACTAACGGCCATATTGCTAGTCCAGGTCTAGAGTACTTTTCAGGCTTAAGAGAAGTAGTTTAAGAGTTTGCCGGGTATAGTCACAATTTACCGTTACCAATGGAAAACGGAGGAAATATTAACAAATATAGTCCAAAACTGTGAGCTACATACCTCAAGGCCTTGTAAAGAGACATTTTTTCTTTACCAAGGGTATATACATAGTTTTTAATGAAGTTATTGGCTTATTTCGATGTTTTTTTATGAGTTTTGTGATATATTGACAAGTTTATCGATTACTGGGCGGAGTAAAAAACTACAAAATAGCACGTCTACTGCTTAATAATACAAACAAATGGAAAAAATAAACTTCTAAATCTTATACAGTGTTCTTTGTTTGATGCCAATAGCAGAAATTCTCTTTTTTCTTTCTTTTCGTGCTACAAAAACATACAGTTTCCGTGGCGGCCGTCTTGGCACTCTAAGTTCGTCATCAGTAGTGTATAGATCGTTTTCATCTGACGTCACGGCGGCCATATTGGTGTACCAAAACAATGAATTGGCGGCCATATTGGTGTACGGTATGGGAATTAACTCTTTCTTATTCAAATATTTCGTATTGTTGCACCACCCCAATGGGGCGACCGATCACGTGAGTGAAAACGATGTATACCCGTCTCAGTATACTATTAACAATGGGCCTCCTGATCTCCGGCCTCGCATAATTATAGAGTGTTTGCACCTCTTGTTTCAGTTTGTATTCAAGTTATGACAAATACAAATGCAATAGTGACAAACAAAATAATTTATTTTAATTAAATTAAATTTTCAAATTCTTAACCGTAATTTTGTAATTTCAAATTTTGACCGTTATTTTTGTAATTCTATACTTGTTGTCTTAGTAACCTTATGTATATAAAATATTTGCATTTGTAATAATTTAATCAGTCGGAAGATGTTGCATGTAGCGACGAAACGTTAGTTCAATAAATAATCTCATTTTCCATTTCTTCAATATGATTGGCTTTTTTAAAGTAATACTCTGGGCTTTGATATTTTTGACAAAAAAAACACAAGTTCGAGGAAGTGGGACCAAAATTTCAATGTAACGATTTTTTTTTAACTTTTTCTGGGCGGCATCCGACTATCATGTCTTATGTATTTTTATGGGAAATTGGGTTAAAGTGTCTATGAGGTGTTGGAAAATGCAAAGGAATGTTCGTTGCTTTAAAGTGCCTATGAAACGAAAATTAAGTTTGTCTTATTTGAAAGAACACTTAAAAAATGATAGAGTAAGATCTTTTGAAGTTTTTTGTTTCGTTGCTTCGTTCTTGAATTATTTCAGTTTGTTTGATATGCAAATTAAACATTTTGATGTCACGTAATAGGTCAAACATGAGGAAGAGTGTTTCATCCGATATCCAATCATTGCTTCTGAAACAAATCAGTATTTCATGAAAAAATTAGGTTGAAAGTTGGCAAAATTCTATGCTAATTAAGACCAGGTGTCCAGTTCACCATCTCTGTAATGATATCATGAATAATAAATGAGTTTGAGAAATGTGCATAATGAATTATCGAAAAAAGCTATATTTCTTTATTATAAAACCAAAATAATTCGAAGGAAGCAAGTGCGTATCTTTCGCAGAGAACACTAAACATGTAGATTTCCAAATGATTATATTTGACAACAGCAAAGATATATAACTGTTTTTGATAACTCACTATGCATGCGTCGGACGTGAAAATGTTTAATTTGCATATCAAACAAACTGAAATATCTGAAAAACGAAGCGAGGAAACAAAAAACTTCAAAAGAATAGGGGATTTAATTTAATGAATAGAGGAAAATAGTTAACAATTATTGGACGAGTCTGAGCGAAATAACATGATTTGGCAGTGGCGAGCTACTAGTTATTTGCCAAATAACTAGCAGTAGGAACCATCGTGAAAATTTGAGGGACTTTGAAAAGGTTCAAGCATATTTGAACTCGCTTTTAATAAAAGACATAAAGAAACTAGTGCGAAGTACCTTTATACAACAATTTGCTGCTTCCTCGACAGTCCTCCCTTCCCCATCTTGTGTACACCGAACCACTTGAAGATCCAGGATGTCCTGGACGACCTTGTGGTCCAACAAGTCCTGGTGCACCTGGTTTTCCTGCTGGACCTATATAGTCAAGAAACCATAAGAATTATTTGTTCTCAAATTTTAGAAGTTGATGGCACGCAGTGACGGTTAACCTAGAGGCTATACTTAGCTTAATTTCTAGGCCTCTCCTGTTGACGCGTTTCGAAGGTGGGCCGAGCTGAGACGCGTGAAAGGCCTAGCAAAATCCGTAGCACTTTTACTTTACAGTTTGGTTATTTTAGGAAGAGTTGTGATATTATAGTATATTATATCTCAACTGTAAATTGTCCAGTCAGAGAGCTTGATTTTCACCACGTGACCAGTTAATTTATCGTAGAATTACCCGCCACAGCGCCGCTGTGGCCGGGGTATACGAGTTTGTGTACCACGCGTGAATGTCACTCACGATTCGCCTAAACATTCAGATGTTGACAAGACGATTGTTAGGTTATAAAAAAATAAGGATTCCGGAAATACGAAGAAAGCAACAAACAATGTATCCAGAAGCCTTGAGACGACAAGAGAATGGAAACAAACAATGAAAAGCGGGCAAAAGTTAAGCTAAGCGAACTTTATTTTTTGGAAAGATTAATATGCTTCGATATAATATAAAATTTTTAGACCTTTCGCACGCGGAATTCGATGAAAGATTACCCCTCGGGATGATATATCATACCTCGGGGTAATATTTCATCGAATTCCCCTCGCTCCAGGTCTATAAATGCTAAATATTATATGACTATTTCCGTGAGCGGTTTGGAACGTGAAATCTAGCAATTTGATTGGTTCCTGACGTTTTAATACAACATTTTTATACGTACAAAACCATTCCAGGAAGGACCTTTTTGCAAATTTTTGCTAGGCCTTCTCGCTTCTCTTTTCTTCCCTCTCCAGTTTTCCCAAAGAACCTGCCCAACCCCGTGGCCATAGCTCATACCAGAAGCGAAAAATCCATAAATTAGGCTAGGGGCTACTGGGCCACGTGCCCCAGGGCTCCGAGTTTCTGAGGGTTCCGCTCAAATTTGGAGAACCAACAAATGACCACAAATGCAACGGAATATAATATTCAGGAAAAGCAACAAACCATTAAGAAAATCAGAAATTTTGAAATATCCGAAGCAGTCAGCACGCTATAAGTTTGGTTAACTCCAGCAGTAATACGTTCCTAATGCAGTGTACTATGGATCTACTATATCCTATAAGATATCTTATCCTGAACAACAATGACCGTATGCACAGGAAAGTCCATGAAAAATGTACAACCGTTTCGTTTCCACTTCACGAAATTATCAACAATTTTTTTTTAAATTAAGCAATAGAGTCGTAGTCGATATCTATATTATTTACCTCTCCCGTGGTTTTAGAGCGGGGTGCAACATTCGCAACTTCTCCATGCATGTATTTGGGGCTATAAATTTAGCGCAGGACCGCAAGGTTCCTTAGTCCGCTCCTGTATAATCGCACGTCTTATGCTTCTCTTATTATGCATGAATGTGGAAAAATTATAGCATTTAGCATTTTTGTGCATGTATTCCTTTGTGTTGTCTGTTTATTTGTCCAAACAACCAATTTAACTTTGATAAATATTTAGTTAAAGGTTTGCTAGTATAATATGGCTATATAATGAGTGTAAACAAGCATTTTCTCAATTTTATTTCTACTACACGAACTAAATCTTGCTGTCATAATTTTATTTTAAGTCCTCATCCAATTCTTAACCAAATTCAACTAAGACCAACCTGTTCGTACAAAATTACTTTAAAAATCAGTTCAATACTTTTTGAGATATCTTAGTAACAGATAAATAGACAGACGCAGGTAAAAACATAATCTCCTGGTGGAGATACATATACAAAAAGTTCTTGTTCAAATACAATTGAAAAACGTACCTGGAATAACGCTGTCACGGCCGTCACGACCTAAAAATGAATATAGAATTAAAAGTAAGTGATGATCATAATACATATGAGTAAAAATGATAATAATAATAACCCATAATTAGGAGAGAGTAAAAGCGTACTATATGAAGAACGTTCATTTTACATCTTATAACAATAAGAAAACATGTGTATTATATGTATGTTATTTTGCTGGATAAGGTTATTCTGTGATTTATCGTAGATAATCCATGATCGTATACCGACATTACATGCATGAATTTTAATACCCAATGAAAACTTGTAAGAAGCTTGCTGGTGAACTGGATAACGGTTCTTAAAAGGCAACTATACGTTTTCAGGTTATTCTATTTGCCGTTAAAGTCGAAAAAATCAATCTAAAACCGACGAAATAATTGAAACCAGTCACTCGGTTCCACTTTTATGAACTGTCTTAGTTTGAGTTTTTGCCGCTTTTGCTGAACTCGCGTCGAAATAAAGACTGGTACTAGTAACTTGGGATGTCATACCGGTAACATATCTCGGACAACTTTAATGGCGGCGCTCCAAAATACAAACTTCACACGTAAAATATCATCACCTTTTCTCCCACGAATTTTGAAATAAAACTTTCCACGACCACTAACAGAATTACCATAACATCTTTAGAATTATGCAAAAACATTGCCAACAATATTTTCATCAGAGAACCACTTTAGGTATTCTTTCAAATTAAACTGACTTCATTTTTGTTTCATAGACATTTTTAGAAGCAGGAAAAAATTAAAAATCAAACATTAAAAAAATATAATTAAAATGAAAATTGAACACTCGTTTTTCGATCGTGTTTCATCAAAGACTCCAAACACTTGAAAACAATAGAAACCTCTATTTCCTCTCTCCCATGTCTTTCAACCCCTAATAAAATCCTCAAACTTGTGTCAGTTAATTGTTTTATACTATGTAGTGTCAATCTTAAATTAAACTTGTGCTATCATGTGATAACTCATACAAAATTTTAAAATAACCCTACTTTCACTAACATACTTAACCATTTTTTCTTAGCTACTTCTCTAATAATTTATATTTTTTATTTCAATTATGCAAACTAGATAGTTTAATTCGTACGTACCATCTCTCCCTGGAGGTCCGGCGGGAGGTCCATTCGCATCATCTAATGGTTCATTGGAATTGGTAAGATCGTCTCTGTATGCAATAAAACACATTGTTGAGATTAGTTAAAAATTGGTGTTAGTTTAAAGGCCTGACCAAACGCTTTCAACATTTCTTTCAATATCGTTCAACATTGTTGAATTCAACCGTGATTCAACATGTTGAAAGCGTTTGGCCAACCCTACCCCTGTTGAATGATGTTGTACGTCGTTGAATGGTGTTGAATGATGTTGAACGAAATTTGAATATGTTCAAATTTTCGTTCAACACGCGTTCAACAATGTTGAACGATGTTGAATGAAATGTTGAAAGCGTTTGGCCAGGCCTTAAGTTGTTTTACTGATCAACAAATTAAGATGACACAAGTTAAGTTAAAATATATGTTAATTAACTCATTACTTTTCCGATAATTTCCTTCCCCAGAGGTGAGTAATGCCGTCAGGCGTTAGCCAGAATAAAGTGCTAAAAGCCGTACAATTTGGTAGGCCAGCTTGGATTGCGCTGCGCTTGGTTGAATTGGGCTGCGTGTGGCTGGACTGGGCTGCGTTTGGTTGCATTGGGCTGCGCTTGGTTGCATTGGGCTGCGTTTGATTGGACTGGGCTGCTTTTCGCTGGGTTGGGTTGGATTGGGTTGGGTTGGGTTGGATTGCACTGGATTGGGTCGGTTTGGGTTGGATTGCATTGGATTGGGTTGGTTTGGTTTGGGTTGGATTGCATTGGTTTGGGTTGGGTTGGGTTGGGTTGGTTTGGGTTGGTTTGCATTGGTTTGGTTTGCATTGGGTTGGGTTGGTTTGCATTGGGTTGGGTTGGTTTGCATTGGGTTGGGTTGGTTTGTATTGGGTTGGGTATACGGCTCAATTAAAATCAGTCGTATATCACAGGAAGTGTTTCTGTCGTTTTTCCTGTTTACTGTTCGTTAATGCCTCAATATAATCTTTTAATGTTTCCGCAGACAAATTCAAAATTTGTTTGCTTTGTTTTTGACGAGTGATTTTCTTCTTTCTTTCCGAAATGCTATCCCTGCGCCTTTTTAAGTATCGAGACATGGACCACGGACAAATCTGCTGTCAGAAACGTTCTTGTATTGAATCTATTGAATCTATGTTATTAAAATTGTTGTCCGTTGCCAAGCCTGCATGGATTTATGCAATTATGTTAATATTTATTGTTTTCAATTTTTCTACTTGGCAGTTCACTCCAGTCAGTTGCACGTAGTGGTGCAGTAACGTATATAATTAGGTTATCATGCATAAATTATTTTTGATGTGCCGCGGTTAACCGCGGTTAACAACTGGGTATTGACCTTGCATATTAAATGACCTACTATACTGATCGCTTTAAAACTGCGTCTAGAATACTATTTTTTTTGTTAGATAACGACAAATATCGTCTGTGTCATGAATAAACTAAGTCGGTTAGTGACCTTAACCTCGGTCACTACCCTGGTTATTACCCTCGGGCCTGCGGTCCTCGGGGTTAATAACCAGCGTAGTGACCTCGGTTTCGGTCACTAACCTATTACTTAACTTGACTAAATATTAGCTAACCTCATTTAACTAACCACGTCTCTCATTTCACCACACTTCACTGTACCAAAGTCCACCTAATCGACCATATCGAACCGAACCGAACCAAAATCAACGAAACAAACCCGATCCAACCAAACTGAACCAAGCAAAATTAACCTAACATAACATAACCGTTTTATAAAATGGATGTATAAATATTAAACAATATAGAAAAACATCAGCATTAAGTTAAATTGCATGGAGAACTTCGTAAGCAGTATATGGTACAATGTTTTATAAAAGCAGTCGTTTATGTACCTTGTTTCCAACTCACTGACACTTAAAACAACAGTCGTCTGAAGCAATAGCACCCAGGATATGAAAACAGCAAAAATCAGATGATGCGCCATTATCTTCGTTTCTTCAAGCTGTTTAATAAATTCGCCTCAGTTGGCTTTGTCTTTGTATAGGTGTTGCTGTCAATATAGATGTGTCCTCTTCCTTGATCGCTTGCTAACTGATTAAAAATCCTAGGCGCTCCTATTTTATGGAGTATTTTTAAAAGCTAGCTTATTCTCAAATTCATTAAATATTCATGAGGTCCCAGTCCAATCAGGCACCATCAAATCAGTCATCAGAAGTATCTGGATATAGGGGGAAGTTCAATATTCATTAAAATTCCTGATGAACGCAATCAACATTCCACGACAACAATATGCAAATAACAGTTATTACATGGGGCGGGCTAGCCCGGTAAGCCGGGATGAGTCTTGAATTGACGTGGATGATTTCAGGCCGAATTTCGCAATTACCAAGTAAATAGTTTACTTCAGTTTTGCACTATGTAGTCTATTATTTATGTCGACGGCGATGCAATCTTTTTTAAGTCCATCGTTAATAAAATGATTGTTATAGTCGTGGCTAACCCATGAAAGCGTCTTCGCAAAAACTAATTAGTTGACGAAGTCTTCGCTATTATTACGAAACACACGAACAACGTTTAACAGTTAACTGGGCCAGCCCGGTCCATGTAATCACCCCCTAAGAGCATGAACTATAAAGAACAAACTTATGTAAATACAATAAGTGATGAAACGTCTTGTGTTGCTACTTAGAGACTTAAATAAGCTTTTAAGTTGTGTACAAGTTGACTACATCTAATTTCCCCTGTACTTCCCCTGTATATGAGGCCCGCGGGCTAGCCCAGTTACTGGGCTGATTTTATATCATTATTGAGTAATGCAAAATGACAGAAAGAAGCAAAATTGCCTTCGTGTTGCTGTAAGTAAACCACACAGGATAGTCTTAATCTTTTGGGGGTCATAGAAAGACTTTCGTGACATAAAATTAGCCCAGTAACTGGGTTAGCCCGCCTCATATATGAACGGCCCCTTAATTGATATACTGGCTTTTAAACTAAAATCCTCTTTCGTGCGACAATTTGTTATTGTTCTATTGAAAAGCAGTGAATGACATTTATTCTGGCAGCTTTTTAAAATACGAAGTTGAAAATATATCCCTTAAGAACAAGTTGAGAACTATATCTTAAGAACAAGATGAAAATATTTCTTAAGAAAAAGTTGAAAAAATATCTTAATGTATTTGACAACTGCAGGTCGACTACATGTAATTTCCCCTATACCGGAAACTACTTAGGGTTTCTTAGTCGGTACTGTTCTTTTAACTAAGTTCCTCTCTCAATAAAAATAGTTTGTGATTCTTATATTGAGGACCCATGCACAATAAGATCTATCCTGACAGCCTCTTAATATATACAGCAATGCGCGCCCGCCGCCTCTTACGAAGGGTTAAGCCCAGTTGGGAGGAGTTGGTGCTTGGATGGGTGACCGCTTGGGAATGATCCCAAGCTTGGAGCTCATGTGAGTAGAGTTGTGATTGATCTCTCCCGTATTTCGCGAGAGTTTTTCTCCGGGTTCTCCAGTTTTCCTCCCTCCGTAAAATCAACACCTACGTCTTAGCTCATATATGTGATTCGTGGTTTGAACTGTGTCGTATGGCGGCCGCTTGGAGCGCCTTTGATATGCCTCGACACGACCAGGTTGAAAGTTCTTATAAGAAATTGTAACTCTTGATATGTAATTTATCAATTGATATTAAAGTCATAACGACATAATGAAAATCCACTACGTTTCTAAGGTCAACATTTAAATTTGACGTTGACATGTCATGCTTTGACGTACGGAACGACTGTATTCTGACAGCTTACGAGATGCAGCAACGATAAATATATGTTTATTAACTACGCAAGTGGACTACATGCAATTTCCCTTGTAGCCAAGTCTACTCTGGAAATCCTCATGAAATTTAAAGTAGTTCTTTAACTAATATCCTCTCTCGTGTATCAGTTTGGATGTGTTCTATCAAAAACTTGGAATGACATTTATGCCGACAACTTTTTAATCATGTGCGGTAATTAACAATAACTTTTTAAGAACCAGTTGAAAAACTATTTCTTGTAAGGACAAGTTCAAAAAACTCTTAATATATATTTGATAGCTGTACAAGTCGACTAAACACGCATGTATAATTTCCTCTGTATCGGCGTGTCTTCTTAAGAATTGTGAAGTTTTCTCGACATTGCATGGCCTTTTAATCGTATA
The DNA here is from genome assembly GCA_964035015.1 of Corallium rubrum. Taxonomy (NCBI): domain Eukaryota; kingdom Metazoa; phylum Cnidaria; class Anthozoa; order Scleralcyonacea; family Coralliidae; genus Corallium; species Corallium rubrum. The sequence goes on from OZ036010.1 coordinate 13,532,556, forward strand.
AATCCTCTCTCGTACAATAGTTTATGATTACATTTATTATGACAGATTCTAATGCAACGACCCTAAAATTTCATTAAAATGGTTATTTATTTGATAGCTATAAATGTTGACTGCAAAACTAATTTCCCCTAGCTATAGCGGAAACTATTTAGGGCTTTTCATTTACATAGAGGAGTTGTGATTGTTCTATTGTATTGAGGTCTTGAAATGAGATTTATTCTGACAGCTCTTAATATGCAGTAATAACAAAAGCATTTTAAAAACAAGTTAACAGCTATTTTTTGTGAACAAGTTGAAAATATCTGTATAAGAACAAGTTGAAAAGATCTATTAATGTATTTGATAACTGCAACAAGTCGACTCTATGTAATTTCCCCTGTGTCGGTGTGTTTACTCGTGAATTTATATAGGGTTAAGTCTTCTTAACACTGGAGTTTTAACTGTATATATTAATTGAAAGATTCTCCCTTTATATACAATAGTTGGTGACTGTTCTATTGAAAATGAATGACGTTTATTCTGACATGCTTATGAACTACACAAGTCGACTACACGTAATTTCCCCTCTACCAGAATCTAATTAACAAATCCTCTTGAAACTGGATTTTCAAATAAGATCCTCTCTAATATTGTAACGATAGACCCACCATGCAGGCGGATGAATATCAGAGCCCAACAAATGACTTTAAAACAACAACTCCTTTTGGCCAATTTACTGCAGGCCCCGAAAACATACAAATAGTTGAGCATTTTTACACTATAAAAAACTAATTACAGCAACAACGTAAAACCAAAGATATACGTTGCACTATTACATACAACAAGGAATTGGAACTGTAAGACTACGAACAGAGTTGCAGGCTTAATATATATATATATATATATATATATATATATATATATATATATATATATATATATATATATATATATATATATATATAGTTTTCAAAAAAATACTAATTAAATATTGATTTCTTTACTTTTGATAACTACAAGTCGATTATATATTATGTAATTTCCCCTGCATCGGCGTGACTTCTTACGAATTAAATGGTTTCCACATTGGCTTTTTGTGATTGTTCTAATGAAAACTGAGTGAATGACATTTATTCTGACAGCTTCTTATGCAACAGTACTGACATTTCAAGAACACGCTGAAAAATGAATCTCTTAATATATTTGAGAACTATAGTATATATCTATATATCTATATATCTATATATCTATATATATATATATATATATATACATCGAATATATTAGAGATTAGTTGGTGAAAACGTAGTTCCTGAGTTGACTCGCCGATATTATCGATATATATATATATATATATATATATATATATATATATTAGTTGGTGAAAACGTAATTCCTGACTTGACTCGCTGATATTATTATATATATATATATATATATATATATATATATATATATATATATATATATATATATATAAATAATATCGGCGAGTCAACTCAGGAATTACGTTTTCACCAACTAATATAATCTCTAATATATTCGATGACTGCACAAGTCCTTTAAGAGGGTATCAATATTTTTTTTGTAAATAAAGATGTAAACATTAGTTCCCTACATGCGCAGAACCGACTGTAGACCACCTTAATACTTGATAACTGCGCTAGTTCACTGCATGTAATTCCCCCTATATCGGCGTGGCAATTTAACTAAGATCTTCTCTGCATACACTAATTTGCCAATCGCAAAGAATTTTATTTAAAACTAAACTAAACTAAACTAAACTAAACTAGAAATACATTAACGCAACAATTCCTCGTCCACTTTATATGCATATTTGCACACACACACACACACACACACACACACACACACACACACACAACCGCGCTCATGACATAGCGGCTACGCATGGTTTAGCAACCAATATCCGCAAAAATCACACTCATTTGTCAGTCTTCGGATATGTAATGAGGGTGTCCGTATGTAAAAGAAGGGTTAATTATATGCAGTGAACTAGCGCAGTTATCAAGTATTAAGTATATTAAAGATTAGATTTGTAACTTGTTCTTAAAATGTTATTGTTAATTGCTACATAATTATATAAAGCTGTCAGAATAGACGCCATTTAGTTTTTAATATAACAAACACAAACCATTGCATGAAAGAAAATCTCAGTTAAAATCCAGTGTCAATTAAGAAGCTTTGGGCAGAGTTCCGGTACAGGGGAAATTACTTATTACTTGAATTGTAAAGGATTTGTGCAGTCATCAAATATATTAGAGATTATTTGGTGAAAACGTAATTCCTGAGTTGACCCGCCCATATTATCGATAGATATAGATATAGATATAGATATACATAGAGATAGAGATATAGAGATCTAGAGATCTAGAGATCTAGAGATCTAGAGATAGATATAGAGATATATAGATATATAGATATATAGATATATAGATATATAATAAATGATATTGGGCATTTCACTCGATTACATAGCATGTTCTAAGGATTTAGGGTGAAGGAAAATTCGAGTGTAGAATATATACATTTTAAGACCAAACCGGGAGCAGTTGCGAAAAATGCAACTACACAGGCCCTCCGGCAGGAATTGAACCCACGACCTTGCAATTCTAGTGCAATGCTCTGACCACTGAGCCACGGAGGCCGTTGCCGAGAGCTTGATCGCGAGTTCTGTATATATAATAAGGTGGTAATGCCAGGAGAGAATTGGGTATATTATAAATGATATTGGGCATTTCACTCGATTACATAGCATGTTCTAAGGATTTAGGGTGAAGGAAAATTCGAGTGTAGAATATATACATTTTAAGACCAAACCGGGAGCAGTTGCGAAAAATGCAACTACACAGGCCCTCCGGCAGGAATTGAACCCACGACCTTGCAATTCTAGTGCAATGCTCTGACCACTGAGCCACGGAGGCCGTTGCCGAGAGCTTGATCGCGAGTTCTGTATATATAATAAGGTGGTAATGCCAGGAGAGAATTGGGTATATTATAAATGATATTGGGCATTTCACTCGATTACATAGCATGTTCTAAGGATTTAGGGTGAAGGAAAATTCGAGTGTAGAATATATACATTTTAAGACCAAACCGGGAGCAGTTGCGAAAAATGCAACTACACAGGCCCTCCGGCAGGAATTGAACCCACGACCTTGCGATTCTAGTGCAATGCTCTGACCACTGAGCCACGGAGGCCGTTGTCGAGAGCTTGATCGCGAGTTCTGTATATATAATAAGGTGGTAATGCCAGGAGAGAATTGGGTATATTATAAATGATATTGGGCATTTCACTCGATTACACAGCATATGTTCTAAGGATTTAGGGTGAAGGAAAATTCGAGTGTAGAATATATACATTTTAAGACCAAACCGGGAGCAGTTGCGAAAAATGCAACTACACAGGCCCTCCGGCAGGAATTGAACCCACGACCTTGCAACTCTAGTGCATTGCTCTGACCACTGAGCCACGGAGGCCGTTGCCGAGAGCTCGATCGCGAGTTCTGTATATATAATAAGGTGGTAATGCCAGGAGAGAATTGGGTATATTATAAATGATATTGGGCATTTCACTCGATTACACAGCATATGTTCTAAGGATTTAGGGTGAAGGAAAATTCGAGTGTAGAATATATACATTTTAAGACCAAACCGGGAGCAGTTGCGAAAAATGCAACTACACAGGCCCTGTGTAATCGAGTGAAATGCCCAATATCATTTATATATATATATATATAATACGTGTGGGTTTTGATCATACGTGTGGGTTTTGGTCTACGAAACGCAAAGAGTGCTCGATAACATATAGTTAGAGCAAATATAGATTTTCGCTTACCTCAAAAGTCTGCAACAGGCTGTTTCATCTAAAAAAGAATCTTCAGGCAGATGACCTGAAGCCTGTTGCAGACTTTTGAGGTAAGCGAAAATCTATAATATATCATATATATCACTTAAAGGTTTTTCAAGTTTTTCTTAAGAAATAGTTGTTCAACTTGGTCAACATATTGTTAATTAGCTACTGATTGCATGGCTATAGTATATCTCATTTGGTAATTTTTTAAAAGAGTTGAAGACTGGTGACTAGCTTATGTTACTAAAGCATGAAAGCTGTCGCTCCAAAAGATCCCAAGTACCCGCCACTGTTTTCAACTCTTTCACTCAGGAAATGGCCAATATTATAGAACAAACACAAACTATTTAATGAGAGAGGATCTTAGTTGAAAATCCAGTTTCAAGAGGATTTGTTAAGTAGATTCCGGTACAGGGGAAATTACATGTAGTCCACTTGTGTAGTTCATAAACATATGAAATGTTTTGATAAAATTTTACCGTTACTACATCATTAGCTGTCAGAATAAACGTCATTCAATTTTCAATAGAACAGTCACCAACTATTGTATATAAAGGGAGAATCTTCCAATTAATATACAGTTAAAACTCCAGTCTTAAGAAGACAACCCTATAATTCACGAGTAATCACACCGACACAGAGGGGAAATTACATAGAGTCGACTTGTTGCAGTTATCAAATACATTAAGATATCTTTTCAACTTGTTCTTATTAAGATAGATATTTTCAACTTGTTCTCAAAAAATAGTTGGTAACTTGTTTTTAAAATGCTTTTGTTATTACTGCATATTAAGAGCTGTCAGAATAAATCTCATTTCAACCTCAATACAACTGATAGAACAATCACAACTCTTGTGTGTAAAGATAAAAAGCCCTAAGTAGTTTCCGCTAAAGGGGAAATTAGTTTTGCAGTCAACATTTATAGGCTAGCTATCAAATAAATAAACATTTTAATGAAATTTTAGGGTCGTCGCATTAGAATCTGTCATAATAAATGTAATCATAAACTATTGTACGAGAGAGGATTTATACGATTAAAAGGTCAATGTCGAGAAAACTTCACAATTCTTAAGAAGACACGCCGATACAGAGGAAATTATATGCATGTATAGTCGACTTGTACAGCTATCAAATATATATTAAGAGTTTTTTGAACTTGTCCTTATAAGAAATAGTTTTTCAACTGATTCTTAAAATGTTATTGTTAATTACCGCACATTAAAAAGTTGTCGGCATAAATGTCATTCCAAGTCTTTGATAAAACACCTGCAAACTGATATACGAGAGAGGATATTAGTTAAAGAACTACTTTAAATTTCATGAGGACTTCCAGAGTAGACTTGGCTACAAGGGAAATTACATGTAGTCCATTTGCGTTAGTTAATAAACATATATTTATCGTTGCTGCATCGCGTAAGCTGTCAGAATACAGTCGTTCCGTACGTCAAAGCATGCATGTTTTATGTTAACGTCAAATTTAAATGTTGACCTTAGTAACGTATTGGATTTTCATTATGTCGTTATGACTTTAATATCAATTGATAAATTACATATCAAGAGTTACAATTTCTTATAAAGATTTTCAACGTGGTCGTGTCGAGGCATATCAAAGGCGCTCCAAGCTGAGTTCCAAGCTTGCCAACGGGGTCATTCCCAAGCGGTCCCCCATCCAAGTACTAACCCCTCCTAACCGTGCTTAACTTTTGGTGAGAGGCAGCGCGCGCTAAAAGCACACGCCGCAGTTCTCCCCTTAATTAAGATAGTTTTCAAAAATATTATGGTTATTGCTGTATATATTAAGAAGCTGTCAGAATAGATCTCATTCCGAGTCCTCAATACAATATAAGAATCACAAACTATTTTTATTGAGAGAGGGTCTTAGTTAAAGAAAACAGTACCAACTAAGAAACCCTAAGTAGTTTCCGGTATAGGGGAACTTACATGTAATCGACCTGGACAGTTGTCATTGTCAAATACGTTAAGATATTTTTTCAACTTGCATTGTTTTAAGAAATATTTTCAGCTTGTTCTTTAGATATAGTTCTCAACTTCTTCTTAAGGGATATATTTTCAACTTCGTATTATAAGAAGCTGCCAGAATAAATGTCTTACAGTTTTCAATAGAACAATGACAAATTATTGCACGAAAGAAAATCTTTTTTAAAAAGCCAATATATCAATTAAGGGGCCGTTCATATGAGGCGGGCTAGCCCAGTTACCGAGCTAATTTTATGTCACAAAAGTCTTTCTATATGACCCCAAAAAGATTTAGACTATCTTGTGGGCTTTACTTACAGCAAAACAAAGGCAATTTGACTTCTTTTTGTCATTTTGCATTCACGGTGGTCGGTTGCTATGCAGTTTGCTCCCGCTCAGCTCATATGACAGATGACTAGTGCTTAGTTCCCTTCCTCGCATTTCTGACGCGGCTCAAGATACTCAACTTCAGTGGCGTATATTTTTGATAATTAATGGCCTAATCTTTCAAGTTGTGGCAAAAATGTACGTACATGAGACCTATTTTGGCCCTAAAAAACTAAAAAACATTGTAACATTCACATACATAGAGAAATACGTACCTAAGTAGACCCGTCTGTCAGCTGGTTTGCTTGTTTACACGTGAACACAGAAGACCAAATATAACTTTCAGGGGCTCCCTGGGTAGGATAAATGTCGGATAAACAAATCCCCCTTGGCAACCCCCTTTCTTTTCTACCTGTTGAAGAAATCGGAAAGAAAGCCCAAATTTTCACGATTTTCGCGGATTTTGACTAAAATTACTAGTAAAAGCTAAACTACATTCAAAATTCTCAAGGGGAATTTTAAGTTTCATCTGTGATTTGAATACGTGGATGGCCAGCAGTTCAAAACAAAGGTAAGAAAGTGCGCTGTAAATCTCAAACCGATTTGCATAACATCCTTTCATTTGTGTCGAGCCATTTTGTTTGCTTGACCCCTGTGGTGCTTTCAATTTCAGCTCGCCTACACTTTGTTCAAAATGCAGTAAAAATAAGTTTCACCTTGGCAAATGTAACTCGGAAAGGCAGGTTAACTCTTTCTGGGAAAAATCGACATTTTTCCAGCTTAAAAATACCCAAAAGGTCAGCTGTTTATAAAGGATGTCCGCGATCAGTTCGTGACACTGAGCAAGACATCTTGGCAAAGCAAGAAGAACTGGAGTGTCAGGTTAGCGTCACAGAGGAGAAAGTAGCAACTGGAAGTAAGTTTTATTCATCTAAGTTTGTATTTGAGACCTGAAGTGATCAAAGTTAGAACTCAATATATCTAGTGTTACTTTTAATGCAAGTGAGCACTTGACTGATTAATTGTAATTGTTCAACCACTATTCAGCAGACTGTCAAGACTTGACTAATTCAGTGTTGTTCGACCACTATTCATCAGCCAAGGCTTGACTGGTTAATTCAGTGTTGTTCAACCACTATTTGTCAGGCAAGGCTTGACCGGCTAATTCATTGTTGTTCAACCACTATTTATCAGGCAAGGCTTGACCGGTTAATTGTTGATCAACCACTATTTATCAGGCAAGGCATGACCGGTTAATTGTTGATCAACCACTATTTATCAGACAAGGCAGGATTGGCTAATTGTTGATCAACCACTATTTATCAGGCAAGGCATGACCAGTTAATTGTTGGTCAACCACTATTTATCAGGCAAGGCATGACCAGTTAATTGCTGATCAACCACTATTTATCAGACAAGGCATGATCGGCTAATTGTTGATCAACCACTATTTATCAGGCAAGGCATGACCGGTTAATTGTTGGTCAACCACTATTTATCAGGCAAGCCATGACCAGTTAATTGCTGATCAACCACTATTTATCAGACAAGGCATGATTGGCTAATTGTTGTTCAACCACTATTTATCAGGCAAGGCTTGATCAGTTAATTGTTGAACCACTATTCATCAGCCAAGACTTGACTACTGTAGCTTGATTTGTTGTTCAACCACTATTCATTAGCCAAGGCTTGACCGGTTAATTGTTGTTCAACCACTATTCATTAGCCGAGGCTTGACCGGTTAATTGTTGTTCAACCACTATTTGTCAGCAAAGGCATGTTGCCCAAACTCATCTTTTACTATACATTATCCTGAATATGAAGCCTGACTGTTTGTATATTTTACATTGTAGCATTTACAGTAGGTTATTAAGCTAGTGTACTCTAAGTGCAAGTTGACTATGCATTATATTTAATATTTTGCAGTTGTACTTCTATCAATAGCTCAAGGCCAGTGGAAAGAAAGTATATAGTAACTAAATAATGTTGATGGATTATTACCACACATGAAGATAGTGAATGACCAATTTTTCAAAAGAGTTCTTTGTATATTTACTAAGAATAATAGAGAATTAAAAAGACAGTATGCAGTACTATAGTTATTTAAAAAGATATATTGTTACTTGTTACCTAACTTTATTAGTGATTTTTTTGCATATTTATGTACATTGAACTTTGGTTATATTATTGTAATACAGATACAGTGCATGCGATAGTCAGTTGTCAACTTTGTCCTTATGGTTTATTTGGTAAAGCCAGCTAACTAACAATGATTATATTTGAATGACCTGGCTTGAGTGAAGCTTCACACTAGCCCTGTTTGGTTGTTCTCACAATTAAGCAATCATTAATAAGCAATTATTGAGTATTTATCATGTAGGATACATGTTTCAATGTTATAAAAATTATGTATTGCAGTGTGGTTGTTGGTCTGTGCTATTCTTAAATACTATTAGTATTTTTAATTTCGTTGATAGTTTACAAAGTCATAATACAATTAAGTCAGAAATAATTATGATGTTTGCATAATGAAGCTGTGAAAGTTATTGCTGTTGAAGGGAGAGAACGCTTCACAATAATTATGAAGCGTTCTAATTGTGCTGTGTATTACTCGACGGTTCCACTTCCATATTGAACAACATTTCTATTGCGATAATTTGGGGTTATCACTTAACCGTCGCTGCGCGCGACCGTAAAACGCCATTAGTTTGCCTTCCTTCTTGTGGTCTAAGAAGGCTCCAAATATCTCGCAACTTTAAACTTAACTTGAACACGAAATATACCTCTATATGCTCTATCTGAACTTCTGAGTCGCCGAATCCGCCATTTTGTTTTAGTTCCGAAAATCGTCCCACAGAGAAACCGCTGGAAAACCGAAGCCCGCGCTTCCGGGAGCAAAAGCCTTAGCAACCGACCACCGTGATTACTCAAATAGTCTTAATAAGATTTTCGTGATATAAAATCAGCCTGGGGAAGTACAGGGGAAATTAGATGTAGTCAACTTGTGCAAAACTTAAAAGCTTATTTAAATCTCTCTAAGTAGCAACACAAGACGTTTTATGCATATGGTATTTACATATGGGTGATTATACATGGACCCCGCTGGGCCAGTTACACGTTGTTCGTGTGTTTCGTAATCATAGCGAAGACTTCATAAACTAATCAGTCTTTGCGAAGATGCTTTCGTAGGTTAGCCACGACTATAACAATATTTTTATTAACGATGGGCTTACAAAAGATTGCATCGCCACAAACATAAATAATACACCACATAAGTAAAACGCAACTTTGCCCTTATTTACTTAATTGGTAGTTGCGAATTTCGGCCTGAAATCATCCACGTCCATTCAAAACTCATCCCGGATTACCGGACCAGCCTGCTCCATGTAATCGCAATTAAAGCTCATCCCGACTAACCGGGCTAGCTAGCCCAGTCCATGTAATCACCCCTTTATTAGTCTTAACGTATTATTATTTGAATAAAAAAAGCATGTGTTGCGAAGTTCGTTGGGAAGTTCAGATATTGATCCACAGCTCGCAGTTGATTGGAAAATTTTCAATCTTGGCAACGTAATTCCGAACGAATATCTGAAATTCCGAACGAACACACGGCGGTAAAGTATGTAATGTGAAGTCAACTGTGATATTAGACCAGTGGTCTCACGTTTGATGTGCTCCAACGCTTCAATTTCCCCTGCCTAATCCCCTAAATCCTTACAGAGACTCTTTGAAAACAAATTCTTTGTTTGTTCTTACAAATTCAAGCCGAAATATTGGATCTATGAATGTGATTAAGCTTTCAAAAATACAGCATAAAATAGGAGCGCCTGGTGATTTTTAATCAGTTAGCAAGCGATCGAGGAAAAGGACACATCTCATATTGACAGCAACACCTATACAAAGACAAAGCCAACTGAAGCGAATTTATTAACCAGCTTGAAGAAACGAAGATAATGGCGCATCATATGATTTTTGCTGTTTTGATATCCTGGGCGCTATTGCTTCAGACGACTGTTGTTTTAAGTGCCAGTGAGTTAAAAACAAGGTATATAAACTATAATGACTATTCTTCTCAAACCATATACTGCTTACGAAGTGCTACAATTTAAGTTAATACTGATAATGTTTTTTCTATATAGTTTAGTATTTATATATCCATTTTATAAAACAACCCCCAGGGAGAAAGTTCCACCTCTATCAGACGCTGACCACCACACCCCTACTGCTTTTTTGTTATATGCTTTTTAGTTTAACATCCTGCATGTGGGACAGAAAAATCCCTAGGCATCAGGATCATCCTGAATTCTAGACACTTTAAATTGACAACTCAGGATAGTCCTGCACCACATTTAGCTTTCGATCTGATCTTCCTCGGCCCACTCCCACCTCTTTTCTCATAATGCGTTATAGAGACCTCTGCACTTTCCAGTAGCCGAGTGAACACCTGATCCAGGTGTCTTGTTGTGGCGAGAAAACGTGAAGTGAGGTACAGTGAGGTGTGATGAAATGAGAGACAAGTTTAAGTTAAATTAGGTTAGCTAATATTTAGTCAAGTTAATTATAGGTTACTGCACTACAACGTCCAACTGACTAGAGTGAACTGCAAAGTAGAAAAATTGAAAACCATAAACATTAACATAAACATAAACACTATAAATTGCATAAATCCATGCGGGCTTGGAAGCAGACAACAAGTTTTATAACATAGATTCAATACAAAAACGTTTCTGGCATCAGATTTGTGCGTGGTCCATATCTCGATACTTATAGCACCAAAAAAAGGCGCGAGAATAGCATTTCGGAAAGAAAGAAGAAAAGCACTCGTCAAAAACAAAGCAAACAAATCAGGGGCGTAGGAAAAAATGGGGCGGGCACCAATATTTTTAATGGGCGCGGAATAGCTTTCGCCCCCCCAAAAAAAAAAAAAAATTGAATTTCAAAAAAATTGCAGCGAAATATTTTAATTCGAAACTGGAAGTATTTGAAATCGTATATGTATTAATCGAATATCTGTGACCGATATTTTAGTAACAACATTTTTGAAAGAATTAATGAAAGGGCCAAACGAAAGAGGTAGAGAAGACTCTGAAAATGCCATTTCCGACGACCTAGAGACTCAAAATTTTCAAAATTTTCACGCTCGGCGCCAACCATGGTGGCACCTCGTGGGAATCGGCCCTCCTAAATTTATCAAGCTTCCTACGCCCCTGAAATTTGTCTGCGGAAACATTAAAAGATTATATTGAGGCATTAACCAACAGTGAACAGGAAACACGGCAGAAACACTTCCTATGTTATACGACTGATTTTAACTGAGCCGTATTTGTCATTATTTCAAAACTTATTCTATGTTATAAAAGAAATGCTTCACGGTTTAGCATGCTTCATCGAGTTACGCAAATTGTTCAGAAATTTATCGCCTTGGCCAACTCCTGCGCTTCTTATATGTTTTCCCAACTTCCTGCGTGCATCTATATACATGAACTCTAACCTAACCTAACCTAACCTAACCTAACCTAACCTAACCTAACCTAACCTAACCTAACCTAACCTAACCTAACCTAACCTAACCTAACCTAACCTAACCTAACCTAACCTAACCTAACCTAACCTAACCTAACCTAACTTAACTTAAGCTAACCTAACATAACCCAATCCAGTCCAACCCAATCCAATCCAACAAAACGCAGCCTAATACAACCAAACGCAGTTCAATCCAAACATGCAAACGCAGCCCAATGCATGCAAACAAACGTAGCCCAATCCAAACAAAGGCAGCCCTATGCAAACAAACGCAGCCCTATATTAGAACAACTTAAGGCCTGGCCAAACGTTTTCAACATTTCATTCAACATCGTTCAACACGATTGAACAACGTTCAACATCATTCAACAGGGGTGGCCAAACGCTTTCAACATGTTGAATCACGGTTGAATTCAACAATATTGAAGGACGTTGAATGAAATGTTGAAAGCGTTTGGCCAGGCCTTTAAACTAACACCAATTCTTAACTAACCTCAACAATGTGTTTTATTACACATGCAGAGACGATCTTACCAATTCCAATGAACCACTAGATGAGGCGAATGATTTCCATGTACCTCCCGCCGGACCTCGAGGGAGAGATGGTATGTACGAATTAAACTATCTAGTTTGCATAATTGAAATAAAAAATATAAATTATTAGAGAAGTAGCTAAGAAAAAATGGTTAAGTATCAATTAGTGGTAGTAGGGTTATTTTGAAATTTTGTATGAATAATCACATGATAGCGCAAGTTTAATTTAAGATTTATACTACAAGGTATAAAAAAATTAAACACAAGTTTGAGGGTTTTATTAGGGGTTGAAAGACACGGGAGAGAGGAAATACAGGTTTCTATTGTTTTCAAGTGTTTGGAGTCCTTGATGAAACACGATCGAAAAACGAGTGTTTAATTTTTATTTTAATTATATTTTTTAATGTTTGATTTTTAATTTTTTCTTGCTCCTAAAAATGTCTATGAAACAAAAATGAAGTCAGTCTTATTTGAAGGAATACCTAAAGTGGTTCTCTGATGAAAATATTGTTGGCAATGTTTTTGCATAATTCTAAAGATGTTATGGTAATTCTGTTAGTGGTCGTGCAAAGTTTTATTTCAAAATTCGTTGGAGAAAAGGTGATGATATTTTACGTGTGAAGTTTTTATTTTGGAGCGCCGCCATTAAAGTTGTCCGAGATATGTTACCGGTATGACATCCCAAGTTACTAGTACCAGTCTTTATTTCGACGCGATCGTCGTTCACACGAGTTCAGCAAAAGGGGAAAAAACTCAAGCTAGGACAATTCAAAAAAGTGGAACCGAGTGACTGGTTTCAATTATTTCTTCGGTTTTAGATTGAATTTTTTCAACTTTAACGGCAAATAGAATAACCTGGAAACGTATAGTTGCCCTTTAAGAACCGTTATCCAGTTCACATGCAGCAAGCTTCCTACACGTTTTCATTGGGTATTAAAATTCATGCATGCAATGTCGGTATACGTTCATGGATTATCTACAATAAATCACAGAATAACCTTATCAACAAGATAACATATATATAATACACATAATGTTTTCTTATTGTTATAAGATGTAAAATGATCGTTTTTCATATGGTACTCTTTTACTTCTCTCCTAATTATGGGTTATTATAATCTTTTTTACTCGTATGTACGATCATCACTTACTTTTAATTCTATATTCATTTTTAGGTCGTGACGGCCGTGATAGCGTTGTTCCAGGTACGTTTTTCAATCGTGTTTGAAAAAGAACTTTTTGTATATTTATCTCCACCAGGAGATTATGTTTTTACCTGCGTCTGTCTGTTTATCTGTTACTAAGATATCTCAAAAAGTATTGAACTGATTTTTAAAGTAATTTTGTATGAAGAGGTTGGTCTTAGTTGAATTTGGTTAAGAATTGGATGAGGACTTAAAATAAAATTATGACAGCAAGATTTAGTTCGTGTAGTAGAAAGAAAATTGAGAAAATGCTTGTTTACACTCATTATATATCCATACTATATTAGGCAAACCTTTAACTAAATATTTATCAAACTTAAATTGGTTGATTGGACAAATAAACAGACAACACAAAGGAATACATGCACAAAAATGCTAAATGCTATAATTTTTTTTTACATTCATACAGAATAAGAGAAGCATAAGACGTGCGATTATACAGGAGCGGACTAAGGAACCTTGCGGTCCTGGGCTAAATTTATAGCCCCAAATACATGCATGGAGAAGTTGGGAATGTTGCACCCCGCTCTAAAACCACGGGAGCGGTAAATAATATAGATATCGACTACGACTCTATTGCTTAATTTAAAAAAAAAATTGTTGATAATTTCGTGAAGTGGAAACGAAACGGTTGTACGTTTTTCATGGACTTTCCTGTGCATACGGCCACTGTTGTTCAGGATAATATAGGATATAGTAGATCCATAGTACACTGCATTAGGAACGTATTACTGCTCGAGTTAACCAAACTTATAGTGTGCTGACTGCTTCGGATATTTCAAAATTTCTGATTTTCTTAATGGTTTGTTGCTTTTCCTGAATATTATATTCCGTTGCATTTGTGGTCATTTGTTGGTTTTCCAAATTTGAGCGGAACCCTCAGAAACTCGGAGCCCTGCGGCACGTGGCCCAAAAGCCCCTAGCCTATAGTTTCTGGATTTTACGCTTCTGGTATGAGCTATGGCCGCGGGGTTGGGCAGGTTCCTTGGGGAAACTGGAGAGGGAAGAAAAGAGAAGCGAGAAGCCTAGCAAAAATTCGCAAAAAGGGCCTTCCTGGAATGGTTTTGTATGTATAAAAATGTTGTATTAAAACGTCAGGAACCAATCAAATTGCTAGATTTCACGTTCCAGACCGCTCACGGAAATAGTCATATTAATACACTATAATATCACAACCCTTCCTAAAATAACAACCAAACTGTAAAGTAAAAGTGCTACGAATTCTGCTAGGTCTTTCACGCGTCTCAGCTCGGCTCACTTTCGAAACGCGTCAACAGGAGAGGCCTAGAAAGTATAGCCTCTAGGTTAATCGTCACTGCGTGCGATCAACTTCTAAAATTTGAGAACAAATAATTCTTATGATTTCTTGACTATATAGGTCCAGCAGGAAAACGAGGTGCACCAGGAAATGTTGGACCACCAGGTCGTCCAGGACATCCTGGATCTTCAAGTGGTTCGGTGTACACAAGATGGGGAAGGGAGGACTGTCGAGGAAGCAGCAAATTGTTGTATAAAGGTACTTCGCACTAGTTTCTTTATGTCTTTTATTAAAAGCGAGTTCAAATATGCTTGAACCTTTTCAAAGTCCCTCAAATTTTCACGATGGTTCCTACTGCTAGTTACTTGGCAAATAACTGGTAGCTCGCCACTGCCAAATCATATTTTGCTCAGACTCGTCCAATAATTGTTAACTATTTTCCTCTATTCATTAAATTAAATCCTCTATTCTTTTGAAGTTTTTTGTTTCCTTGCTTCGTTTTTCAGATATTTCAGTTTGTTTGATATGCAAATTAAACATTTTCACGTCCGACGCATGCATAGTGAGTTATCAAAAACAGTTATATATCTTTGCTGTTGTCAAATATAATCATTGGGAAATCTACATGTTTAGTGTTCTCTGCGAAAGATACGCACTTGCTTCCTTCGAATTATTTTGGTTTGATAACAAAGAAATATAATTTTTTTCGATAATTCATTATGCACATTTCTCAAACTCATTTATTATTCATGGAATCATTACAGAGATGGTGAACTGGACACCTGGTCTTAATTAGCATAGAATTTTGCCAACTTTCAACCTAATTTTTTCATGAAATACTGATTTGTTTCAGAAGCAATGATTGGATATCGGATGAAACACTCTTCCTCATGTTTGACCTATTACGTGACTTCAAAATGTTTAATTTGCATATCAAACAAACTGATATAATTCAAGAACGAAGCAAGGAAACGAAAAACTTCAAAAGATCTTACTCTATCATTTTAAGTGTTCTTTCAAATCAGACAAACTTAATTTTCGTTTCATAGGCACTTTAAAGCAACGAACATTCCTTTGCATTTTCCAACACCTCATAGACACTTTAACCCAATTTCCCATAAAAATACATGACATGATAATCGGATGCCGCCCAGACAAAGTAAAAAAAAAATTCGTTACATTGAAATTTTGGTCCCACTTCCTCGAACTTGTGTTTTTTTTGTCAAAAATATCAAAGCCCAGAGGATTAATTTAAAAAAGCCAATCACATTGAAGAAGTTGAAAATGAGGTTATTTATTGAACTAACGTTTCGTCGCTACCTGCAACATCTTCAGACTGATTAAATTATTACAAATGCAAATACTTTATATACATAAGGTTACCAAGACAACAAGTATAGAATTACAAAAATAACGGTCAACATTTGAAATTACAAAATTACGGTGAAGAATTTGAAAATTAAATTTAAATTTACAAACGATAAAATTAAGTTAAATTTAAATTTAATTTTCAAATTCTTAACCGTAATTTTGTAATTTCAAATTTTAATTCTTATTTTTGTAATTTTATACTTGTTGTCGTAGTAACCTTATGCATATAAAGTCTTTGTGCTTGTAATAATTTAATCTGTCTGAAGATGTTGCATGTTGCGACGAAACGTTAGTTCAATAAACATTTCATTTTCCATTTCTTCACAGCTATGGGCTTGCTTTTTCAAAGTAATTGTCTGGGCTTTGATATTTATGAGAAAATTACGTTTTCGCCTGGAAACTCTTTCCCGTTAACTTGTCTTTCATCGAAAATACTTTTCGCCGAAGATTCCTTTTCACAATGTGTTTCCTGGAAAATGTTTGATCCAAGCCCCTTTTAATCGAATTTTCATTTAGTAGAAACCGTTCTTCAACGTGTGCCCCGTGTGAGACGTTTACCCAAATACAATCTTATAATGTATATATTCTACACTCGAAATTTTCCTTCACCAAAATTATCTAGTCTATCCAGTTTAATCGAGTGAAATGCTGAATATTAGTTGTAGTATACCTATTTCTTATTTATTTTCTCTCCATCTCTCAAAAAAGGTGTAATGGGTGGAGCACATTATACACATCCCGGTGGTGGATCCAATTATCTTTGTTTACCATTGTATCCTATTTACGACAAATTCAAAGCTGGAAATCAAGGATCAACCTACATCTATGGCACCGAATACGAAGTACATAGCCAACCAGATATTTTCCCTAAAAAGCTTCACAACCACGACGCCCCTTGCGCTGTATGCCACGCCGAGTCACGCGGTAGTCACCTGATGATCCCCGCACGGAACGTCTGCCCCACAGGTTGGACCCTGGAGTACAAAGGATACCTGATGGCCGAGCATTACAACCACAAAGGACGCACGCAGTATATTTGTGTTGATGGCAACCCAACCGCCAGACATGGAACTCCTGCTGATCTTAATGGCGCGTTGCTTTATTTTGCTGAAAGCCATTGTGGATCTCTTCCATGTAGTCCTTACGTACAAGGAAAAGAAATGACGTGTGCTGTCTGCACCAAGTGAAGTGGCGAAAAAGAATGCTGGTATGCTGCTAAACTTTTGAACATTTTCAAAACTCGTGTGATTTCTCTATATTGACAAGTCTTATACAGTACTCTGTCTATTTTATGTACTTAAAACTTACTTCATATATTACGAAAACAGAAATGAAAAAATAAAATGGAATAACATTTTGTTGATTATTTTTTCGCTCATTTTTCTATATTTTCTTTTTACCACTGCTTCTTCTTGCTACAAACGAGCTTAGAAGCTCTAAAGAGAAGCACTTTTTGCAGAGAGGTTATATAAGCGACCACTTGCTCTGATGATGACTTACTCTGCGAGCAGAGTCTCCTGTATCCTTGCGAGGCGAAAGAAAGGGGACTCTACCGAAATCGTGTATTTTCTTTGATGTCGCCGTCGCCCAAGTGTTCGGGCGAGACAAACCAGTTCAGTTCCTGTTTCAACAGGTTTTGATACGCACGGCAATATTTAAACGCAAATGTAGTTGCATTTTTCGCCAGTTGCGAAAAATGCAACTACACAGGCCTTCCGGCAGGAATTGAACCCACGACCTTGCGATTCTAGTGCAATGCTCTGACCACTGAGCCACGGAGGCCGTTGCCGAGAGCTTGATCGCGAGTTCTATATACATTATACAAAATATGTTTATTAGAGAGTGGTTTATTAGAGAGTCGTTTATTAGAGAGGCGTTTATTAGAGGGAGGCTTATCAGAGAAGTGTTCATTAGAGAGAGGAGTTTATTAGAGAGAAGCCTTTATTAGAGAACCGTTTAGTAGAGAGAGGTGTTTATTAGAGAGGCGTTAATTAGAAAGAAGGGCTCACTGAAGAGGCGCTTATTGCAGAAGCGTAAATTAGAGGGAGGCCTTATTAGAAAGGTGTTTATTAGAGAGAGGAGTTTATTAGAGAGAAGTCTTCATATTAGAGAGAGGCGTTTATTAGAGAAGCGTAAATTAAAGAGAGGCTTTATTAGAGATGCTTAGTAGAAGGCGTTTATAAGAGAGAAGCATTTATTAGAAAAGAATTCATTAGAGAGAGAGGCGTTTATTGGAGAGAAGCGTTTATTAGAGGCCTTTATTAGAGAGAGGTGCTTATTAGAGAAGCGCTCATAAAAGAGAGGTGTTTATTAGAGAGACTTATTAGAGAGGCGGCGTTTATTTGAGAGAGGTGCTAAAGAGAAGCGTTTATTAGAGAGTGGTTTATTAGAGAGGTGTTTATTAGAGAGAAGCATTTATTAGAGAGAAACGTTTATTAGAGAGAGAGAGAGAGAGAGAGAGAGAGAGAGAGAGAGAGAGAGAGAGAGAGAGAGAGAGAGAGAGAGAGAGAGAGAGAGAGAGAGAGAGAGAGAGAGAGAGAGAGAGAGAGAGAGAGAGAGAGAGAGAGAGAGAGAGAGAGAGAGGGAGAGAGGGAGAGAGGGAGAGAGGGAGAGAGGGAGAGAGGGAGAGAGGGAGAGAGGGAGAGAGGGAGAGAGGGAGAGAGGGAGAGAGGGAGAGAGGGAGAGAGGGAGAGAGGGAGAGAGGGAGAGAGGGAGAGAGGGAGAGAGGGAGAGAGAGAGGGAGAGAGGGAGAGAGGGAGAGAGGGAGAGAGGGAGAGAGGGAGAGAGGGAGAGAGGGAGAGAGGGAGAGAGGGAGAGAGGGAGAGAGGGAGAGAGGGAGAGAGGGAGAGAGGGAGAGAGGGAGAGAGGGAGAGAGGGAGAGAGGGAGAGAGGGAGAGAGGGAGAGAGGGAGAGAGGGAGAGAGGGAGAGAGGGAGAGAGGGAGAGAGGGAGAGAGGGAGAGAGGGAGAGAGGGAGAGAGGGAGAGAGGGAGAGAGGGAGAGAGGGAGAGAGGGAGAGAGGGAGAGAGGGAGAGAGGGAGAGAGGGAGAGAGGGAGAGAGGGAGAGAGGGGGGTTATTAGGGAGAAACGTTTATTGGAGAGAGGCGTTTATTAGAAAGACGTTTATCAAAGAGAGGCGTTTATTAGAGATTGATTTGTTAGAGATGTTATTAGGTTAGTTACAGAGATTGAGATTAAATAGCTAACTAAAAAATAAATAGGTGGTGTCCAAAATGACAGCGGGATTATTAATGAGCATAAAGAAGTGAACACTCGGGAGCGCGCAAGTGAAAGAAAAAGGTGACAAAAACTAAAAGATGTATGCATGCATGGTAATTAAAAAAATGGATACTAGGATCTCAGAGCACATGGGTATCTCGGCCTATACAGGAAAAACTCTTTCTGTGACTGAACTCTCTAGTGTTTTAGCACACAAAACGCAAACTGGCCATGATGTGCCTTTGGACGATTTTTCAATTTTATCTTCTGGTTCGATCAAATTCGATGTTCTCATACGAGAACGTCTTCTCAATTCTAAAATAAAACCTCCTATTAATGGCAACATTCGATCTTTTCCTTTGACACATTTTTAATTACCTTGCATGCTTACAGCTTTTAGTTTTTGTCGCCTTTTCCTTTCACTTGCACGAGAAGTGAGAACACCTTTTCATGCTCATTAATTATTCCTCTGTCACCGTCTATTTATGTATTAGTTAGCTATTTAACACAGAATAAAGACTATACAGAAGGGCCACTTAGCGGTACAACGTGTCCTCGTATTTTTATGCAAAAATATGCAGTTTACTGGCCAGGACAGCCAGTTCAGCGTGCTTATTGGCCAGAACATGCAGTTTACTGGCTGAGCAACATGCGTAATGCGACATGCGCGGAGACAAAAACTTCAAAGGTTCCGACCCGAGTGGCCCTTCTGCTTTAGTCTTTATTCTGTGCTATTTAATCTCAATCTCCGTAAATAATTTATTCACTTATATGTTATTACTTATAATAACGAAACGCCAGTAGGGAGGGGGGCTTTATTAGAGAAGCGTTCATTAGAGAGAGGAGTTTATTAGAGAGAAGCCTTTGTTAGCGAAGCGTTTATCAGAGGGAGGTATTTATTTGAAAGGCGTTAATTGGAAAGAAGCGGACATTAAAGAGGCGTTTATGTCAGAAGCGTAAATTAGAGGGACGCTTTATTAGAGAGGTGTTTATTAGAGAGAGGTGTTTATTAGAGAGAGGAGTTTATTGGAGAGAAGCGTTTATTAGAGAAGCGTTCATTAGAGAGTAGTTTATTAGAGAGAAGCCTTTATTAGTGAAGCGTTTATCAGAGAGGTGTTTATTAGAAAGGCGTTAATTAGAAAGAAGCGTAAATTAGACGGAGGCTTTGTTAGAGAGGTGTTTATTCTAAGAGGAGTTTATTAGAAAGAAGCCCTTATTAGAGAAGCGTTCATTAGAGAGAGGCGTTTATTAAAGAAGCGTAAATGAGAGAGAGGCACTGGGTTGCCCCCTATAAACACCATCTAAACTAAGAGGATAGATTAAGTTATACAGTCGCCATATAGCTAACCACCTCTTCAAGTGGCGTGTAATAGCGCGGGGAATTGGGGAGCAATTGAGGCAACAGGAAAGCTGAGAGATGCCTGCCGAAACCCGAGCACTGTGGACAGGTCGGGGTACTCACATTAGCATTTTGTACATGGCGTCGTCTGATAGACCAAGTAGAATTCCAAGATACAATTAACAAATCAAAAATACCAGCGGCAACGAGACAGTATAAGGTTCTGAGTGTAATAAAAAAGAAGAGATCGGAAATAAACAAATTCAGGTAAAGACATCACTTGAATCTCACTCTATATATGCTTCTTTTTCTTCTAACTCTGAAGTACTATTCTATCTTCGATTGTTATTAATATCTAATAATTCGACCTTGATAAGTCCAGGTTGCATTATTTGCTCTTGTTCAAACTCGGGGATGTTTTGAATTTATTATCATTCAAAAATTTGAATTTCCAAAACACAAAACTCGTTCTTGACACTGATAACCATGGACACATAGTACGAAATATTTTGGAGCAAGGAACAAGAGGAGTTGCTTCTCGAAGACGTTCTGAAGTTAAGCACGACTGATCCGAAAGAGTGTTAGCAAGGGCCATTGGCAAGAACTTTACTCCCGTCGCCAAAAGATAATTTTGTTTTCTCCCTGCACTAGAAAGTAATAAATCCGCTGACCGTTTATATAGCGCGCGGGTTGATCTGTGTACTTTGGCAGGCATCTCTCGGCTTTCTTCTTCCCAAGTGTTCTCGCCCACAGAGAGATCAGAGATGCCTAAGGAGGTAGTTACCTGACAGAGTCAGGCCCGCTTTTCCCTTCCGGGAAGCGGGAACTTGCAGGCGGAGAAAGGAAAAGAGGACCTAATACAATTATTTACCTGGCCGCATGTAAAAAGCAGGATTTTGGCTTTTTCGTCTAAGTGGTCCATAAAGACAAAAAAAAATACAAGAAAAGCTCTATTCCGATTGGTTTGTGTTCATTTAGTTATGAATTATGATTATTTACATAATTAAAAGAAGCGTCTAACGGAATCTAGCGATTCAACGATGAAGGTAAAAAATATACAGAATAAACAGCGCGCGAATGTATATAAAAAGTCCTGTTTAATGAAGATGTGCCAGCTGAACTCTGCACTGCATGGTTACAGCAAGAGTTTAACATAACAACTTCTCCCAAGCATTTACGGAGAAACGCATAAGCAAGCTCATGAAGAAATTACTTCGAAACAATTCTAGATTGTGGTCGTGAGTCCGCATGAATATCTAAGGAAATGGCAAATTTCAAACTTGGAGCGGCTGGATTGTGCGATTAAAGGCCTGGCCAAACGCTTTCAACATTTCATTCAACACCGTTCAACATTGTTGAACGCGAGTTGAACGAAAATTTGAACATGTTCAAATTTCGTTCAACATCATTCAACACCATTCAACAACGTTCAACATCATTCAACAGGGGTGTCCAAACGCTTTCAACATGTTGAATCACGGTTGAATTCAACAATGTTGAACGATGTTGAATGAAATGTTGAAAGCGTTTGGCCAGGCCTTAAAGCTGCGTCGATTGGAGATTCAGAAAATTCATTTGGGGGCGGAAAGCGGTCAGGTGAGGACTTGAATCAGGCTGAATTTTTCTCGTCTTCTCGCCCGCCCGCCTGACTCGCCCCCAATCGTTCCTTTTGGCGGAAGACGAGAATAAAGTCTGACACTCGGGTTATGGCTAATGCGTCAAGCCGTTTCTTCTGGGAGAGGTAAGTATACGGGGCCGGTGTGACGCAAAATTTGTGACTCTTGCGGTAGTGCGTATGCACAGTGTGGTACAGTGTCACAGAATAGTAAGACAACCAGAAGTCCGACTCGAGTGAAAACTTGTCCGCATTTCTTCAATGCGCATGCGCGATATTTTACGCCATCCGACGCCATCCTACGCAATCCTGGCAAGTTCCCCCGGCAGTTCTAATCTTCTTTTGAAGGTCCAAACTGCCGGGGGAACTTGCCAGGATTGCGTAGGATGGCGAGTAATCAAGATGCGCGAGGCGACATGCGCGAGGACATAAACTTCAAAGGTTCCGACGCGAGTCGGACTTCTGGTTGTCTTACTATTCTGTGACAGTGTGATGCGCAGAGCACGTGCATCACATATTTCGCAAGTGATTTATACAGGATTTATATTGGTTTGTTTTCCCGCGCAATTTCGCTTATTGGAGTGTTCTTTCCACTGGTCTTTGTATAACAGGATCGCTCACCTGGCTTCAAAAATGAAGCCACCGGAGATGACAAATTTGGAGTACCATTAAAACAATGGCCGCAATCAACCATGGCCCCCTTCGCGATCATATGGAAACAGCGTCATGTTCGTTGATCGTTGCGATCGCCGAGCTAATTTTTGAGCGATCGCGGCGATCATATGGAAACCAGGCTTTCGGCTCGCAAAATACACTGGACCTGGAGTACCGATATGGCCGTCACTAGCTTCAAAGTGTTTATTGCTGAACATAAACGATGGGCAATCCAGTTATATAGAGATCAGTGGTTGTTCCACTATTGTTATTCAGTCATTATCGTTGTTCGGTATTGTTATACACTTGTTTTTGTCTTGTTTCAATTGATATCTTCTGGACTTAATACTTTGCGAGACATTTGCTTAAAATATTGACCAATCGAATCCTTCACTTTCAACTAATCTGTGACTTTCCTATGGACTGTGATAATATGGACAAGGTATAATTAGTAGTTGAAATGTGAAAGTTTTAGCATGCAGCTGTCTTCGATGTGCTTGAGTGTACCGTACTTGCGTTCGATATTAGTCATTTGGACAAAAATCAGATTGCGTGTAATCGGTAGGCTATCTATTTAGCGCCTACGTGCGTGCAAAATTTATGAAGCGTCGCGCGTGGTCAGTTAATTCGCAGAAGTCACAAATTTCGCTTGACACCCATAGAGATCATATATAAACTAGAGGGGGCACCCAATCCTAATTTCAGCCAACCACAGGTAACCAATTGAAGGCTGCCATCTTGGATAAATTGGTTGGCAAAACAACGATGCCCGGATGAAATTTCTTGGTTCCAGGCCTTTTTTCTGTATCCGAAGCTAATTTTACATTTCTTGTTTATCTCGCCACATTTGTTTATGGAAAAAGAAGGTGGAAAACTCACGAACTACGTATTGTTAAAATACATCGTGTACGTATATGTTGTCACAAATTTCATAAGCTTTTGTTTCATATATAGTTGAAGTTTCTTCGTTATCTGTAGCGTTTTAAAGCGTTCAAAATGTTCACACCTTTGTTCGTCAAATGATGAGAAATGGACTTATCACAAGTGCTTAGAATTTTGGCTATTTTAAGTTCTTATCTGAACCAGAAGTATTCTAAAATTGTGAAAACATTTGTCATTTTGATCTGGCCTGGGTGAAGTTGGTCAATGTGGGAAGCATTTTGGCAGTTTTGGTGTTTGCTTTTATCTATAACTTTTGGAATACTTTAGGTATGAATTTAAAGCTAATTTAAATCATGAAGCTTCGTATCAAATATATATGAAACAAAAGCTTATGAAATTTGTGACAACATACGTACACGATGTATTTTAACAATACGTGGTTCGTGAGTTTTCCACCTTCTTTTTCCATAAACAAATGTGGCGAGATAAACAAGAAATGTAAAATTAGCTTCGGATACAGAAAAAAGGCCTGGAACCAAGAAATTTCATCCGGGCATCATTGTTTTGCCAACCAATTTATGCAAGATGGCAGCCTTCAATTGGTTACCTGATTTGTCCCCCAATGCCCCCTCTAGTTTATATATGATCTCTATGTTGACACCAGTAAACGGCTGAATATCGAGCCTATGTCGACTATTATGCGAACAATCTGCACGTTTAAATTTATTGCTTTCCTTATAAATTACGATTATAACTATTAATGGTATTACAACGTTCTAACAAATTAAAAAATAACTTTCTAATATAATATAAATAAGTTTTGTGGAAACACCATGTAAAATATTTATTCGCTAAGCTTTCGGCCTGTTGACTCAGGCCTTCGACAATGATTCCAGCTTCTATGATACCTTCGGTACATCCGCAGCGGAATACTCAGCCAGACATCGGACCAGCATCCCACAAGATTGAGAGGATTCTAAATCGTGCTGGTATGAAGGTTTTTCACAGTAGTCAACACAAATTGTTCAAGGTACTTTCACACACAAAGATTAGGTAGATAGCTTATCTAAGCGTGGAGTGTATCGCATCCCGTGTGAATGTGGTATGGTATACAACGGGGAAACGGGGGGGGGGGGGGGGAATCTCTCAACTCGCTTGAATGCGCACAAGACATGTTGCATTAAAGCCCAACATGGTAAATCTGCTGTTGCCAAACACGCTTGGAAGAATGACCATCGTGTTAAGTGGGAAGAGTCGTCACTCTTAGCTAGCGACAAGCAATACTTAACGCGAAGAACAAGGGAATCTATTGAGATTGCAAAACATCGCAGGAGGGACAGCCATTAAACAGCACGTGGTGTGCCCTATTCAGAAACCATTCTTGATTTTGTTTTTCTATTCTTACGTGATTTAACTGATCAGTTGCTTAGTTTATAAATGACGTGAGCCAACAGCTTATTGTTATTGCTGTGATGAAGGCCTGGGTCAACAGTCCGAAACATTAGCAAATAAATATTTTACGTGGTGTTTCCGCAAAACTTATCTATATTACATTACCACCATAAAAACTTGCAAATAATTAACTTTCTAATATATTTACTATATATAAATAACAAAAAAAAAACAATCAATTGCCTCAAATCACATACGAAGCACCGGAAAGTTAGTCGTTTCAAAAGCATCTCTTTTTGCTAGACACGCTCTTAAACTCAAAGCCAAAACCTGGAAAAAGCATAATAAAACAGATCAGATTTGTACCCAGGCATGCGTGAACTGCATCCACAGATACGAAGAGTTGTATCGTACCATGGATTGTAAAAGGAGTGGATAGGATACTAATAGTCACATGGGGCGTTTTGGACCCTTTGCTTGGTTAAATCACATTCACTCAGTTTGTAAAATGATTGAAACCTGTGAACCAAATTGAAAATATGAGGTCACGAATGGCGTGAGTATGCTTGTTTTACTGATGAAGTTTTTGAGTGAAGGTTTCTTCAAATTCTTCATATTCTCACATTCAGTATCGTCTTATAAACCTGCCTAAGCCACAACCGAGTGTTTGAGATAAACGTTGTTAATCTTTGTTTTGATGTTTTCTGTGTTGTTTTAAAAATATATAGCACTTTGTTTTGCTTGGAATTAGCGGTGCATTTTTTACCGAGAAAACCTTGATATTCTCTTGTGGCTTTGTTGTATTTACAGCCAGTCCGATTATCATTTTAAGCTGTATTAATCTTAAACTTCAAAGGGAATTTTTAAACTTGTCAATTCTTATCCAGTTATTTTACTATCCATGATCATACATATCCATGTTTGATGCACAAACAAGACGCCTGCATCAGGCGTTCATTCACTCGGGCTACAGGCTACATACGTACAGTACCGCCGTATTTTGCTGGCAAGTCACGTACACTTGTGTGAAGTATGCACCATATTCACCCTTCGTTTAGGCTCGGTGCACTTGGCGCGGAGCCTGAACCGAAGGGTGAATGTGATGCATACTTCACATGCAGAAGTGAACATATTTACGATCAAGGAGTTGTCAGCCACATCATTGTTAAAAAAAAACTACAAAGACAGTCAGTCAGTTTCGAAATCTACCAACAACGTTGTATGTAGGCAAAACATACATAAACTTGTGAAAACAGTATTTTGAATCACTAAATGAAACTATATAGAAGTATATATATAAAAAAAAACATACCACGAGAAGACAGAAAAGCTGAAACCTTTTAACACTAAACTGTCTGTCATCGACATGTTGTCCAACTATACTCAACAAAACCGCTATAGCCTACAAGTTCGCTTTACCCTTTAGTCAAATATTTTCAATTCCATATGCCAACCTCATCGTGTCATGTCTTTGAAAATAGTTACAACTGGCTTACTACAAGCATTTTCTTCTTCAAACTCGAACAACACACTTTCTATTTTCATGAAGTCAGCCGAGTATTCAAAGCGACTTCCCAAGCAAACAGCCAAAAAGGAGCAAGCGACGAAGAAGAACGACGAAGAATCACCGTCAACTGACTTCCCTTCGTAACTAGATCTTCAAGTTTTGACTGTTTTATTTTTTTTATCATAAAAAAGGTTTCAAGCTTCCCTGTCAGACTGCATACCGACAGTTGTTTACTGTCGAACGATAAACTTTGGACTTTTGAATATCAATCACTTCGATTACGCAACCTAATTATTCAATTATGTTAATTTACCTAATTATGTAAATTAGAAATTGTACGATTAATAAAAAAATAAATACGTTATTTACCGCTTCTGTACGGACCGTACAGAGAAAATATTTGCCATCGGTCTCAAAAATGTCCCGCGGCCTGCGGCCTCGGGCCTTTTTCAAGACCTTTGCCAAATATTTTTCTAGCACGGACCTCCCAGCCGGTAAATAGCATATATATTTCTCCAAGAGTATGATGGGAATCAGCATAGTCAATCAACATATGGTCTGGTAACTCAGTAAACGTCTAGCTGCTGTTACATGATGGATTTTTCTGGCAACTTGCCACAAATTTACCCATTGAAAAACACTCGAAGTTGCTGTCATCGTCAAGCTGATCCGCCAAGTTGTTTGTTCCAGGAGCGTTTGGCCCAGTCTCAAGTGCGCGCACTATCCCGACGTTCTCACACCTGATTGGTTGGCCTTGGAAAAAAATGTGTTGGAAGGGTGTAATTACACGTTTCGAAACTTGCAATCCATGTTGCAAGTTGCTGCAAAAAGTAGAAGCCCACCAAACTCTTTTTGCAACTTGCAACACGGCAAAAATATCAAAATCGCAAGTTGTTATGGGGTGTTACACAGTGCTTTTTGTTTTTTGCAACCTCGCAACATTCAGCCATTCGTTACAAGCTGCAAGAAAAATCGCATCGTACAACAGTTCCTTATAACTTGTGCTTTTATGCTGAAACGGTCCTGATCCAGCACAAACCTTTTATTTATATTTAAATGACACGGTTGAGTGATTGAACTCATACGCTACCATTAGACGATTGCTTTATTATCCCAAACGTACAATGATCTACCTGTGGACAAGTTTTCACAAACGTGAAGAAATTGATAAAGCAAATATTTTCGTTGAGGTTCCAGACCATTTCTCGATTGACAATGTATAGGTTATTTTGAGGCCACGAGGGGATATGTGATTTATTCACCGAGGGCGAAATAACGTACTTATTTTTCACATGGCGAGGTTGACAGGATTTCATAAGATAAGGAGTGGTGCGGGGGATATTAGATGGGAAGATTAGAGGAGAATATTATAGCGAGGAATGGTAGAGGGGAATATTAGGGGGAATATTAATCTATTGTCTTGCCAGGGGCTATTGAATATATTCCCCTAAAAGAACAAAGGAAACCGAGGCATGTGAAAAATAAGCAATCAGAGACACACATGACATATTGATACACACTATATGCGTACTACAAATGCAACAATATAGCAAGGAAATACCTCTCTAGTTTGAGAAGGTAAGATTATTCCATCATCCCAAACTCGTGCGGTTGAATAAAATGCACTAGACTGTGTTCTAAACCTTAAGGATATAAAACATGTATTAAGGTGGCTCCACACAGTTTCTTGAAAAATGGAAAATACAAATTTGAGAGTTCAAAACACGTGCATGAACAATTCCAAAAAAGAATAAAACTAAATGTTATGCATAATTAAACAGTCTGACAATCAAAAACTGTTACCAAATAAATAGCAACAGTTGTTGCTATGGCAACATTGACGTTTCAAAATGGCTGCCAATGACCCTTCAAACTAATTTAATTAAAACTTTTCTAAAAGTATGAGTAATTAATAGCCCGATTTAAGGTGGTAGGGTACCAAAAATATATAAATTTAGTGAAGTCCATCAATTTCAAAAAAACGAAAAAATACATTCTTTAAACCGATCTTAATCATCTCCATAGATTTTTATCGTTTACAAATAAATTGAAATCCAAGAAATCAAGCACATTCGTGAACGTTTACCATGTTGGCCTGAGCTACGCCCTTAGAAACAATTGTTTTTGGTCTAAAATGAAGCTTTATTACCCTTACATAACGTATATCAGGTGATGCACAGCTTGCGGGCGGGAATATTTGAATATGTTTGTTTACTCGGGTTGATCAGCGAGAGAGTTTTGCAACGAGTGGACGTGTTTCACGGTTCTCGTGGAACTACTTCCGAGTACTTCTCAGTTTCCACATTGTCGTGTTATAGCTGGCGAGGACATCATAAAGTCCTATGATACCGATCTCCTGATCTTGTAGAAGAATATACAGATCCACTGGCTTCGAGCTAACGGGGGAGGCTGTCACGGCAGGAAACTAGGAGCGTCCGCCATGTTGTAAAATACAAATTTGTCCCTAGCTCAAAAAGTGTCGAAGACAACCGATTTTTAAAACTTAGAAAGATAAGTCTGACTGTATAACCTCTCGCTTAGGCGGTCTAATTCCCCTCATTCTTAAAATTGGGCTACGGCTCATGTCATTTTTATTCCAGAATATAGTCTGATACATATTTATTTTTCCTGAACAAAATTACCGTCATAATGATCGTCAGACCACTGTCGGAAACATACGTAGACAAAAGTAATCGTCGCTAATATGTTTTTTGAAGTACAAAAAGTTATATTATCCAACAATTAAGAAAGGTAACTGTATTCTTTCATTTGACACTAAACTAAACAAACGACTTTATGCAATAGCCGGCTAGTAGCTTCCAAGGACCGAAGTTTTTTAAATTCTTTGTCTACCGATATAACTGACACAGTTTCCTTCACTTCATTTAAGAAGAAACTGAAAATGTTCCTTTTGCTAAATAATTAAACATATATATCAGATATAATTTACTATATTTATTACTTATTGACATATTTCTCTTTATTTCCTTTAAAAAAATGGAAACATTTATTTACCTAAATACTTATGTACATTTATTGTTGTTATATATATTTTGTAATTATAATCCGTCATGACCTATTTATTTATTGTGAAAATTTATCCTTGACTTTGTAAATAATAAGGGAGCTTAAATTTATATAAGCCTTGTGGTTTCTTTTTAAGCTTCCTTGCCACTAACTTGTCATCATTTATGTATATAACTTAGTGATAAATCAAATTATTAAACACATTATTAAACACATATTAAACACAAAATATTTCTCAAAGACAAACAATGCTGTCACAGTATGTGGTATCTGGTGTCAGATTTAAATGTAGTTATTGATTATATAGATTAAATTTTGAGAATCTATGCTTCATAAGCTTTCTATTGCTATTAGATTTGATATGGTTTAGAATAAAACCAAACATTTTACAGTAATTATAGTATATCACAATAGTTTGGGTGAACCCTCATCTCTTTAACGTCCTTTTTCTGAAAGATCAAATTTCACAGCATGCTTCATAGCTCAACGCTTCCCCTGTGCTCAATATTTTATGTATTTCAATGAATTTTGGTACACTTTTTAATCAATAATAGTTCTATGATACGAACCTAAAGAAAGTTGTGTATTTCAATTTTTCAACTAATTTTTGCTTCATTTATGGATGAGTTTGGCCGGAAATTAATTACTTATAATTCACCATGGAATTTAGGAGCAAGTTAAATATGGATTGTTATTGTTTTAGGCTTGTATCACAGATATACATGTATAAAACATGCTACCAAAATTTTAGAATCAAATGTTGCTTCAATACAGATATATAAGTGTTGGCGCAAGGGTCATAAAACAGTGTTTATGGGTGTGGCATGGTTGCCATGGTAACCATTTTTGTTAAAAGTTTTGTCTAAACAATTTCCCTTTCTGAGTGTAATAACATGGCATAAAAAGCAATTTGTTCACACCAATTTTAAAAAAAAAAAAATTCCTTCTGGGTACCATTGCACCTTAAAAAAAATTCTGTAGAAGGAATAATTTTTTTTCTCGGAAAAATCATGTTTGTTAATTTCTGAAAAATTTCGTTCTACAGAATTTTTTTAAAATCGGCCTATTGATTACTCATACTTCCAGGAGAGTTTTAATGAAAAAAAAATTGGGGGTCACCAAAGTTTTTCTCGAATTAAATTAGTTTGAAGGGTAATTGGCAGCCATTTTGAAATGTCATTGTTGCTATAGCAACAACTGTTGCTATTTATTTGGTAACAGTTTTTTATTGTCCGACTGTTAACTATGCATAACATTTCGTTTTATTCTTTTTCCGAATTGTTTAATCACATGTTTTGGACTCTCAAACTTGTATTTTCCGTTTTTCAAGAAACTGTATGGAGCCACCTTAAAACAATTATAAATGGATTATTATGGTCAAAGTCTGTATTATATTATTGTGCCAAAACAGAAAGCTAAGGCTTATGCATAATCAGTTAAAAATGTAAAGAAAGCACGTCTTTCCCAGAACCAAATAATGCAATTACACAGCAATTATACCATTACCCCCTTCTCTCGCTTTCTTTGGGTTTGCTTAACTGGACAAGTTATTACGGAGTCAATTCATTCATTCATTCATTCATTCATTCATTCATTCATTCATTCATTCATTCATTCATTCATTCACTCATTCACTCATTCACTGACTCGCTGACTCGCTGACTCGCTGACTCGCTGACTCGCTGACTCGCTGACTCGCTGACTCGCTGACTCGCTGACTCGCTGACTCGCTGACTCGCTGACTCGCTGACTCGCTGACTCGCTGACTCGCTGACTCACTGACTCACTGACTCACTGACTCACTGACTCACGCACGCACGCACGCACGCACGCACGCACGCACGCACGCACGCACGCACTCGCTCGCTCGTTCGTTCGTTCGCTCATAGTCCCTAGAATTGTATTGTCTAAGACTTTGGCCGCGTTTCCAGACAATTTATTTCTAGGGACTATGGTTCGCTCGTGTTCGTTCGTTCGTTCGTTCGTTCGTTCGTTCGTTCGTTCGTTCGTTCGTTCGTTCGTTCGTTCGTTCGTTCGTTCGTTCGTTCGTTCGTTCGTTCGTTCGTTCGTTCGTTCGTTCGTTCGTTCGTTCGTTCGTTCGTTCGTTCGTTCGTTCGTTCGTTCGTTCGTTCGTTCGTTCGTTCGTTCCGAGAGAAACCATGGAGCATCTGCACAGAGCGCACCAAGGAATACAGTCAACCTTGAGAACAGCACGAGAAAGCGTTCACTGGCCTAACATGAATCGCGAACAAAAAGCATATATCTCCAGATGCGAAACCTGTATGACGTTTTCCACTCGGCAGCAGAAAGGACCGATTTTAAACCGCGATGACCGCCCTTGGGCAAAGATCGCCCCAGATCTCTTTCAACTTGAAAACAATATCTTGTGACGGTGGGCTATTATTCTAATTTCTTTGAAGTCGACCGCGTGTACAGCACAACCACCGAAACAGTCATAAAGAAGCTGAAAGGACAAATACTTCGATACGGGATACCAGATGAATTGGTATCCGACAACGGGCCACAATTCGACTGTGAAGAATTTCGAGTTTTTGCACAAACGTATGGGTTTAAGCACACGCGCACCAGTCCACACCATCCTCAGTTCAATGGCAAGGCTGAATCTGCTGTAAAGCAAGCCAAGAAAACCTTGAATAATAAATAGACGCACGAAGACAACCCTTCCTACTTCTATGTGCCAGACAACTCGGACGCAAACATCGCCAAAAAACAACTCAAGCAGCAACGGTACTACAATAAAGGAGCAAAAGAACTAGATCAACAGCGCAAAGGTGACAGAAGAAGTGGATCGATGGAGAAGAAGGTACGATCTCGTTCTTATTAAGTACAAGCAAACGGCAGAGTATGCATCAGAAACCGCAGACACCTAGGGAGACGCAGACAGTCCCAGGATTCCGAGGTGGAAGCAGACACATCAACGCAAGAGACTACAAAAAAAACAACAACCACTCATTACATGCCACGACATGCCATCACCACGATGGTCTTGAAGCTTTGAAGTTTTTCTTTAATCAACAGACCGTTTTGGAACCATCCACCTTTACATTACTTCGCTTGGCAGAACTTGTTCTCACCTTCAACAATTTTTCATATGATGATGAACATTAGTGGAGTAGCAATGGTACCAAAATGGGCCCTTCGTACGTCTATATAGTTGGGGTTTTTTTCGAGAACTCACCTTTTATTTAACTCTTCTTGCATTTCATCATCATCTGCCCTCGCCTATAATTAAATTAGGCAAAGAATTATAAATATATCAATATTTAAGAAACTAAGACTAACACTAAGAAAGTTAAAAACATACAAATACAATATACATGCATGTCATACCATTTAGAATTATACTTAAAAAAGAAGTTGTAAATATATTCAAATTTAGTTACACTTTTTGGTTATCAAAAAGCGTTTTTGGCTTCCAACTCTCTGAGCTCGTTTTTCTTTGTAAAAATTGGCCGTGCCCTTTTCAGTCTCATAAGTCATGGCTGATCAAAAGCTGTTAATTTCGTGGTTCCAATCTGACAAACAGCAACATCCGCAGTCCAGTGTCAGTGGTGCTCTCAAGTATGAATATTTGAAACCTAAAACCTATAGACAATATAGTTCACCATAGTCACAAGTTATTGAATAATGACAACAAAAATAAACATTTTCAATTTATGACTTTTTGTTTTATTATCATACTTATTAAATTAATCCAATTAGTAACTAAAGCATTTTTTTGTAACAAAATTACTAATTCCGGAAAAACATAATCCTATCCGCCATCTTTCAAAGCTGTGCTTAAATTAACTTGGAAGTTGGTGATGACAAAAGCTATGCTTTTGAAAGTGTTGTAGTGCAATGATGCAAAAAGACATTCACTAAAAGAGAACTTCAGACATGCATACATGATATCGGTATAACTAAGTAAAGATTTTGCTTTACCAAGCATCTGACGCCAGATGCATATCAAAAACTTTTCCAAGATGTCAGACGACAAAATTGTTGGGTTTTTTTGTGTCAACATTAGCGATGTTACATTAGTAATTTAAACAATTATTGGATGAGGCCGAGCATGATATTAAGACTTACTCAGACATAGGTCAATGTTATCTACCAAAGCCGAAGGCTGAGGTAGGTAACACTGACCGAGGTCTGGATAATTTTTGTTAGCATACACTCTAACTCGGGCGGATAGTGCTTTTTACGCAATCTGATCGATACCTCTAGCTCGGGATACCCCGCACTATTCACCTGCGGGAAAGACAAAATGGCGGTCAGTAGCATTGTTTACCGAAGCAGGAGATTTTGCTGATAAACACTAGGCTGATGTAGTAGAATAACGAGAAAAGTCAACAAAACTAAGTAAAAATGTCGAAATATAGTAAGGTTAGATATACTGCCGAAACAGAGAACGTAGAAGTCTAACGTTTCGAGCTGCTTTGCGGCTCGGTGAATATCCAGCACTATTCGCCTCGACTTCGGTGAATAATTGTTAAATACCATGCGTAAGTCAAATCCATCAAATGCTTTTGTATACATTCAGAATAGTCATACTAAGATACAAGCAAAGCCTGCCAGTAAAAAGTCTCCTCGAGCGTTTAATCTTGCAAAATGGACTTTATTGAAGATTTTGTTATTTTGTAATTTTCGCGCGCTTTGTCGTATGGTGACGTCATCAGCGTCCAATATTTTCTTGGACACCTCCATCCAATAACTTACAGTATTCGACGGACATGACATCACAGCTGCCGGACATTGAAAATTAACTAGAGTATATTGACCATTAGTAGAAATTTAGGTGGACACCTATTCATTAGCTTTTTGCTGGTCACTATTAGTCGCTAGTGGCCGTCTAGTGCCCAGTCCCCACAGTTACGGGATAAACAAAAATGGCCACTGGATTTTTGAATCGATCATGTGAAAGAAGAAATTGAACATTGTGGCGAAATAATATGTCCCACAGAGAACGAAAACCGTAAAAAAATGTTTAAAATAGAATTTATTAAAGAATTTAAAGGTAAGATCATTAAATTGTTTATCAGTGTTCGTTTAAAACAAGTTTTCCTTCGAGTTACGTACGGGTCGACCGAGTGAATGAGTGTAATGCTCGGAAATTGAAGTGACTTTTTGAATTGTAAGTCTTTGTTGAATGTTTCTTGCTGAAAGAGCATGTATGGTCGAGAACTTAACTTTTGTTGGTAAACTTCTACTAAAAGAATATAGTTCACTATGAACGATGGTCAACTCGGGCTGCGCCTCGTTAACTATTCGTTCAGAGTGAACTCAGACTCATTGTCCCCGAGCCCGGACGTAGGGAAGAAGGCCCGGAGCCCGGTGAGGGTGCTAATCTCGACATGCGTGTAGTCCACTTTACACGCGTGTTGAAAAAGCGAGGGAGACGAAATCTGGGAAATAGTTTATTTATTTATTTATTTATTTATTTATTTATTTATTTATTTATTTATTTATTTATTTATTTATTTATTTATTTATTTATTTATTTATTTATTTATTTATTTATTTATTTATTTATTTATTTATTAATATATATGTTTGGTACGGTGTCACGCGGTAAGAATAGTTGGCCACTGGTGACTAGCGACGAAGAAAACTAATAAATCTGTCAGTATTTTGCTTTCGTTTAACGAAATGGAGCCTATTCTACTTAAATAATAAAAGAAAACAACGAAGAAAAGGATTCAAACAGCCGGTTTAATATATCTTGAAGCGAAACCAGAGAACCTGAAGAAACCAAACGCCGTATGGTAAACAAAACTCGATCTGAATTGCAGTGGTTGTGGTCACTCAGTGGTCAAATCATTTTAAAGTTATAAGGTAGGATTCTTCTTATCTTAATAACCTAAACAATATACAGCTTCATGTTTTCGTGCTTTCCCTTTGCTCGTCCAAACTATAAGTCACTTTAACTAAAGCTAACTTAAAACACTTCCTTTATAAGCTTATGTTGAGGTTATCCATTGATTTTGTACATGGGCTTTGGTGATTTTTTTTGCTGTATTTCCAAAGTTTCGACTGAAACGTGGTCTGTTTAAAACTTCTTTCTGGGATCCGATTCTACTGAATTGTTTTTATCTCAGACTCTATTATAAATGTACTTTTGAGTTGTTAACTTTTAATTCTGCCTCTGCAAAACATGTATACATAGGGAAGCCATAAGCCATTTAAATGCTTGCTACTTTTGAATCCTCCTAAAACAATATATTTTTTACAACCAGATCTAAGTTTTGCTTTGATATCTTCAACTTTCATTAAATCAGTTAGTCATCCTATCCATAAATTCTATAATTATCTCGAGGATTATCATTTGTTTTAAAATCTGTTTGTTTTTATATTGGTTGTATATCAGGATTGCTTTAATTTTAAATCAGGGTGGGTGGAGGGTGGGGGTGTTTCAAAAAACCATTTAATAAAAGCGGGCGAAGGGTTGTTGCATTCATGTATTTCTAGTCTAATTGTTAAATAGGAAACGTGAATGATGTTTGAATGCAGAATAAGTATGTTTGTTCATCAAAACGTCATGGATAAAATAATATTGATTTTTATTGCCATTACTCTTTAAAAACATGCTGCATATACCGAAAAAAACGTCGAAAAACCAATACCGAATACATACCGTCATTGATAGGTTGACGAGTTTATCAGCTGTGTCCATAGCTATTTCTGCATTCGGCCACAGATATAGGAAAGATGGTTGGAGAGATCGACTGCACTGTCAAAAGTATAGAAAAAAAAGTTAACTATACAACCCTCTATTTGCAAACCGGACTTTTGAGTCTTTATAGTTTTATTTTGGCTAAGCCAGACGATTTTATTACTGGAACTACCTATGGTAGACCGAGTCTGGGTTTCGGTTCCGTTATTCAGGATTTGCAAAGCTAATGTGTGCTAAATACTAATATTCAATCTTTGTGTATTCTTTCTTCGCCTCCCTGATATCTGATCAAGTTGTTTGAAGTCAAGTCTTTCTTCATCTTGGACGTGATCAGTGTATTTACAAACAGTTATTGATCGTCAGTAATTTTGCTGGCAAGTATCAAGTACAATCGCACAAGTCAATCGCGGTAGACCTACGAAAATAGAAAAGGTTTGGAATGGGGACATTAAACGTAGATGTAAGGGACTCTAAGCAAGCTAGGACGACGACGGCAATGAAGTTACTGCATTTAAAAGAAACCCTGGATCAGGACGTCGTATATTGTATGCTTTATGTATTTTGTAAGACCTTTAAAAAACAGCCATACCGTAGCCTCGACAACGTGACGTATGATAGATTAACGCCTAAGTAAACTAACAACTTTTGCTGTTCCTTGCCACAACGTTGTTTTGAAAGCGCGGAAACGCCTCAGTTGACGTTGCTTGTGCAACGAGGACGGTGTTGGGATTACTCTTGGGACTGCAAATTATTCAACTCTTTTTTTCTTCTTTGTTTTGGCTGAAAAAAATACTATTGCACTTTTGTGGTAAAAAATTACCATTGTGCATAAGTTTTGAAACCCGGTAAAGGTCGTGCTTGCTTAAGGTCCCTATAGTAATACAGTTACTACAAACCATAGCGTAACTTGACGGACCATAAGACCTTCCCAATACTACTGTAATCTTAGGTACCTAAATAAGATAGAAAAGATAACTGCTGCAAAATCAAAATAATTTGATAAATTATTTACTAATTAAGGCGATTTTCTGTATTATTGGAAAAAAAGCACTTAAAATAAACACATTTTGCAGTTTTTCGTTTCCCTGCTTCGTTGTTGAGATATTTTCCCGTTTTTGCATAAGTTATAGGACAAGGTTACATATATTATAATAATTTAACGGGCATTGTGGTGTATTTTGAGGGCTAAAATATATTCTAGCCCACTGATTTGAGCCTATCAGTTTTAACAGTTCTAAATCACTATTGGTTTGTTATTTACGGAATTGCATACTTTTCTTGTCAATACTTTGAAGCAAAGATTGTTTTGATGACAAATGTTGCGTTTCTCGGCCAAGTTTATATGTCAAGTTATGAGTTATACATGTAAATATTTATTGTAATGAAATACACGCCGGCGGGTTGGCAGCATTGTTCAACATAATGTTTACTGCATTGTCTTTGATTTTCTTCCAAATACCCACTAAAATTATTATAATAGTAATACAGTTGATGTTATTGGGCATAACTATGTTTTTGGCCCTTCTCAGAGCTAATTTTAACCCTCGCCTATGGCTCGGGCTAAAATGAGCCTGAGTCGGGCCAAAAACATCTTTATGCCCGCGAA
Source organism: Corallium rubrum (assembly GCA_964035015.1). Taxonomy (NCBI): domain Eukaryota; kingdom Metazoa; phylum Cnidaria; class Anthozoa; order Scleralcyonacea; family Coralliidae; genus Corallium; species Corallium rubrum. The sequence continues at coordinate 13,570,519 of OZ036010.1, forward strand.
CATCAACTCTATTGTTATATTATTTGTTTATTATTTAAGAAATAGAAAATGGCAGCCCGTGTTTATTATAGCCTGCTGCAAACACGACAATGGGAGAATTCGAAAGTTTATGGGAACAAGAGTCTTAGGCGAGGGTTTACATATCTCCCAAACACAATCGAGTGTTTGCATCAGGTTATATAAAAACAGGGCATCCATTTCCTAAGATGCCTTGGGTCAGGCGTTCACTCTGGCTACGATACTGAATCGAAGGGTGAATGTGGTGCATATTTCACACAGGTGAACATATTTACGATCAAGACAGTTGTCAGCCACATCTTATCACTGTTAAACTACAAAGTCAGTCAGTCACTTTCAAAACCTACCAACAGCGTGCAAGAACACCTTGATCAAAAGGAAAATCTGTTCAACTTTTTGTCCAACTCCAAAAGCAAAAGGCTGTTAGGGCGTTGCCTCTCACCGCTGTGGTGAAGCCCAGTTGGACGGGGTTAGCATTTGGATGGGTGACCGTCTGGGAATAACCCCGTTCTCGAACTTGAATTTCATGTGCAGTAGAGTTTAGCTGGTCTCTCCTGTGCTTCGAGGGTTTTTCGCAGGGTTCTGCGGTTTTCCTCTCTCGGTAAAATCAACACTTAGGTCTTAGCTTGTGTCGTGCACTTTAACATGAGCCTCTGGCTCGGATGATTGGGCGACCACATCCTGTGCCTACGACGTTAAATAAATCATTACTCACTACAGCATGCTTCACCGCCTCACTCAGTCACACGGAAGAACAACTCACCAGAAGCATTGCTAGTAGCGGAAGTAAATCGTGCAAAAAATGCAAGATCGTGACACCCAAAAAAGAAATAAACCAAGCCAGAACCTGGACTCGGTTTATCATAGGTAGCCCAAGTAATAAGGCTAAGAAATACGCATATAAACACGGTAAATGACCAATCACAGCGTGCGTATAAGACGAAACCTATTTTATACCAAACATTACCACTCAAAAATCTACATGTTCAGTGTTGTAAGAGAAACACAAGATTTAAAGATTTTTAATTTACCTGCACTATTTACAAAAATTTAATATATTCGTATTATAAATAATTATATTAAAAAGGATTTGAAGTGTTGGATAAATTAATGAGTATTCATGCGCAGTGATCAAAGTAGCAAAAGATTTCGAGTTGATCACTGCGCGCACATTCTTTCTTCGAATTAATTTTGTTTCATAGCAATAGCTTTCTCCGATCAGTTCTTATGCACATGTGACGTCAAAATGTTTAATTTGCATGTCAAACAACCTGAAATATATCAAAAAACGAAGCAAGAAAACAAAAAACTGTGTAAGTGTTCTTTCAAATAAAACAAACTTACTTTTTGTTTCATAGTTTCATACGCGCCAACCTTGTTCCCAGGGCATTTTTGAAATACTGGGCGTAATCTTTGTAACAACTTAGCAATTTAGTTTAGTATGCAAAATATTCTGAGTAATGGCAGTCCCGAGGGAGAAGTTCATTGTAACATACATAATCGAAGGGGAACTGGATAGGAAACTTAAAACGACGTTACGAAACCGGAAACAGTGTTTGCACAACTTACTATGGTAATTCTACACTTATCAGGGGCTAATGCACCAAACGGAGGAACAAAGGATTTAGATAAATTGTACTGCCATACATATACATCTCTATGAATTTACAATGAGTAATGCCCAATGCCAAAATTCATCGAAGAGCCTTCCTAGGCCATATCAAAGAAGGTACGCGGGTAGCACCACCCACCCCCCTAGAAGTAGAAACCAGCTTTTGCCTTTCTCGAGTAGGATAAACTAAGGAAGTGGCCAAATATCAATTCTGATTTCTGAGCACAGATTTGTTTCCTTAAAAAAGGCAAGGTATAATATTTGCTGCATTCGACTGTGGTCTTCATTTGAAATATTCTTTTAAAATTCATAAAAAGCAATTTATACATATTAGAAAAACCAAATTATGTTGAAAATCCGGGCCATTTCGATAGTTTTAATCATTCGGTTTCATCATGTCATCCTTCCCATCTCAGATGACAATGAAAACCGGAAATGGCAAGAGAAGCGTGTCATATATATATATATATATATATATATATATATATATATATATATATATATATATATATATATATATATATATATATATATATTTTCTAAGTATATATTTCTAAGTATATATTTTCTTTTAGTGATCCAAAATACTGTGTTCACAAGTTCATATGTTTTTCCTACAATTTTAAACTGTTTTCATACGTCGTTGAGCAATAATAAACTACCACAGGTAGTCCGAGTACCAAGTGTGTTCAGAATATCTAAATAATAACGTAAAGTCCGCTAACCTGAGCACAGGACACAGCCGCTATCAACTTGCTAAGGTCTTTAACCAAGTTTGAATCCTCTTCCATTTCTGGATATGTGTCTTGCAAGAAGATGAGAGGTGTACTTTGTTGACAACAAAGTTGGACAAAATGAGCACCCTGAAAACCCCCAAATGAAAGACCATCAATTTAAAGCATGGATAAAACGCACAAGCATGACATTCGAGATTTTTTGGTCCGCCTTCACCTTTTTGCATAATTACCTTATTACATGGCATTTTCGGGGTGTGCTAATAGACCATTTGCACGTATGGCGTTGGGTGACTACAACTACCAGAATGCTTTGTCAGTATTCTAGGGTTTCGGCTGAAAGGGATAACTCAAAAGGACCCGTCTAATCCTTCTGCGGCTTTTCCAAAATATGTCGTCGATTTTTTTCCCCAATTTGCCGTCAAGTTTCAGCAAGTCTCCAGATTTTAGCGATACCCTAACCACAACATAAACCCTAGCTTTTTGGAAAAACATCTTTGACGAAAGAGTTTTGAGTTCGTTTTAAAACCAGAAGCTGAAGTGCATGGAATTTTGCTTTATGGTATAGAGTCGAATCGGAAGAAAAGCTATTGCCTTGAAAATAACAGTGTGGTAATATGCATGCCGTTTTCTGGCATGTAGATAAGTGGCTGGTGGAAAAATTGATTTTAAAGTAATGGCGTGACTAACGTGCATGGAAAATGATACCTGCATGGGACATCCGGACAACTTTTTAACATATAGTTCATTGTTTTCTACGCATTTTTTTTTTCAATCTAGAACACCAGGGAGTAATTTTAACTCCCCATTTACTCCATTTTGGGGAGTTAAAATTATTTGGCATCTTTCGGGGGAGTATATTTTCAGGGAATTATTTTAACTTCCCCTTTAAGAGTACAAATTTTTCTCCATATTTTGAATTTATAAAGTATAAATGGCAGACAAATTGAGCAAGAAAATATATGGCTTTTCTTTTAATCGATTTAAAAATCCTTTATGTATAGTGTATTTCAGACCTTTGTCTATCTGGGTATTAATTTTGTAGTAGATCTGTTAAATTGCCTTTGAGAAAACGTTCTTTGAGTTGGGTTAGGTAGACTTGGAAAATTGATCGATTCTGACATTGAAAAGAAATAGTTGTCAATTTCATTGTCGATTTTCACCTATAGGTTTTACTCCTCAATTGCTTGAAAACTATCTTATATTGAAGCTTATTTACTTTTCTACGTTTTTGGTATATAACATAAAGTCGTTACTGATCATAGGAAAGGTCTCCAAGAAAGTCTCAGACTTCTCTCAATTCATTTGAAGCGCACGCCATTTTCAAAAATATAATTGTTGGTTGCATGAGAATTTCGACCTTTAAAAATTAAATATTACACCAAAAACCATAGACTATATATCAGAATGACAACCATAAAAAACTTAACTCGTGTCAGAAGTTTCAGAATTTTGGGTTGAAAACAATTTTCTCAAAAAATACAATATGATTGTGAAACTTTATACACTGACGTTAACAGAGAGTGGCATGGTAATGTTACTTAATCCTGTTTATCGCATTTCGTTTAGAGAAGTGAAAGGTAAGAGAAGGAATGTATAGTAATAGGTCTAATTTATCTTAAGCTATTTTAGACACAGTTATCATGGCTTTTTCGTGGAAATCTGTACATATCTCGCGTGAAATCAACATGGCGGAAAAAGTCTTATACGGGGGTGATACGTCTTGTAGAAGAACTTAAAAATTGTAGGTTTTACTCAATAATTGAAGACAGACAAGACTCCTCTTAAATAAAACCCAGTTTTACCAGTTCTACAACGCTGGCTAGAATATTATTATTAAAATAAACACCTATATAATGTCATTCTGGACTGCTCGACAGGTGGCGAGTTACGCGCGAGGATTATCTCGTGAGATCTATGAACAACGTAATAAAATTAGGATAGAACTAAACCCATTACTATACATTCCCTGTCTTACCTTTATGCTCTCTTGTTTCAACTCACTAATTACTAGGAATATGTTAACATAACAACCCCTCGCCCTCTTTTACACGACTTTTTGTAAATATGTCTCTGATTAGAAAAAAAAGGTTAAACGCAAACACCTTCGCGCTCTTTTTCATTGGGAGCCTGCAAATAGCCGCTCGTGTTGGAACAATTCAAAATATAGTTTTAAACTTTTAATTAAAGTATAATATTTGAAATTAAAAAAAATTGTTTAACTCTAACTTTTAAAGAAAAATGTAATAAATAAAAAAGAAAAATTTCAAGACATGCAATATTCATTTTTCAAAGCATTGAATATTTGAATTGATTGAAAACTACTCAAACAGACTGGCTGCCACGGCTATATTCACTGGCATTTCAAATTCATTTAGAATAGCAAAAACAAATTTCATCTCAAAATCTGAAGTGTTAAAACTGTTTTCACCAATGGTCTTTACATCTGTAATATTTCAACATGCAGCATTTATATGCTTTACAGACGAAAAATTGCTCCTTTTCCGATGCTTGTGACAAATTACAAACAAGCTACGCTAAGTTACAAGTGGTTTTACCATAATAAAAATATTAAAGGGCTTATGCAGCGAAAAATAAGTTCAGGAGAGACTCTCTTATATAAAAGAACTTTTGAAGTTATAAAGATTGACGTTTACAGCTCTTCCAAATTTCACTTCGTTCTTTAGATATTGAGATTTGCGTGATAACATCACTTACACGTCACACTGTATAACGACTTGAAACTTTTCAAGTATAGTGTCCTGCGATACACAGAAGCACATGCACAGTTAAAAGTTATTTCGTGAAATAATCTCAAATTGATATTCAAGATTTTCCAACAAGTCATTATGCAATGCGACGTCTAAGTGACGTTATTTACATATAAAACAAATTTCAATCTAAAGAATGAAGTGAGAGATTGGAGAGCTGCAAACGTCAATCTTTACTTCAAAAGTTCTTTTAAATAAGAGAGTCTCTCCCGAACTTATTTTTCGCTGCATAAGCCCTATAAAAGGAGATAAGACGGCAACCACAGTTAAAATATACAACGGGAAACGAAAAGATAACGGATACCTTTAAAATATTTCAAGGACACACAAAATTGAAAACAAAATTACTGTAACACAGGATATATTAAAAATAGGGAAACTCGAACAGCATTGCTACTATAAATGTTCGTGATTAATACTAAAAGCATGAGCCGCTCTAGATTTTTACCGTAAGCCCTTTTCTTCGTTCGTTTTTTCGCGATTGCTTTTTTCTCCTCTCGAGTTTCGGTGATGGGTTTTCTTCTACTAAGGTGTTGTTCTGCTTTGTACGTAGACCTTTCCAAAATCCGCTTTCTCGTCGGAGCCTGCTGCGCTTTTTTTGTCAGAGGGAGGAAGAGCGTGGAGAAAAACGGACTTTCCCCCCCCCCCCCTGCTTGGCGCCATGATGAAATAAATGTTTCAGGTGCTATATTAAAAAGGGGAGCACGGGTGGCGTGTGCTGTAAGGGCACTGCCTCTCACCAATAGTTAAGCCCGGTATAGACGGGGTTAGTACTTGGATGGGTGACCATCTGGGAATAACCTCGTTCTCGCGCCTGGACCGCTTCGAGGGTTTTTCACCGGGTTCTCCTGTTTTCCTCCCTCCGCAAAATCAACACCATCTGGGACAGGAGTGGCGCCCACCCCTGCCTTAGGGTACCTCCGACTACGGTCGACCAATAGATAGATAGATAGATTAAAAATTTTCTTTGAGGAAGCTTTCGATTCGCTCTGGACGACATGTCTTGATGGTAGCTCCTACAAATTAGTCCATTCGCTATCGATTATTTGAAACATGGTCACGGTGATCGAAATGACGTGTATTAATATTACACAGTGTAAACGCTGTATGCATGGAAGATCAAATTTCTATTCCGCGTCGCCAACAAGTCGAAGCAGTCGACATCGAGCTCAGAGCTGGGGACCGAAATAAAACGACCAAGGAAGGCAAATATAACTTCGTCTTCGTGAGTTATAATTGTTAATAATAGCGGGATTAATAGTGATATTCAACAGTCATCTTAATACGATACTCGCACTATTAAAAGACAACATAGTCTAGAAGAGGTATTTATAGATGAATCTCTTTGATTTTGTTATTATTAAGATGGTAAACTGTTTTCAATTCAACTTATAAGAACAAATAACTTATATTCCAAGTTCAAAACCCAGAATAACCGCTCGTTTGCTTGTATATTGCTAAATATCTGAGATGGGAGAGAACACAGAATTTCGCGCCATTATGCTAATTAAATTCGATTTCTTGCTCATTCTCGCCTTCTCGGTACGGTTTGTTGGCTGTGTCTTGAATAAAACAATAGAGCAGTCGACTTGTGGCAAGTCTGCTTTATACGTAAACGTTGATTTATTTCAGTACTTTTGAACGGGATATACTGTATGTATCAAAAAAAAAAATCCTTTTCTGCATGAAGTCTTTTTGTCAAGAACAAATTAAGTACATATGGTTGAAGTGTTATGTTTTTTGGTTTTTTTTCAAGAATAGACTTTATTGTTCCCAGTGCACAATCCTAGCCGCGCAAGTGAACGTACCATGCATAGAGGCAAATAAATATTCAGATCACAGAAATTTGTACGCATATCACGCTTGTCTATACGCGTGTAAAATGACTGCACCCTCACTGGGGATTATGATTATGTGATCCATTGATCTCCCAAATAGCAAATATGTATATAACTTAATATATTTCAGAAATACCTTTGCAGCAGCTGAGGACGTAAAAGGCCCTTGGTTTCCAAGAATACCCACCATAATTCTAAAAATTAAGAAACACACATTACACCGTGGTAGACAACCTCGTACCTACGGTATTTTGCATCCACGTTGGGAGGTCGGTGAAAGTGGCCATGGCATCGGCTGGTCGATTCTATAATCTGATTGAAAGATTTAAAAACTTGATTAATTCAGATATAGTATAATTTATTCATGAAAATTTGAACTGCAGTAGTGCACTCGGTAAAGTTTACCCAAAGAATGGACACGATAGCTTTGGTTAAAGTCAAGAATAACATTAGACATACGTTTGTTCATGACATCCTGGATAATCGTGGTGAGTATCATGATAAATAATGCCAGACAGTTGCTTTAATGATAAAGAGAGTTCACATGAATGATTCGACAGATCATTAAATATAACTTATTATTCATTTTTACGTATCAGACAAAAACAAAACACAAAGACCGCATAAAATTTCTTGCCAAAACACCTCAAAATTCTGGTGTTACGTGACCAGCCGATGCCAGGCCCAATTTTCGCCGACTTCCCAACTTGGAGGGAAAATGCCCTGGAGTACGACGTTGCGTGGTGGAAACAATGCAAGTCGCTTCAAAAGTTAATGTAAGAGTGTTGTTTAACGTGTCTATAAAGTAGAAAAGTGGTTGGAATTTTTCTTGTTTTAATAAACACAAGAGCGTGTCAGGATCTTTAACTTAAAATTTCAAGAGCATCTACTGCGTACATTTCTCTTAAATTTCTTGGGAAACTTGAGCTTTTCAGTAACAAAGCCTTATCATGTACGCATGCAAGTGGATCGTTGATGCTAAAATCCATCGTTCTTATGCATAGTAGTCCAATTTGCCTGGTTTACATTTGTCGTATTTTATCGCCGATCATCGCCGATGCGATACGATCGGTGATCATTCCAGACAATTGCCGATGGCCGCCGATCAAAGCGGGAATTTATTTTTTTTAATAGGCGTCGCTATAAACAACAGATTATTACCCCATACGAAGCTTTTACTCGTCCTAGCGTTGTTACTGAAAAAGAAAAGGCTCTTGCGCCGTTAGAAATATAGAAAGAAGAGGTTCTGGGTGCAAAAAATATTCGATCTACAGGGGAAGAATCATATGGCAATAGGCGAGTTTCAGGGTGTTGCGCGCGCATCATTTTTCAAAACAACTGGCAAGCTCCATACAAAGTAGACATTACTGTTTAAAGTCAACAACGGATAGATACAGTTTCTGGATGTTTAACACTGTTATTCTGCTGTTGTTGGCTCGCTAGCAAGTCTGTTTGCCATTGCTTACTTTGTGGGGAGCCCACCAAGAGCCCGCCAATTCCTTTGCAAAATGATGTGCAAGCAATACCCTGAAATTCGCCTATTTCACACGTTGGTGCGTGTTTGAAGTGCTTGGTTTTCTTCTAGAGACTGGGTCCTAATTTGTTTTATTTCACTGGATTTCGGTTTTCATTTGTTTTGGTTGTCTTAATTCATCGGCGACAGTCGGCGATCATCGGGGGAAACAAATATGTTTGGTTATTGCGATGATCACCGATGTTCGGGGATCGTCCTTGATTGCCGATTTTCATAATCCTAATTCGTCGAAATTCATCGCAAAGCTATTTGGCGATGAATTACAACATATAAAATCCTGGCTTAAGGTCTTCGTTAAGGTTTGCAGGGTCATTTCGGTTAAGCGCTCTCAATTCGTCAGAATTTATGCCACAAAAAAAAAAAAAAATATCGGTAGCAAGCTATTAATTTATATTGGTCGCGCCGCAGCCCTGATCTCACTTCACTCGCTCAGCACACACCCCCCCCCCCCCCCTACCACATCACGCTGGATCCATCACTGAACTCGTCTATGCTTGTATTAGGTTCGGCGCAAGAGAAGACCGGCGTTTCAAACGGACCTAACACACTTGGACAAGATGTATTCTTAAGTTCGCCGGCTGGTTCAGGGAAAAGCTTGTTTTGAATCAGTATCATGTCGACGAAGAAGCAATCAAAACAGTTTGCCTTAAGCTTGTTGTTGCGCATCTAATATCTTTAATGAAAGACACTACGGGAAAAACATGTGGCAGCGATATGTGTCGCCCCAGAGTGTAGTTCTACAGATATCAAAGATGTCAAGAACGGCAAATGTTCGTCTTTTTCTTTCCAACAAAAAGTCGTCGTCGCTTATCTGGGTCGTTTACGTCTTTACCGCATTGCAAACACAGCCCGTCCTTCGAAGTGGGAGAAAGTTTACTCGTTAAAATATCTTAGTTGGCATAAGAACTGTTGAAGTAGCCATGAAAACATTGCCTAGTGCAATACGAGCTGAAATTGACAACGTGAAGCACAGTCGAGGTGCGAAACTGACATCCGTGTTTATTTGACACACCCCGTAATTATAATTAATTTTCGCGCCAGAATTGCTAATCAGATTTAAATCTATGCAAGTGAAAGAAGTCGAGCTCACGCCTTCGGCGTTCGCGACTTCGTCGTAGAGATCGACTTTCGGCAAGTCTATTCCGCACCTTGCCAGTAGCCCGATTGAACGCCTGACCCTGCAAGCGTCTTGTTGTTCATATTTTGCTTTCACACTGTCTCAGTCTGTGTGAAAAAGAAACTTCTTATCTATGCAAACCTTACATACATACCCTTTAATGAATGCAAACCCAGTTACTAGCGTGGGACCAAACTTCGTTTTAAATTCGTGGAACTTGCTTCCGTCAACAATCCTCGAAATAATCTACACAAAAGGAAAGAAAAAAGAGATAAGAACGTAAGAAGATTTCTCTACATCTGCTGTACATGATATGTTGTGCTTGAAATCGTCGGTAGTTAAAGAAATACCAAATGATTTTCCGTACAGCATGCTCTAGTTCAAACACGCGGGATGTTGCAAGACTTGAAAAAAGCGTAACAAAAACACTGGCCGCTAGGCGAATGTTTTTAGCTTTTCGAAAGTCGAGCAACTTCCCATGCACGCAAATTTTGTCTGGACAGAGGTGGGGTAGAAACGATTTGAAGCTTCTTGCTTGAAAGATTTCCTGTTTGAGAAAATACTTCGATCCCGAACTCAAGAGTTCAACGCTACGTCGGCACGATATGGCTATGATTTTGGATTATATACTTGTACATTATATTCACAAGAAACGACTATTAAACGTAGAAGAACCTCGGGGCGCAGAGAGGCGAAAAAGTAATGGTTGCAGATGGTAAATATTTTCCCCGTTTTACATTTCGATTCCTTCTCTATAGCTGCTCACGGTTTTTGCTATAATGCTTTCCTTACACACACTATTTGTTTTGATGTGAATACTACGCAAATTATCAAACTGTGGAGCAGACCTGGATTTACAGTTAGGCTTACCAGGCTATAGCCTGTAGGCCCACAATTTGGACGGCCCACGTTTTGGGACGGAAAACAAATGACGAGAAACTCTGTTGAAAAATGGGATTTCAGACCTTTATATTTTGCTCAAAAGTGTCCTCAAAATGCGGGAAATGCTGTTTCAGAGACCCAAAATTCAAAAAAATTCCGGGGGACATGGCCCCGGATTCCCCACGTCACACTTAGTCTGTAGGCTCAAAATTGGTAAATCCGGGCCAGGTGTGGAGCGGAGAGAAAGTCCTACTACACCGAGTTATGGAACGGGACGCGGCAACTGATTGGTCTCGCAGAGGATGAGACAAATACTTGATATAAACAAGTGAAATAAACAAAGATAATCAGTACTCAAACTTGAAAGTTGATCATTCATTTTAAACGAAAAATTATCCATATGATCTCAAAAGCACAAGACTTAAAATACACTTCAAATAAACGACAAATTTTTTAAAAGTAAACATGTTTCGGCAACACTTATGCCATCTTCGGCGTTGCGTAATTTTTTGAGTAAAATCCAATATATGGGAGTTTAAAGTAGCGAGTTTCATGTTTGTTGTCGTCTGTTTCGCTAGTTGTGTCCGAAAGGTTATTCTTATTAGCATTGTATTGATTTATCACTTTATTGATTATGTGGAAAGGAAATAAATTGCGTTTGAGTGTGAGAATAAGTTGTTTGAGGTCTTCTTGAAAAACGAATTCCGTCTTGTTAATTTTGCGGGTCCTATCAAGTAATGTTTTGATCAGGCCGATTTTATAATTAAAAGGACTTAAACTTAAAAAATTTGTTAGGAGACCGGTGTATGTTTTCTTGTGAAAAACAGAGGTGCTGTAAGTGTTTGATGACTTGCTTACCAAAACATCTATAAGAATATAAGAAAGGGAGTTTACCTTCCTTCTCTGTTTCGTGCGTAAATTTAATATTGGTGTGTTGTTGGTTTAAATACCTGAAAAAGTCATAGCATCGCTCTCAGTGTTAAATACGCAAAAAGTGTCATCCACATATCTACGGTAAAATAAAACACTAGGGCCATCATAGTTGTCTAACCATTGTTGTTCATGATAACCCATGAAAAGATTGGCGAAAACTGGACCTAGGGGAGAACCCATGGCTACTCCGTCGATTGATCATAAAATAAATAAAAATGAATAAAAAATGAGTATGTGAGGTAGCAACTAAAAATAATGCTTTAAGATCTTTTCTGTTGATGGTGAATTTCGGGTTGTTATCGAAAATTAGGTTAATAGCTATGTCGATTGTTGCGTCCAGAGGGATGTTAGTAAAAAGACTTTCTACATCAAAAGATATAAGGAATTTGTTGTTTGAGTCAGAGTTGAAGTTAAGAAATTCGTCAACAAAAGAAAAAAGAGTCCTTAGTTGTATACTTGTCAGGTATCTCATTTCGTCACATCGTGTTAGAATTTTATATTTAGAATAGTATCACCATTGTAATACAAATTAGGTTAAGTTATATAAATACTGCTGTAAATATTTTAATCCATTACTGCTTAGTACTGAAGATGGCATAAGTGTTGTCGAAACATGTTTACTTTTAAAAAATTATCCGCAACATACATCATACCAAACAAATCGGTAAAATACAAAGCGCTAAGATATTTTCCTTGGCTACTTGCTTCCTTTGTTTATGATCCAATTAAAAACTTCTGATGTCTGGGTAAATGTCGACGACTGTCGAGCACTTCGAATTTCTCTCCACTCCACACGTCGGTAATTTACGTATAGTACTAGAAATACATGAATGCAACAACCCCTCACCCGCTTTTATTAAATGCTTTCTTGAAACACCCCCCACCCACCCACCCTGATTAAAATAAGCACACCTGATAATTACAGCCAATATAAAAACAAACAGATATAAAAACAAATGATAATCTTCAAGCTCATTCTATAATTTATGGATAAGATGAACATATCAAAGCAAAACTTAGATTTCATTATTAAATTCTGGTTGTACAAAATATGTTTTTAGGAGGTTTCAAAAGGGATTATTTTTAACAAGCTTTAAATGGCTTCCCTATGCATACATATTTTGCAAAGGCAGAATTAAAAGTCAACAGCTCGAAAATTACATTTATAATAGAGTCCGAGATAAAAACAATTCGGTAGAATCGGATTCTTGAAAGCAGTATTAAACAGACAACGTTTCAGTCGAAAATTTGGAAATACAGCCAAAAAATCGCCAAAGCCCATGGCCATGAATGATGAGTATTTAATAATAAAAGTAATGAAGTAATGCCAATGAAAAACATCACGTCTACATAAGCTTATAAAGGTAGTGTTTTGAGTTAGCTTTAGTTAAGCTGATTTATGGTTTGGACGAGCTAAGGGAAAGCACGAAAACGTGAAGCTGTATATTGTTTAGGTTAAGCGAAAACTTGAAAAATATAACAAGAATCCTACCGTTATATTTGGCCACGGAGTGAGTGACTGCAGATCGTGTTTTTGTTTACCATACGGCGTTTGGTTTCTTCAAGTTCTCTGGTTTCTCATCAAGATATATTAAACGGGTTGTTTGTATCCTTCTTTTCTTCGTGCTCCATTTCGGTTCGTTTAAATAAACGAAAGCAAAATACTATTTGTTTGAGGGGTTCATAGTTTTCTTCGTCGCTAGTCACCAGTGTCCAACTATTCTTACCGCGTGACGTCGTACCAAACATATATATAAATATATATATATATATATATATATATATATATATATATATATATATATATATATATATATATATATATATATATATATATATATATATATATATAAACTATTTCCCAGATTTCGTCTCCCTCGCTTTTTCTACACGCGTGTAAAGTGGACTCCACGCATGTCGAGATTAGCACCCTCACCGGGCTCCGGGCCTTCGGCCCTCCGCCCGGGCTCGGGGATCACATCAAACTAACTATACACTATTCACCTGGGAGGTATATGTTAATGTAAATTAGCATATACTTCGTAGGTGAATAGTGCTTTTTACGTAATCTGATTGGCTCCTCTAGTTCGGGATATCCTGCACTATTCACCTGAGGTCAAAACAAAATCGCGGTCAGTTTTGGTTTGTTTTGTTTACCGAAAAAACGAGAAAAGTCAACAAAATTAAGTAGAAGAGTGTCCACTGCAATATTGAGTACGCAAAGTTGCTAGCGGACGTGTCTTGTATGAAAATACCGAAAATATATAAGAATGTTAAACTTGTTATTTCATTTACGAGGTATATGCTAAAACAATTATTCGCCTCAGTGTCGGTGAATAGTGTAGGTACTTACCGAGCCACCATCTCTACCTCGGTGAGTAATTGTTAATTTTTGGACGGCTATGACATCATTTCCGTTAAATTTTCTTTGCTTGCTGTTAGTGCTTGATGTAAAGAATTATCCAGACCTCGGTCATTGTTATTGACCTTGGTCTGGATAATTCTTAATATGATGCTCAGCCTCATCGACTAATTGTTAATTATCGGTATTTACTCTTAGTCAATTATTTCTAGTGTTTGAGAATTCAACCCTTTGAACACCGAATTCCGTTTAGTATTTGGATTTTAGTACAAGGTTGATAACAACAAGGTCCATGAAATATAATTGTTACAATTTTAAAGTGTCACTGTAATGAAAAATCGTCAGTCTTTTTTTTATCTTATAGATTTACAAGGAGGATGAACGGCGTTTGTGGTTTGTAAATATCTCATCTCGTTCAAGAGATATTCACGTTTTGGAAATATGCAAATTATATGGCTGATGACGTCATTTTCTCCAAACGAGAGAAATGACAATCGTAAAATAAGGAATATCTCTAGAAATAAACATTAATAGAAAGAGCTCAAATTTTGCATGCTTATAGTATTAAATAAAATACGTTTCACTGTGGAACTTTAGTTGTTTTCGTGGAAACTGCTGGTTCCTGGCCCCCTCCAATGATAGAATTAAAATTGCTTATTTATCAGCACTCAAGTAGCGTTTACTCCAGCGAATAAAAGTGAAGATTCCGGCTTATGTAGGCATTGTAATTCAAACGTTTAAATCTTCCTAGTTTTAAACAATGAGGCAAAAATGATAATTCCCCTTTTAAGGTTTAGAGTAACCTGTGAGCATGCCCTTAACATGGCAATCACAAAAGTTCCACAGAGAAGTGTATTTTATTGGATACTATAAGCATACAAAGTTTAAGCGCGTTCTATTGTTTATTTCCAGAGTTATTCCTTATTTTACGATTTTCATTTCGCTCGTTTGGAGGAAATTACGTCATCAGCCATAAATTTGCACATTTCCAAAAAGTGAATATATCTCTTGAACGAGATGAGATATTGACAAAACACAAACGCCGTTCACCCTCATTTTAAATGTACTATATGATAAGATCAAAAAAAAGACTGACGATTTTTTCATCATAGTGATACTTTAACAAATAAACTTCTAACGCAGCCAGTTAAATAATCAGACATCTAAAGCTACGTTGGCTTATATAAACGTTTTTAAACGTAACTTATAAAGTTATACTGTTGATGACCCAAAGTTTTGACACTCCGATCTACAGGTAGTGTCTTTAAATCGGAGTAGCGTGGAGTAAAGTGGCTATGATGCGAAAAGTAGCTTGTTGTTTTGAAAGGAAAGTTACAATGACAAATTAACATCTTTTGCAGCTTTTCCATTTCCTTGCTTCGTTGTTGAGATATTTAGTTTGTCTGATATGCAAATTAAACATCTTAATTTGCTGTTATCACACTAAACTCATTCGAAGGAAACGTATGGGTGTGTGTTACGACAACATCAAACATGTAGAATATTCAACTGATTACTTTCAATAATAGTAAATATAATTTTATTGCAAAATTAAACGCTAAAAATTGGAATAAAATCATATCCCAAATCAATATATATCACCTTATCCGATAAGTTATTATCAAAAACTGAAAAAGATGTTACTTTCTCATTTTAAGTGTCCTTTCAGATAAGACAAACTTAATTTTTGTTCCATAAGCACTTTAAACTATGTCTGTTTGCTACCACTTGTACCCACTTGTTCACAACCTATAATCTTTTTACGTGCGTACTTGATTTGCTCAACAGAACAACAATTCTCTACAACTACCTTATGAACGGGAAGTATTTGTGTTTCGTCGTGAATTGAAAGCGGACCAAGTTCTTCAGGTTTGTAAAGGGGGTCTTTGTAATCTGAAAAAAACAACAAATTCTACTAGTTGACTCAATTTGCATTATTTTCTGATCGGTGCCTTCTTTTCTTCTGTTTTCCTAAGCTTGGAGTAAAATAAAGAAAGAGGAAATGAAATAAAAATTAGGTTTGTTTCATCTTCAAGATTTCCTGAAAGTAATAAAGAATGACTTTTACAGGTTTTCTACAACTCACTTCGTTTTCGAGTTATTTAGAATGGTTTGGGATGTAAATGAGATAAACTACATCGTAAAGTTATGTACAAATCATTGTAATTTATTGGAAAATTATGAAAATATATATATGTTATTTACCGGCTGGGAGGTTCGTATAGAGAAATATTTCCCGAAGTCTCAAAAACTGCCCGAGGCCGCAGGCCGAGGGTCGTTTTTGAGACCGAGGGAAATATTTCTCTATACGGACCGACCAAAACGGTAAATAACATATTTATTTTTTTTATTAATCGTACGATTTATAATTTACATAATTAGGAAATTAACATAATTAAATTGCGTAAGCGAGATGACATTCACGTGATATTCAAAAGTCCAAAGTTTATCGTTCGACAGTAAACAACTGCCGACGTGCAGTCTGACCGGGAAGCTTGGAACGTCTTTTGTGATAAAAAAACCAGTCAAAACCTGAAGATCTAGTGTTTTTAAAGTTTAGTTGATAAAGATTCTTCGTCGTTCTTCTTCGTCGCTTGCTCGTTTTTGGCAGTTCGCTTGGAAAATCGCTTTCAATACTCGGCTGACTGCATGGAAATTGAAAGTGGGTCGTTCGAGTTTGAAGACGAAAATGCTTGTAAAAAGCCATTTGAAACTTTTTTCAAAGACATGACACGATGAGGTTGGCATGTGAAAAATATTTGACTAAAAGATAAAGACTTGTAGCGGTTTTGTTGAGTATAGTCGGACAACAGAAGAATAACAGTTTAGTATCAAAAGGTTTCAGCTTTTCTGTCCTCTCGTGGTATGTTTTTTTTTTAAATATATACTTCAGTCTATATAGTTTCATTAATTTAGCGATTCAAAATACTGTGTTCACAAGTTTATGTATGTTTTGCCTATTGTTTTAAAGTGTTTTCGTACGTCGTTGAGCAATAATACAGTTTAAAACTTTATAAATGTCGCTCGCTGAAATTTTGCTTTTTCACAGCATTCTCGCGTTCTTTTAAAATTCGCTTTTTTCACAAGAAGTTGTCTAAGCCATTTGGATAATAAAACTCACTTGCATCCCCGTAGCTCTCTTTTTCTGTGGCAAGCGAAATAGTTATGAAAATCGGTCAATTTTACGGCCTATATAAAACACATTTTAAAAAATTATCTCAAGCGGTCCGTACGGGCTCATTCGGAGGACCGCTCGTTAACCAATCAGAAAGCAGGATTTGGTAGGATACGGACCGAAAAAAAATAATTGGAATTATTGAACAAAATTACTTAAAACTCTGGAAATACATGATCCAAGAAAGTATAAAGGTGAGAGGGAATGTATAGTAATAGGTCTAGCCCCATCCTAATTTAGCCCCATCTTAATTCTCTTTAAATTATTTTTAGATTTCACGAGGTAGTCTCGCGCGTAACACACAACCTGCCGAGCAGTCGAAAATGACATTATCTAGATGTCCTGTACAGAAAAAAACAAACAAACAAAACAATTATATTACTACACGAGGATTTTGGAAAAAGGAATCTTGACTGTTTCTTGAGTAAAAACTTCAATAAAACTTTTTCGTAACGCAATTCTTTGACAAAACGTACTTCACTCCTATTACTATTCCCCGCCACTTTTTTTTCTCGACGGGAAGGTGTAAACCGTCACGCAATAATCGCGATGTCACATCATAGAGATCATATAAATACTAAAGGGGACATTGGCGGGAAAATTTGGTAACCACATGGCAGCCGCCATTACCTATGATATTTCAGTCAATCGGTTGGCAAATGGACTAAACCCAGTCCTTTGCCAACCAACGCACCTAATGTTTGCCTCCAAAAAAATCCAATTGGTTACACGCGGTTGACTGAAATTAAGATAGGATGCCTCCTCTAGTATTTATATGATCTCTATGTGTCACACGCTATCGGTATCACAGATAATCAGCATGCATGGGGATTAGACCCATTACTATACATTCCCTTTCTCACGGTTATACTCTCTTGATCCATCTGAACACACTTAACATCACAAGACCAAATTTCGTTGAATACTGACAAATTTTTTCCAAATAACTTACCATTATCTGTACATAACTTTACGTCAATCAAATCTAAATAACTTGTTGAGGACAAAAAAACTGTGGCAATTCTTTATCATTTTTTAGGAAATCATGAAGGTGAAGCAATTCACTTCATTTCATATATATATATATATATATATATATATGGTAATGCCAGGAGAAGTATTGGCCGGTATATTAAGTATTGGGTATATTACAAGTAATATTGGCATTTCATTTTGGCATTGCCATCTCGGCAAACCAAGCAGGAAAGGGTTAAAGCGTTAATTTCTGCAAACCTTTGTGTGGGATCACCGGTGTTAAGTCTGGATTCAACGATGCAAAAATATCTCGAGTAATCGAAAATGCTTCATCTTCTGTTTCAGCAAAATAATCCGTGCAACCACTGACACTGCATATAAAAGAAAGAAAACAAAGAATAAGTTTTGTATGTGTAGAATAATGTGGTTTATTATATGGCAGCAGCGCTGAGAGGTCCCAATACGGAAATCCTGTAATTTGATTGGTTCATAAGCGGTCGGATATTTCCCATACGGGAAACTCACTCAGAGCGGAATCTGCCGTTCGGGACCGTAAGTTTCATAAACAAAATGGCAGTCAAGTCAGTACATGAAACAAGATGGATTATAATTTCAGAACTACTCATTGTTGAAATATATCGTGCAGGTATGTTGTTAGAAAGTTTATAAGCTTTCAGTACCAGCTGAGTAGTGCAATTTTTACGTTGTTGGAAGTCGTGCTGCATATCATAAATATTTAATGATATAAATTCATAAATATGTTTATAGATGTACTTTTCTAACAATTTAGACAAGATGCATAAAATGGAAATTGGTCTATAATTTTCTACACAGTTGGTTTTTGTGATAAACTACTCGCCTGGTTCAATAGTTAGCTGTCGGATAGAAAGCAACGTGTAACATTAGAGGGTCAACAATCAGATTGGCTTACGGTTACTTCTGGGGTTCCTCAAGGTTCAATTTTGGGTCCTCTTTTGTTCACAATATTTATTAATGACATACCAAATCAGATAACATCTTCTTCAGAAATTGCTTTATACGCCGATGACTCTAAGTTGTATAGAGTGATAAGCAATAAAGATGATCCAGTCCATTTACTAACAAATGTAGACCTGTGGAGTCAAAGATGGCAAATGCAATTTAACACTAAAAAGTGTAAAGTTTTGCACATCTCTCGTAAAAAGGCCGAGACGGATGTAAATTATACAATTAATGAGCAAACTATCGAACAAGTTAAAGCAGTAAAGGATCTTGGGATTACTGTAAATGATGACCTTCACTGGGGCCAACATATTGCAGAGATAACGTTGAAAGCCAATAGAACTTTGGGCTTAGTGAAGAGAGTTGTAGAGACATGGATGATTTGGAGACAAGGAAAACTCTGTTCTGTTCGTTAGTTAGACCTCAATTGGAATATGCCACAGAGTTGTGGTCTCCTTCACAAATTAATCACATCACTATGTTGGAAAACGTTTAACGTAGAGCTACAAAATTTATACTTAATTACCCGAGGAATATGAGCTACATATTCCTCATATGAGGAATATGAAGGATAGACTTCTTAAGCTAAACATGCTTCCATTAGAATACCATAGAATTTGGAATGATCTTGTGTTGTTCTTTCTAAATGTCAATATGGTATATACAGCTTAGACATATTGACGATTGTTAATAAACGTACTTCTAAATATGTGACTCGATCTTATAATCCAAATAACTTTTCAGAGTTTAGGTGTAATACGGAATATTACAGGAACTCCTATTTCCCTAGAGTAATAAGAACTTGGAATTCACTGCCATCTGAAATTAAGTCTATTGCTTTAATTAGTACTTTTACAGGAATGTTAAGACAACATCTCTGTAATAAGCTACTAATTAGTTATGAGCCTCCGAATTCCAGAGGTCGAACATAATTTAATAAGTTTAAAGTTTTCCTATTTTGTTTTTAGTTTTTGTAATATGTGTATATGGTAGTTAAATTCAAATGGGGCTTTGCTCTGTCTGACCACCAATCACCTTAACTATTTTCTTATTTGTTAATATTTGTCCCTTTTATTGTAAATATATAGGTGATAAAGTAATTAAAAAAAAATTGATGTATATTTCAAGTTTCCATGTTTTGTCAAAGTTTTAAAATGTCCAAAACGTTCATAACATTGTTCGTAATATTAACATTTACTTCTCACAACTATTACAGTTTCAGATGATTTTTTATTCAACTACTCAACGTACGATCTTGAGCAATATGTCAGACAAAAGCAATTGAAAAATACTACTTGGGGTAGAAAGTTCAGGATTCTAGCTCAACGGAAAGTACTTTAAAAATGGGGAAATGGGGAAAGTACTGCACAGGTATTCATGAAAAGTTTGCGATTGATTGTATACCAAGGAACATTTTGGATGAGAATTTCATAAAAATCTAGCCTGTGAATAGGCTCTCTGTGTGGGGACGGGCCTTAAAGGGGCTTTAAGCCCCACCCCACAACGCGAGCCTGTTCACAGGCTATAAAAATCTGACCGCAAGAAGAAATGCTCCGTGTAGAAGAAATATTTTTGCATCATTCCGAGTGCAATCAGGCATTGACTCGTTCTCCCACCTCTAAAAGCGGATTTCAGTCATCGCAGGAAGCAACCATAGTTAATAGAAAATAAACATGGTTTGGAAACCCGGCAAACTTCAAAGCGGTTAACAGTCAAGCTACGATTCACGTTGAAAGGTACATGAAGGTGCACAAATCCTTTGTTTTAGGTTTATTAAAATTTAAACAGTACGGTGGAGCGGATTGAACCCAAACGTTGCTATTGGATGATTGCTTCATTATACAGAAAACACAATATGTTCAGTAACCGTGAAAGTGCACAAATTTCCATAAACCTGAACAAAAATATAAAGCAATGACTTTTGTTGAGCTTCCAAACCATGTTTAGTTTCTAATTTAGTAACTATGAAGCTGCGAGCACTCGCAAGCTCACTGCGAGTATTTTAGCGCTCGTGGCAAATAGTTGGAAAGTTTTAACTATTTTTAACTCGCGGTAAATAAAGCAATCAAAGAAATTTCAACATTTCAAACTCATTAGTAATTCATGAGGAAAACTGCACAAAGGAAATCATTACCGTGTCGATGGTTAATTTGCATGGATATTGAAGGAAGAAATTACATAAATTAAGCGAACATTCACCTCGACTTTCTCTTAATTTGTTTGAGATGCAATATCAAACACTCAGAAGAGTGCTTCATCAGGATATCCAAACACCTCGAAGATTGTTAAAAAAAACTCGGGTATCGCAACGAGCTGCATTTGGTGAAAATACAGTGGAAACCGCGCGAGTACTCGCAGCGAGCTGCGAGTTGCTTCGTGTGAGGACTGGAAATCCGCCTTAATAACTCGCTGATAGAGGTATGCAGTCTCTGAGTCCCCTATTGCTTTTTTATTTCTTTTAATAATTTTAATTTAATCTATTTTTTAATAAGGTTCTACAACATTAAATTAATTAACAACATCGAAGCGCACAGTTCCTATTTATAGACCAAAACTCAGACAAACAAACCAAAATTGAATTTCGAGGGATTTCTAATGAGCCTTTTTTTTTTGTTGGAAATGCAAGAATAAATTATAAACTCAGACAAACATGAATACGACGTCATCTGTTTGCTAATAATATACTAACTCACTACTGTGAATGGCCCACAAGTAAATGCGTACAACATGTTATTATAAGGTTGAGCTTGTTATCAGGACATGGCGCTCCCTGATTAGTTGCAAAAGGGCCCTGAACAGACGTATTAACCTACGGGTGTGAGAAATCAATACGCTATTTTAGGAACCGTCAAGTTTTGGCAGGAAATTCCTGAGTTTATGCGAATGAAAATATCAAAGGACCAAACAAGCATGCATGTTGTTCACTTTAGTACTGAATATACCTGGAATGTACCGTAGCTCCACCAAGATCTTCAGCTGTAACTACTTCCCCTGTCGCAGCCTAAATGTAAAATAGATAGCACTAAGGATCACCCCCGTAAATTAAAAATAAAAAAAACAACACACAAATCACACAAAAACAAGACCACGGTAGATGCGTCGTTACATGATACAGACCAAAATTGTTGATACCGCTGTATTTAGCAAATGCCAATGACAGTTGCCAATCACGGTCACTGTCACGTCACTGTCATACTGGTATACTGTCACAATCACACTGTCATACTGCCACACAGTCAATCTGTCACACTTTCACTCTGTTACACATCCATACTGTCAGTCACTGTCACAGTCACAGACGGTGTCAATCTGTCACACTGTCACTTTGTCATATTGTCACACTGTCATATTGTCACTGCCACTCTGTCATACTGTCGCTTTATCGCACGGTCATATTGTCATTCTTTCACACTGTCACTATTTCACACTGTCAATATTTCAATCTGTCAATATTTGACTGTCATAGTGTCACTCAGTGATGGATTTATAGGGGGTGCAGGAAGTGCGCACCCCCCTGGCCTTGGCCAAGTGCCAATTGCCTTGTCAAATCCAAGTACAGTAAAGGACGCATTCATTCAATGTCCGTGTAAACCATATTGTCACTGTCATATTGTCATTGTCAGTTTGTCAGACTCATATTGTCACAGTCACTCTGTCATATTGTCGCTGCCACACTGTCATACTGTCAATGTCGTATCGTCCATGTCACACTGTCATATTGTCATTGTCACTCTGTCATATTGTCTCTGTCACACTGTCATATTGTCACTGTCATATTGTCACTGTCATATTGTCACTGTCATATTGTCACTGCCATATTGTCACTGTCATATTGTCACTGTCATATTGTCACTGTCAGTTTGTCACACTCATATTGTCAATGACATATTGTCACTGTCATATTGTCACTGTCATATTGTCATGGTCAGTTTGTCACACTCATATTGTCACAGTCACGCTGTCATATTGTCACTGTCATATTGTCACTGTCAGTTTGTCACACTCATATTGTCACTGTCACACTGTCATATTGTCACTGTCACACTGTCATATTGTCACTGTCACACTGTCATACCGTCACCGTCACACGGTCACGGTGACATTGTCTTTGCCAATAAACTGCTTTTTCGTAGATTATTTTCACATATTCAAATAATCTCGGCAAAAATGTTACAACACATGCTGTTTTTGAAGAATTGTACTTGACGTCCTGAAGATTGAAAGGACTGGGGGCTAATCATCCTTACTCGCAGGCTTGAAGCGAGCGGCTGAATTGCGAGGAACGCAGGTCAACGTGGCCGTGTCGAAGGCATATCAAGGGCGTCCCAGTTCAGACGACGGATCACAGCTAAGAAGTAGGTGCTCATTTTATGGAGGGAGGAAAACCGGAGAACCCGACGAAAAACCCTCGAAGCACAGGAGAGATCAATAGGCCATTTTTAAAATCACATGATATGGTTCATACATATATTACTCTGGAAGGACAAAATCTTATGCCATCAATATCGGCGGAAAAGTGCTTTAGGATTTGAGTAAACAACAGGTGTAATGGCAAAACATGATAAACTGATCGTACATCACTTTTTCACCGAGATTGATGCCATATTAAACATTTTGTCCTCCCGGCATAATATATGTATAAACCATATCATGTGATTTTGAAAATGGCGTTTTGCCACTCCACTCCCATGAGTTCCAAGCTCGACAACGGGGTCATTCCCAGGCGGTCACCCATCTAGGTACTATAACCCCATCTAATAAGCCCATAACCGGGCTTAACTTGAGTGGTGAGAAGCAGCACCCTGCTGGCCATAATTACTGAACGACCGAAAGAAAAACAGCGAGTTTTATCAAATAAAATCTGTAAAAAAATATGTAAATTGAAGAAAAAGAACTTTTTCACACAAAAATAAATAAAATACACTAGAAATAGATTTTTTGTTGTTTTCAAACACTTTAAAATATAGGAATTCAAAGCAAATAAAAAATTTCTAATGGAACTCTATCAGATTCTAAAAACATGTTACAATAAAATTGAAAAACTTGGAGAAATATACATGTAAGTGGCTCATTACTTTCGGTCACAACTATAGATTTATGTTTAAATCAAGTAAATACGTAATATATCAACTTGAGTGTTTTAACAGGTAATCCAAACACGAAGAAACACGATAAAAACACGAGGCGGAAGGCCGAAACCTAAGACGACCGTTTTCTTAGTTGGATTCAATGTGCGTACTGGAAAACGGGTGTAAGCTTGACATTTCGATTTTTCAGTCAAATATATGTGAATCAATAAGCCGAAACGTATAGTTGTTTTGAATTGACTCGTTCCTGAGTCCCAGGCCACCAAAGTGTTAAAATGAACGACGGAAATTTTTGAAAATTGGCATGTTCAGAAGCCAATATGTCAGGAACTATTAGACTAAATCAAAAACAGCAAAATAACTTATTAACTAACTTTTTTCGCTCTATTCAAACACATTAAAACCCCATAAGTGATATAAGCACTTTAAGGGTGTTCGGACGTTTTTCGTTGCTAGATAACCGGTTGCTAAGGACATTAGGATTTCCTCGGTAAAGTTACTTCCGGTTGGAAAAAGTTTTTTTTTACAAAACATGTTTGTGTAGTATATATATATTGCAAAAAGGTACGAACTGAAAACTAAAAAAAAAATGAAAAAAACCGAGCAAGTTAGCGAGAAAAAGTACCAGCAAGCCTGTTTGCCATTGCTTACTTTGTAGAGAGCCCGCCAATTTCTTTGCAAAACGATGCGCGCGCAACACCCTGAAACTCGCCTATTGAGCAAATTGTAATGACTTTATGGCCGTTTTAGTGAAATTTTAAGGGATATTTTCAACAAAAAATAGAATATCTTTGTCATTTTTTGTTTATTCTTAAAATTCATGCGTACGTTTAGGGAGACGTGTTTGCCCTAAGTGTAAACGAACGAAAAGTAGTTATTTGATAAATACTCGCGGAAATTATAGAAATCTTGTAAGCCCATGCTTTTGCCCGATATGCGACTCAACCTAGCCTGGAAAAATCAGGCCCGGGCCCTCCCCCTGCCTGGTCGGAGATTGCCGGCTAAATATGAGTTCAGCCGTGGTTCCAAGCATGTTCGAAGAGTCGTCGTGTTATCCATACAAAGTTCAAAAGTTAATGTCCACTGTCTTCGGAATCTTTGATTTATGGTTCATTAGCTCTGCGGATTTCTAAATTCTGGCATTCAATTCGAATATCTCGACGTCCTTCGTTTATTTTTCCAGCGACATTCTGGAGCAAATAGTTGCTTTTTCTTTTGTTAGTGAGCCAACAACGGCAGAATAACAGTGTTAAACATCCAGAAACTGTATCTATACTTCGTTTATTTTAAACAGTACGTTTACTTTGAGGGGAGCTTGCCAGTTTTTTTTGAAAATGATGCGCGCGCAACACCCTGAAACTCGCCTATTGAGAAACGCATGTGCACTTTTTTTCACATAACAATTCTAGTTTGGGTGAAACTTCTATAGTTAGCAAAACTTATAAATTGGTGGAAATTATAGTTTTTTTACGTAATGATGACGTAATGATGACGTCACGATAACATCACTGTATGGCGTCATCAAACAAAAGAACTTCATATATACTACGTACAGATTATCTAGCCTGGGGTTAAATCAAATCTTCCCTAGCAACAGGCCAAAATAAATGGGTCTGAACCCAGGGGCGGATCTAGGAAAATATTTCACTGTTGCACGCATGGCGTGGTTCACTCCATGTAGGGGGGTACGGGGGCATGCCCCCCCGGAAAATTTTGAAAATTAGGACCTCTAAAAACGCATTTCCCGCATTCTGAGAGCAAGTTAAAGCCATCTTGGAAGACCGTTTTGTATATATTTAAGATAACGTATTGTAATTAGATACACAATTAAACATAAATACAACCGAGAAGCGCTTAGTAATACTATACTGTACAAAGCATAAACGAGAGAAAGAGACTAGTTTAAACTCAAAATGTGACTGTCAGACTTGACTCACTAACTGCAGTAAATATTGAAACCGAACAGCGGAGAGCTGATTCCCATGAAACACTGAGTGAGGACTCATTAGCATACAGTATAATATAATATTAATTTATAGAATATTATTCATAAGCTAAGCTGCTAAGGCTTACCTCACTGGGTAGTGATTCGAGGCGCGCGATTCCTGTACAGCGCAGATCTTCACCAAGATTCTTTCCGCATCCTTTTGAAATATTACGCTCGCACTCGCGCTTGAGAGCGATAAGTTTACAGTCTGTTTCCTCTCGAGAATAACTTCCATTCAATATATTCAACAGCGGTTGTAACACGTACATCGTTAGAAGCCATTTATTCTTGAAAGAAGCCGAGTAGGTCGAATGAAGCGTACTCAATAACATCATCTGAGAAGCGAAACAGATTTCGCAATCTGTTGCAACTGTTGCACAGTCTAGTGTTTTGATTGGACAGCTACCCCTAGCTGTTGCACAAATGCTAAATATAGCCTGTTTCACGGACTATATTTAGCTCAACTGTTGCACAAACGACTTCAGACTGATCTGGTGCAACAGCTGTTGCACAAGGAGATTGGGGGGGGGGGGGGGGGGGCTTCGGCCGGAAATATTGTATATTGCGGGTTTTCTGGGTGATGACAATCTCACCCAATTGCGGGTTAGAATTTTCGGATTTTGCTCGAAGCGAAGACTAGAGGGCCGAGGCTGAGCTTCGAGTTATAAACCGTTAGGTAATTTTGCAAATTGAATTATTCTTATTATCTTTTAATGTCGTTTTTCGTTTTCCGGACATTTTGACTGTTGCATTTGCAACAGTTGCAACAGTCTAGATCCGCCCCTGGAACCCTTGACTCTAGTCTGGGAGGTGCTCAGCACTTGTAAGTC
Source organism: Corallium rubrum (assembly GCA_964035015.1). Lineage (NCBI taxonomy): Eukaryota > Metazoa > Cnidaria > Anthozoa > Scleralcyonacea > Coralliidae > Corallium > Corallium rubrum. Next base: position 13,597,355 of record OZ036010.1, read on the forward strand.
GATGTCTAGCCCTTCCAAATCCTTCACGTGGGTGAAGTGTGTGAGGCACAGCATTTCCGTGAAGTGATAAAGATGACAGCATTTCCTGCCACTCATTTAATTAGTCTTATTCCTTTTAAAATTATGTTTACTTTTATTACATATTACGTTTGAATATATATGTTTTTCCTCAGAAGGGATGTGGTGTGTGGGAAAAACATAAACTGCTATTTACAGAATCAATTATTTACAGCGAACTCTCGTCTGACTGAGACCGAATGACCACCGTTCCCTTTCGCACATTCATTTATACAGCACTCGGGGAGAAAACTATTTTGATAATAGAATTGATAAGAGTTTGAGCTTGGTTTTATCTTAGTTTATAACTTTGAGATGTTTTCGGTTCTTATCTGGCTTAGCACCTTGAAGTGAGACTTCCTGTTTTACCTGTGAAAGGTAAAAGTCGCTGGAGACAGGAAATACATTTTCTATCACGCCCTCTTATTAATCCTAATTTGTTGAATGATAAATTTCCCAATGAAACACGGTAAACGAGTTGATATGGCATCTAAATCGAGCGATTTCAATTGAAAAATTCAATAAAAATAAACCCTCATGAGATTTTAATCATGAGAGTGTGTAAAATTTATTCACACACCAACCTGCTCATCTTGCATAGATATTTGAGATCTTAAATGTCTATGAAGTGAAAAATACGTTGGCATTTTTGTTGTTTTATTGTACAGAGGAGCATGACAGGAGCACTCACTGAAAATTTCAGGAGAATCTGATGCGTATAGTTTTCGCGCTATCAACTCTCAAAATTTGCCGTGGATAGTTTGTTTTGGCGAAATTTGGGCTTCTTGGTAACAATGCCTTATGACGTACGCAGATGGATCATTAATAGTGAAATTTATTGTTGTTATGCATAGTTGTCCATCTGCGTACGTCATAAGCATTGTTTCCGAAAGCCCAAGAACGACTAGCCATGGCAAACTTTGAGAGTTTATAGCGCGAAAACGACGCATCAGATTCTCTTGAAATTTTCAGTGAGTGCTCCTGCCATGCTCCTCTGTACAGTAAAACAACAAAAATGCCAACGAATTTTTCATTTCATAGACACTTTAAGAATTAGATGTTACACCGGTTTTCATCTAAGATCTTGGGTTGTATAAGATTTAGCGTGTTTTACCGGTGTATCCAACTTCAATCAGGTAATTGAATGAACTATTATAATTGGTTGTTTACAATGAATTATAAATGAGTTTGTACCTGAACTAATGGTGGACCTCCGAGAAATATTGTTCCAATTTTATGCACTATGACTGCTCTGTCTGCCATGGTCGGAATATATGCCCCTCCAGCTGTGCATGAACCACACACAACACAAATCTAAACAAAGACAAGAAATGATAATTGTACTTGAGGTTAATAAAGATCGTCAAACTAAGGTTACCGTATACTTTTATAGGCTTTTTTTTAAAAAAATAATTTTTTGGACCACATTAAGGCCTGCGCTAAACGTCGCACAATACACGAATTTAATTCTTAAAAATTTATTCAGCGAAACTGCGACGTATACATGTACCTCGATTAAATTCGACACCCGAATTAAATTCGTCTGGGCAATTAAATTCGTCTGAGTCGGACTGCGACGATAATGCGTGTTTGGGTGGGTGAGTGAGTGAGTGAGTGAGTGAGTGAGTGAGTGAGTGAGTGAGTGAGTGAGTGAGTGAGTGAGTGAGTGAGTGAGTGAGTGAGTGAGTGAGTGAGTGAGTGAGTGAGTGAGTGAGTGAGTGAGTGAGGGAGTGAGGGAGTGAGGGAGTGAGGGAGTGAGGGAGTGAGGGAGTGAGGGAGTGAGGGAGTGAGGGAGTGAGGGAGTGAGGGAGTGAGGGAGTGAGGGAGTGAGGGAGTGAGGGAGTGAGGGAGTGAGGGAGTGAGGGAGTGAGGGAGTGAGGGAGTGAGGGAGTGAGGGAGTGAGGGAGTGAGGGAGCGAGCGAGCGAGCGAGCGAGCGAGCGAGCGAGCGAGCGAGTGAGTGAGTGAGTGAGTGAGTGAGTGAGTGAGTGAGTGAGTGAGTGAGTGAGTGAGTGAGTGAGTGAGTGAGTGAGTGAGTGAGTGAGTGAGTGAGTGAGTGAGTCTGTCTGTCGCCAGGGTATCTCAAAAAGTATTGCACCGATATTCATGAAAGTTTGTAGATGGGTTGGCCATAAACCAACAACCAATCCAGTAAATTTTGATTGAATTTAGTTAAAATTTGGATGAGAAATTAGTAAAAATCTGACCACAAGATTCCCCGTGTAGAGAAATAGTTGATTGCCCTCATTATCCTTATTTTATGCAAACATTTTCGCATAATTTTGGTACGAGTGCAATCAAGCATCTTATTCATACATGCATGCGTTGGTCTCGTGAGCTAGCTTGGTTAGCGGGGTGGCTAGTTTTCCTTTTAAACATTTCTAATAACCCGATGGCGGAGGTATATGCTGTCATGCAGTCTCTGAGTGTCCTCTTGTTCTATATACTAGTGGAGAAATAGACCTTATTCAAAAATGGCCGCCGAATTAGAATTCTTTTATGTGCATATAAATTAGCCCTTATGACCTTGTTTTAAAGTAAAAATTCTTTTGAATTTCACACATGAAAACGAGTTCATAAGGCTAATTTATATGTATATAAAAGAATTTTAATTCGGTGGCCATTTTTGAATAAGGTCTATACCGTACGGATAATGGGGGCCGCGGAAAATTGAATTTCCCTCGTTAATCACACGAAAATCTCTGTACTTATAATGAGTAATGATCTAATTAAAGTCGTAAGCACAGGATGTGGTCGCCCAATCGTCCGAGCCAGAGGTTCATGTTAAAAGTGCACGACATAAGCTAAGACCTAAGTGTTGATTTTACGGAGGGAGGAAAACCGCAGAACCCTGCGAAAAACCCTCGAAGCACAGGAGACCAACTAAACTCTACTCACATGAAATTCAGTTCGAGAACGGGGTTATTCCCAGACGGTCACCCATCCAAGTACTAACGCCGTCCAACTGGGCTTAACTACAGCGGTGAGAGGCAGTGCCCTAACAGCACACGCCACCCGTGCTACCCAATGCTTAAACAACAAATTTAGTTGTATACCTGAGGAATGCTCTTTGCGCTCATTATTGCTTCGTTGTAGAAAACTCTTCCTCCATGTTGTTCATCTGGAAAGATGTCAGCCTGCAAAGATGCTGTACAATTAATTAATTTTAAAAACTAATTTAAATTATCATCACAAAATATTGTTTTAACTTGAAATACGTATAAAACGCAATAACCTTATTTGAATTTTTGTAAACACCCTGATTAGAAAACGTTACACAAACGTAATAAGTGAGAAGAAAATTTTTCAAGACAATATTCAGGAAAAGAATTAAGATAAACAAAATTGCGGACCGCATTCAAATTTGAACTCGACCATGTTCGCAAAACAACCGACGTTAGCATATACCCCGCAGGTGAATAGTGCTTTTCGCGCAATCTGATTGGTTCCTCTAGCTCGGGATATCCTTCACTATTCACCTGCGGGCAAAACAAAGATGGCGGCCAGTTTTGCTTTGTATACCGAGACAGGAGATTTTGTTAATAAACAAGGGTGATGTAGTAGAATAACGAGTAAAGTCAACAAAATTAAGTAGAAGAGTGTCCACAGGTATGTTTTTTTACAATTTTCTAGCCATTAATATATTCAAAAGCTGTAAAAACTGTTTTGTCGACAAATAATTGAGTACGCCGAGTTGATAGCGGCCGACGGCCGTGTCTTGTTTATACTCTTGTATAAAAATACCGAAAAACATAAGAATGTTAAACTTGTTATTTCATTTATGAGGTATATGCTAAAACAATTATTCACCTCAGTGTCGGTGAATAGTGTGGATATTCACCTCGCCGAAGCGGCTCGGTGAATATCCAGCACTATTCACCTCCACTTCGGTGAACAATTGTTAAATATTACCACCTGGCCAGGCACCTTTCAGTATAAACAGCCCCCCCCCCCCACACACACACACTTTAACCCCCGTGTCTCGGAAACGCCCCCTCAAACACTTGATCAACATGCAAAACCGTAATCTACGCCCAAAATTATACTAAAAAAGTTGGTCTCGTAAATTCTCCGCTCGGGCGACAATACTCCCCTCAAGCCTCTGGACTAGTAGAAACGAGGCTTAAAGGTGATAAGCAACGTAATTGGTTTGTTGTTGTTTTGTTTTTTGTTTTTTCATTTTTAATTATTAAGCTAGAGGACAGTGTAGCTACTGAAGCTTATAATTACTAAGCTAGAGGACAGTGTAGCTAACTTTCAACAGGAAATTACTGAAAGTTTTGGAGATGTAGAAAATTTCACGAGAATCCGGCGCATAGTTAGCGCATAGTCTTCAAGCTACGAACTCTCAAAGCTTGCCATGATGGCTAGTTCATTTTTAGAGAAATTTGGGCTAACTTCTCGGTAACAAGGCCTTATGACGTGCGCAAATGGATCATTGATGCTAAAATCCATTGCTATTACGCATAGTTGTCTACTTGCGTATGTCACAAGTCATTGCCACCGAGAGTCCAAATTTCTCCAAAAACTAATTCTAGCCATAGGAAACTTTGAGAGACCATATAGCTCGAATACTATACGCCAGATTCTCCTAAAATTTTCAGAGAATTCTCCTGCCAATTCTCCTCGTCTGGTCATTAAAACAAAAAAGATGACAAGTTTTTCATTATACGACATAACATCACCCACCTGCAATGGTAAAAATGCTCCACCACTGTCAATCAAGTAAAGACAAGGTAAATGATTCTCTTCGGCAATCTCTTGGGCCCTGATTTGTTTTTTAACCGTAATTGGATAAGCCGTTCCGCCTTTAACCGTGGCATCGCTTGCTTGAACAACAACAGGTTGTCCACATATCCAACCAATTCCGCATAACATGCCTCCGCGAAATACATCACCATACTCAAGACCAATCCCAGCTAGTGGTGAAATTTCCAAAAAGTCCGAGCCCTGGTCAAGAATATGAGACAGTCTGTCCTTGACTAAACGTTTCTTATTAATCTTAACATGTCGGTCGATAGCCTTTTTACTAATTCCAGAGTCTAGACGTTCCAATAACTGTAAGTATTTCTCCCTGGTTTTAGAGAACGATGCTTTCTTCTGCTTGAAGTTGGAAGACAGAATGTCAACGTCTCCATTGATTACGGGAAATGCTAATTTAGAAGCATTTCTGTAATGTCTACTCAATGAAAAGCCACGAACACAGTCATAGGTCAGTTTCCTCAACTGCCAAAAGAACATCTCATTTAGACAGAGCTTGTTTACCTCAGCTAAAAAAAATAATTGTATAGGTGTATGCTTCATGTTATAGCTACGAATCGTATAGCCCGCATAGCTGGCGTTCCGTTAGCCTGTGTCACAGCCCTAACTCGCTACGAGCAAGGCCTGTGAACACTTGCGTGATTGTTTGTTCCCGCCTGGGAAAGATTATACACTGTAGGGTTAAATGGGGCCATTTATACGAGAACCCATAAGACGCGGCTTACACAGGACGCGACTTAGATGTACCAGCACATGAGACGCTAAACACTCGTATAAAATGTACAAAGACTTATGTTCGCGTCTTAAACAAGCCGCGACTTGTTCAAAACGCCGTATAAATGAATCAGTTCGCGTCTTACGTAAGGCGCGTCTCATCGGCCCTCGTATAAACGGTCCTAATATGTTAACTACTAGAAATACATGAACGCAATAACCCCTCGCCCGCTTTTGCATGAATTTACTATAATAACCCTGATATTCCCTCAGCTGATTAGAAACACTTACGCTCTTTTTTATTGGGGGGAGGGGGGGGGGGGGGCTGGAAATAGCCACTCCTGATGATCAAAATATAGTTTTAATTCTAGTAGAATATTTGAAATAAAAAAACTGCAGTTTTATAATAACTCTACTTTTTGAAGAAAAAGGTAACAAGGAACAAAGAAAAATTTAAGGATGATATTTCGTCAAAAATATTGAGACAAAGAAATTGAAAATCGCATCCACGGTTTGAACTCGACCATGTTACCGCGCAAGCCGACTGTGTTAACCACCAGACTACCGAGGCAGGCGGAAACATTTTTTCAAAATATTAGGGTTATATTTTACACTTCTTTCTTTCCATGTTTACAAAAAACATCGCTACAGCACCTGAAAACATTTTTCAAAGGCACTGAGTTGGTTGAAAACTATCAAACAACTACCTGGCAGGCTGCTACGGCAATATTCATTTATGACATTTCAAACTGCTGAAATTATTTTCAACTACGTTGATATATTATATACCTACGTTTTCACCTATGTTAATGTATATTTCAACAGCATTTGTACGTTTTACAGAAGAAAAATTGCGCCTTTTCCGATTTTTATGCCAAATTATGGACAAGCTACGTTGTTTAACAATAAAGTGGTTTTACAATAAGAAAACTATTTGAAAAAAGATATATTAAGACGGCAGCCATGCACAGATAAAAAATACAACAGGCAAGCAACTAACATGCGATGGATAAGTTTAAAATACTTTAAGGACACACAAAAGAGAAAACAAAATTAACAGTGATATACCAGTGCCGGATTAACCATATGGCTGAAGTGGCTTATGCCACGGGCCCCGCGCTGTTAGGGGCCCCGCGCTTTGCTCAGTTTCGATTTTTTAGCGCGGGGCCCAAAAAGTGTGGGGCCCCAAAAACCGCAAGGCCACGTACAAAAGTAAAAAAACCGATGTTCCAAAATTAAAAAAAGAGGTACCGCAAATGAAAAAGCGAGGCGCCGGGGCCCCAAAACTCAAAAAACAGGCCCCAAAAACAAAAACAAAACCGAGGCCCCAAAAATAAAAAAGCAAGAACCCATAAATAAAAAAGCGAGGCCCCAAAACTAAAAAAAGCAAGAACCCATAAATAAACTAGCGAGGCCCCATAACTAAAAAAAGCAAGAACCCATCAGAAATAAAAAAGCTATAGTGAGGCCCCAAAAATAAAAAAAGCATGATACCATAAATAAAAAAGCTAGGGAGGCCCCAAAAATAAAAAAAGCAGGCCGGAACCATAAATAAAAAAGCGAGGCCCCAAAAATGAAAAAGCGAGAACCCAAAAGTCAAAAAGAGCCACAATAAGCGAGGCGCTGTTGCCACAAATACAGATGCGTAAAGCCGGTTTTCCACTGGGCGATTTTATTCGCGCGAAGCGACTTTCTTTTGTTCGAATTCAATAGATTTCTGATTAGTTCCAGCTCAGAGCTCATGAGACAAAAGAAAAAGTCGCTTCGCGCGAAAAAAGTCGCCTAGCGGAAAACCGGCTTAAATACACAGGCAACTTTTCAAATCGTGGAATATTGATATTTTTTAATCTTTCTGATTTCAGGGAAACCTGAATTCACAGGTTCGTTGGGAAGTTCCGAAGTTCGTTCGGAAGTTCGGAATTACGTTGCCAAGGTTGAAAAATTATCCAATCAGAACGAGTTTTGATCCAAAGCTCGCAATTTGATTGGATGATTTTCAACCTTGGCAACGTAATTCTGAACTTCCGAACGAACTTCGGAACTTCCTAACGAACTTCGCAACATACGGCGTAAAAGTAATGTGAAATCAACTGTAAGCATGCGACGTTTTATGGGGTTATGAAATAACCAAGGTTAAAACAAAGGAGAGCGTGGCGGTTCGGGTACTGTCAACTGGCGAGGAAGAAAGCGATGTTGCGGGCGGTGTGAATCTGGTCTCTAGCAATGTATGACGTGTTAAGCGCAGCGGAGTTTGTAGCCCCCCGAGGCATCATGACAATGTGTTGACAGCAAACGGAATGATCGGAGTTCGCATTTCGATAATCCTTTATTACTCAGTCGCTCATCTCATGGACGGCACGCGTATAAAATCGAGCCATTAAAGAGTGATGGCGTCAGCACTCTTGCTTGAAGTGAAGAACGGCAATCTATGCGGTTTTAGGTTGTTGATTTGCAGCAATAACGGCCGTTGCCATCTTTAATGGCTCAATTTTGTACGCGTGACGTGCGTGTTGACAATAACGTTGCATGCTTAAAATGTTAAGCGGAATCATCTGGCACAATGGTGTGGAATGTCATATAAAAATTAATGAACAAAGACTCGTATAAATACACTGTCTGCCCCTCGAAATGTCGCTAAGCCTTTTGTGGCCTTGATATATACTTCCAGCAACAAATAAATAAATATTCAGATCACAGAAATTCGTTCGCATATCACGTTTGTCCACGCGTGTAAAATGACTCCACGCGTGTCGAGATTAGCACTCTCACCGGGATCCTGGCCTTCGGGCCTTCGCCCAGGCTCGGGGAAAACGTACAAAGACTTATATTCGCGTCTTATACAAGCCGCAACTTGTTCAAAACGCCGTATAAATGAATCAGTTCGCGTCTTATGTAAGGCGCGTCTTGTATAAGCCGCGTCTTATCGGCCCTCGTATAAACGGCCCTAATATGTTAATTATTATCATGCAACGCGATCAAATCCGTCAAAATAACATAGGTATGCACATATTACAAACCAACTACTGCCTCTGTCGCCCGATTTACCTTGTATTTGTCGCTTTAAACATGTAAAAGCGGGTATGTTGACGACAAAACTACGTCATTATTTTTTAAGGTGACATAAATTATTTCCCCCAAAACTTGCCACTTGGGATTTAATTTATGCAAGAACAAGAAATCACGTAAGTGTTCACAGACCTTATACTCGTACCGAGTTAGGGCTGTGACACAGGCTATCGTTCCGTTTGAAGTGGGAGGCAAAAGGAGAGTTTGGAAAAATATTTTGACAAGACAGTCAAGATATCAGGACTATTAAAATTAACGATTTATTTCCACTGTTTCGAAGGCCGCGCATCATGCAAAGCTCCTCTTGCCAAGAACTTTAATTGGCAATCTTGAATGCATAAACGACTCTATTGTTATGCTTGACGAGTTGACAGTTTGTTTACATTAATTTAATTAGCAATCTTCAATGCATAAATAAGTTTTATATAAGTCGTAAATCTTATCTTTATTAGTATATAACAACTGTCAAGTCGTCATGCAAGCACATAGAGTCGTTTATCAAGTTCAGTGTGAAATCAATAAAACTTGAAACTTGAACTTGATAAACGACTCTATGTGCTTGCATGACGAGTTGACAGTTTGTTTACATTAAGACTCAAATAAACCAATGGGAATTTAGCCGATATTTTTAGTGAAAAAAAGTCGCCACTTTGAATAGGACTAATGGCAGGCGTTCCTTTCTCCTCCCGCCTCAAACGAAACGCTATTAAAAGGATGTTAAATTCTGTGTTAGGCCACACCAATTTAATTTGCTGTTTTACAAACCCGCCGAACTTGATATTTCAAAATCGGAAAAAAAATACAGTATCAACTTGGCCTTGTTTGAATAATTACGGTTTGAGTAATTTTGAACAAGCGATGGACGAGCAACTTTATATAGTGCGTCTGATTGGGTGTTTATAACAGCCGGGGTTTTGACCAATAAGAATGCATGTTTATAATTATTTAATATCTGACACAGTTTGTCATCGAGTGTTTTCACTGTTTTCACCATACTTCACAATTTTATTTTTTTGTTTTTTCCAATCTCCGATCTTACGTTTTTGACCAGAAAGTTCGTAAAACAACAAATTAAATTGGCATGGCCTTAAAGTCAAGTGAAAATCGATTAACCACCTTTAGTTATCTTTTGCAATTTTTTTTTTATTATTTAAAGTGCCTATGAAGTGAAAATGAAGTCGTACTTAAAAGAACACTTAAAATGACAATGCAACATATTTGTATTTTACTTAAAACATACAGTACTCTAAATACTATAGATTAACTAATAAGATGCAAAAATTTCAAATCATTTGCTAGTGATTTGACATTTTCATATATATCTCATTAGTTTGTTTACCCTACAAACATTTTAATCAATTGGCTAATTTCAATCTACGTCACCCTTTAGGCATTGTTAAGCCCTGTTTTATATTATTCCATCACATTTTACTGATAAACGGCTCCACTCGAAAGATCAGTTTTTCATTACTACAAATCTCAGAGTTTACCACCTTTTCACTTTGCTCTTTTGAGTCTTTTCAAAACACCACATACATACTGTACCCTCCTTTAATTAAAGCTAACTGATCAGGGACGCAACTAGAAAATTTCGAGGGCAGGGGTTGAACGCAAAAATAGGACAAAGTCGTTCAGTATTCTAAACAATTTGGGATACTAGATATCCTCCTTATGCTTCTTCGAGAACACTCAACAACCACAACCACAACCACAACCACAACCACAACCACAACCACAACCACAATAAGTGCTGTAGCAAGGTGTCAAAAAGGGGGGCAGTAGTGGCAATTAGTGACCACATTTGTAGGGGGCTCCGGGGGTCTTCCCCCAGAAATTTTTGAAATCTAGAACCTCGAAAACACCATTTGCAGCAATTTGAGTGAACTTTTTCATCTAATTCTACAGTGAGTGCAGGCCTAGTTGAAATTTTACTGTAAAAACGAAGAAATTATCACACCAACATTATCCTACAGAGTGCCAAAATCCAGCTCTATCTCTATGATTGGTTCATTTTCACCATGAGATTCAAAAGCTGAGCCCACAAATTCAGAAAAGCAGTTGTTTTTAGGAAACTCGGTGTAGCATAATACAAACTGGGTACGAGATTGACGCCGAACAAGAAGCCTCGCACTGCCTCTGAGTCTCACCAGATTTGTGGAGAATTGTATTGCGTACTACAACAGATGATTAATTATTTATTTATCTAATGTCTAACCTAGTATTAGAGGTCTCACAAAAAGGGCAGGGGTTAAAAAGGGCAGGGGTTGCACCCCAACTGCCAACCCCACCACCCCACCCCCCCCCCCCTAGTTGTTCCCCTGACCAGGCCCATCGAGATGGGGGGCTAGGGGGGCAATTTGCCCTGGGCCCCCAACTTGACAAGGACCCCCATAAGAAAACATGAGGCCCAGAAAGTGTAAAGATCAGTAACACTAACTTCATTTTTAGCCAACCCAGGGGACTAATTGAGAACACATAGACATGACCCTATGATGTGTGATGTCATTAGAGCCCCCAAATCGACCCATTTGATGTCATCAGAGGGCCCAAATCGATAACTTGCCCTGGGCCCCACAATTTCTCTCGGCGGCCCTGCCCCTGACTTATGGAAATATTATGGTACTGCTTTCTCTAATTGTTATGATCCTGAAAACTCTCAGACGTGGAAAACGGTGTGTTTACATTGTAACACAGCTTGTAGTTTGCATGCTCCTATTACTTGTTGTTTCTAATTATTCTTTGGTTATTCAGGTCCACAGTAATTGGTATTTTGCTGTTGTAGATACCCTGCCATGATTTTCTATACGGTATATATCTTTTAATTTTTTATTGTGGTGAAGTGGGCAAATTAAAATTGCATATGCAGACCTATGGTTTTTTACACTTTTGAAATACAAAAAATGAGATTTTTTTGCTAAATTTCCTTCAATATGGCCACCATTGTGTGAGAAGTGCAAATCAACTACTTCATAGGCATAGGGTTTGAGCCCCTCAAGTTTTTAAATGGGAGGGCTGAGCCCACTGATCTCTAAAGAAGACTGGACCGAGCAACTCATTGTTCCACAGAATCAGAAAATGAAGCTTGCAAACTGTCGATTTGGCCCCTTACTAATGGCGTCGGTCAGGTAATTGTATACATGTAGGTAGATCAATACGAAGATGGAACCTCAGGACACAATGCTGTGTTTTTGGTTGTAAAAAGCGGGAAAAGAAGAAAATGAACAAGAACAAACTCCACAGTGACATTTCAAACATGCAGTTGGTCCCTTAGTAATGGCAGATTCTGACTTCATTTTCCAAACAATAGTTGCTCGATCCAGTCTTCTTTGGAGATCAGTGGCTGAGCCCCACCAAAAATCAGGCTAAAATATGTTGTCTTTTAAGTGTTTTACACAGTATTTTATAACATTCAAAACTCTTAAATCTCTTCTCAAAATGCAGGAAATGCCATTTCAGAGACTCTTAAATTTTCTGGGGTAGCATGAACCCCAAACCCCCCTTGTGGACTCTTACACCTTAAGCACTTGCTTTCAGCCCTGCCCCAACTTCAAATTCATTCCTATGTGCCTGAACTGCCTACCGTAATTTCTCTATTAAGCCCCCCCCCCCCCCTCTTTTAAGCCCCCCTTCTAATAAGCCCCCTCTCTATTAAGCCCCCTCTCTATTAAGCCCCCCTCCCCCCCCCCCCCTTCCCAAAATCAGTTGATAAATAGAGGAGAATCAGACTTTTTTTAAATAAGCCCCTCTCTATTGAGCCCCCCCCCCCCCTCCCTCCTCAAAGAAGCTTAGTCCTCAAAGGGCTTAATAGAGCAATTACGGTACTCTTCAAATGTGACTGCTACTTTCAAAATTAATGACAACCAAGTGTATAGCCAAATGCAAACATGGGAAAGTTTGGAAAAATGCCTGAACTTGCGTGAGTTTAAAACTCTCCCAAACTCACTGGAAAATTTAATATACTGTGTTCAGATGAGAGCAAAGCAGTGAGACTTCATAGACAGTATAACGTATTAACATATTAATCAGTCTTTCTTGTTTAAATACAACGAAAAATTAAAACTGAACAAACTACGCTAAAACAACATGAAAAAACAATTTAGTTTATGCATACCTTATCGTACCTTAGAAAACCAGGAAGAAATGGTTGTTATAACTGGAAAAAATTCAATTCTGACTGAGAGTATCACGGAGTATCACCACTATATCACTTTTCTCAAAATGAGAGCCCACGCGAGCCCACGCTGTTTCCACAAAGACCGCCAGGTACTTCATGTTATGACACATATATTGCTTTGAAAGAAAACACAGCCCTCGTGTTTAACGGTGGCCCAAGGGCAACAAGGAAATAAAGATTTATATTTCAAAAGCATGATATACGTATTTACAGTGCAGATAAATTTCCAACCGAAGAATATTTCTAACCGAAAAATATTTCCAGCCAGAAATATTTCCAACCGAAAAATTAAATATTTCCAGCCGAGAAATATATCCAAAAGAAAAATATTTCCAGCCGAGAAATATTTCCAGCCAAGAAATATATCCAACCGAAAAATATTCCCAGCGGCCGAGAAATATTTCCAGCCGAGAAATTTATCCAACCGAAAAATATTTTCGGCTGAAAATATTTCCAGTCGAGAAATATTTCCAGCCGAGATATTCCAGCCGAGAAATATTTTGAACCGAAATGTTCCAACAATGCATCTCTTAATTAAGCCTTTGCGAACACATATAACCCAGCGTACCGCTGTTTCTGGCTTCTACTATATTCATTTGTGTGCAGTGTGGTTGCCATCTGCAAGTAGTTTCAGGTTTTTCTTTTAGATGTGATTCCAAACAACTTAAACAAAGGTTTATAATTTTCGTTAGGCAAGGTTTTACTTTAGTTTAATTTAATTAATTTAAAAATACGATCCAGCATTTAAATCTTTAAAGAAAAATTATCTATTTGGCTGCTCAATTTTTCTGCGTCTTCGGAGACACAACTCAGCTATTAAGTTTGAGTCTTAAGTTTGAACTTTGATTCATTTTGAGAATTAGGTATAAATGTCAATTTCTTTCAACCGATACTTGGAAATTGATGTATTTGTACTTTGCAGACCAGCAAGACTGATCTAAGTGTCCTTCTTGATAGTTTTCTTCAATGTCGACGTCTTGTGGGCACTGATCTATATATATATATATATATATATATATATATATCGAATATGAGCTTTTGCGTAATCTGATTGGTTCCCTACTACCAGGCTATCAGCTCATGCATATCCTGCTAGTAGAGGAAAAACAAGATGGTGGCATGTTTTTTTAAACTGCCGAGAAGAGTTGAAATTGACGGATTTTATACAGAAAAAAATCAACACCCTCAAACCATTGTATTAATAAAACAACACTGTGTAAAAATACATTAACAAATACCCAATTTAGCATGCTAAATGGTAAAATTCGGCTAAAAATTACGTCTTTTTACTTCAAAAACCCGACTAAATTAACGGGTTGATATTAATTTTGTTGCCAAACAAAGAAACCCACGGTTAAAATCAAGCTTACAACACACATTTCGTAGGAGATTACCAGTATAAACGAGACTTTTTTTATTTACATAATCATTTGGAGTAGCAAAAAGCATGTTCTTCTTCAAAAATAACCAACTAAGTAATTTAGTTTCACTGGCGAAGGTGTTCAGTTTCATTTTTGCATGAAATCAAAACCTTTTTCACGACAACGCTAATATAAACAACTGACCCACCTTTTGACTGCATAAAGGTACCTTTTAATCTTTTTTGTTGATCTGCTTAAGAAATTTTTTGCCTCTCGAGCAACATTTATACAACATTTCGAAGCTGTTTACCAAACAACTCAGCGAGAAACTCTATGTGAATGCATCCGATTACGCATGGCGGAAGTATCAGTTGTATGCCTATGCCGGAAGTTTGTTGTTTCAAACATTTCGCTGTCATTTTGTCTCTTGTACAGTGCTTGGCTATATAATAAAACAGTTATACCATTCTCTCTCGTTGTATACGAACTAATAGCCATCTCGGCGAAGCACCTCGTTGGCCATGAGCTCATATACAACTCGATATACTGGATAGCGCATTCCTTCTGTTCAGCACTTCCGCCATCTTACTGCTCCCTGTCCAATAGTCCGGTCCCCCAGTTCTTAAGCCCAAAAAGAGGATTTGGAAAAGCCGTAAAATACTAAGAAACAGAAATAAAATACCAGCAAATACAGTTCGAAATCGTCAACTAACATATACCTCAAGGCTTTGTAAAGACATATTTTACTATCAAAGGTACATAAAGTGTTTCATAATGAAGTTATTGACTGTTTATGTTGTATTTTTACGAGTTTTGTGATGTACGCAAGTTTATCGGTTACAGGGCACTGACGGCAGAGTAAAAAAACACGAAATAACACATTTTACTGCTTAGTAAAACCAACAAATGCTAAAACTAAGCTTCTAAACCTTTTACATGCAGTGTTCTTTGTTTGATACCAATAGCACATTTTTTTTAATGTGGCTTTTTTCGTCTCTTACTCGTGCTACGAAAACATAGAGTTTCCGTGGCGGCCATCTTGGTATTTCCAATATTAATTCGGCAATTTGGCATCTCCGCTGCATTCATTTTTGGAGCCGGATGAGCAATCCAGTTTATATAAACATCAGTGCTTGTAAGTGTTCCTACATATTGTTATTAAAATTGGGCTATATCAGCTTTCTTCCAGTCATTTGGGTGTTCTAGCTCACTATTAATTACACCATGCCAGAATTTTAGGATTAACGATAAGTGACGACCTTAGGTGGAACGAACACGTAAATAATATTATTAAGAAAACAAATAAGCGTTTTTATTTCATAGTCCATCTTAAACGCGCCAAGGTTTCAGCTGATGATATTACTTTGTTTTACACCACCTGCATGCGTCAGGCCTGTGCTTGAATATAGTTCTCAAGTGTAACCATTACGCCCTGCCAGATTATCTAACTAAAGCCCATTTAGATGTTCAGAAACGAGTCCTCTCGATCATATATCCCAGCTAACCTTACACTAATAGTTTGAAGTTATGTAATTTAGATAGCCTCTATAATAGGCGCATGTCAGCTTGTGCGGTAAAGCTTTTGATGAAGTACGTTTAAATCCCCCAGCACGTACAAGCTTGCACATCTTATTCCAAGTAGGCATACTAACCAGTATAATCTTAGAAGACCTAGACTTTTTAACTTTTCGAAATGTAGGACTGATAGGTTCCATAATACGTTTATTCCCTCTTCTGTTCGTACTTTCAATGTAATTATTTTATATTTCACATTTGCTTTTTGTAATATTTTATTTCTGTACAATCACGCAATTCAGTTTTTTAGCTGTAATGTGATTTAATTTTAACAAGACGCCCGCTAGGCGTGAACTCGGGCTACTGTGGGCTGGTGCCTTGCAAAATAATAGAACAACAGGAGTGCTGTTTGGAGTTAATGGTTGAATTTGATGCAACTTTCAGTCAATTGACTGTAGTAGTGGAATATTCATTATAGAGAAAATCATGGTGGGTATACTGGTGTACCAAAACATTGATTTGGCAGCCATACTGATTTGCCAAAACATTGAAATGGTGGCCATTACTGGTGTACCAAAACATTGAAATAGTGGCCATACTGGTGTACCAAAACAATGAAATAGTGGACAATCAGCCATACTGGTGTACCAAAACAATGAAATAGTGGTAATACTGGTGTACCAAAACAATGAAATAGTGGCCAATCAGCCATATTGGTGTACCAAAATAATGAAATAGTGTGGCCATACTGGTGTACCAAAACAATGAAATAATGGCCATATTGGTGTACCAAAACAATGAAATGGTGGCCATATTGGGGTACCAAAACAATGAAATGGTGGCCATACTGGTGTACTAAAACAATGAAATAGTGGCCATATTGGTGTACAAAACAATGAAATGGTGGCCATACTGGTGTTACCAAAACAATGAAATGGCAGCCATACTGGTGTACCTAAACATTGAAATGGTGGCCATATTGGTGTACCCAAACAATAACTTGATGAAAGTAATGTATAAACTGTTGAATAGAATCGACTTTCATTTGCAAGACATCAGCACAATAAATCAATAATAAACAATACAAGCAAAAATGAAGCAAACCACAAATATTAGTACAGTTTAAACCTCAATACATTTACATACAGATACAGCATTCACAGACACAAGTCAGCTAGTTCGGCTAAATGTCAACCTGAAATCGATGAAGATGTAAAACATAGCATGTTTACCTTTCACTTGCAAGTTGGCTTTACCAACTTTCTTTGTTCTTTGATTTACAGCACTTGAGCAACATTTTTCAGTAGAATTTAGTAACACATGTATAAAATTGATCGAGGACACATTGATCGAGTTGATCGAGTACTACACATTTTCAGCGTACGGTTATCGAGATCGCCGACCAGCCCAGGTATACTATAGTCTATTGTAAGCATTGTGAGCGCGTTTATCATTAAAACACAAATTCACTTCGAACAACACAACCAAAGGCCGTCAGGAAAAGAAAAAACTCGCGACTCATGCATGAAAATCAGCCATGATGAAATCATTTGAGCACGTTTCAGGGTCGCAAAGGCTTTCGGGAAACGTTGCGCAAGAATTGCAATTTGTCGACACAAAAAAAACAAAAAAACCAACAAAAAAACAGAGCCGAAACCTAGACTCGGCTACCACAGTAGCCCGAGTAATAAACTATCTTTCTATCTATCTATTTTATAATCATAAGAAAGTCAAAATACTTTTGATAGATATTACTTTCACTTAGATATTCTAGTAGATGATCGGCTACATATTGTAACTTTACGTCGGAAACTTTGAGAAGCAGTCCATCAGTACCTCCATGATTTTCAGGCAAACTTTATAACTCATCTGGTCTCCCAGGTATGGTATCCCTATGGGCATTCCAGTGCTCGTTTGCTCTATCGAGATCACGTTGCAGTACAGATGAGAAACAGTACCAAAGTGCAGTGGCGTAGCCAGGAAGCAGATGTCATGTGGGCACAACATGGGCACAGGTCTCAACATTCTCTGGTGGGTTTTTTGTTATTACGGTGATTTACAGTCACAGGCCCGTAGCCACCAATTTTGAAGTTCAGTATGTCCGGTTGGTAGTGGCAGTTCAGAGCGCCAAACATGCGGGAAACCTTTGGGGTGTGAACATGGTCCCCGGCCTTGGGGTGGGAACATGGACACCGGCCAAGACGAGAATCTTCAGAAACTATGCAAATTACAATCATGCACGTTTTTGTGATGACTTAAATAAAGTTGAATGGGAGAATGCTTTAAATCCCTCTGCGGATGGTGATATAACTGTTGATGGACTTTGGACAAATTTTAAAGAACTGTTTTTATCGGTTGCGAATGTTCACGCCCCTGTAATGGAAAAGCGTGTAAGGGGTAAGCCTAGTCCTTGGATCTCAGGCAAAATAAAAAGATGCATCCAAGAACGCGATCATCAACTTCGAAAGGCTAGGAAATCGAATACAAGTGAAGACTGGGCGGCGTATAGATCCTTGCGTAATAGTGTAACAAAATCAATCAAGCGAGCAAAGAGCAACTATAACAGGAAGTTAATTGAGGAAAATATGCATGATCCGAAAGGTTTTTGGAAGACAATTAAAAAGATTATGCCTGGAGAGAGCAGGGAAGTATCATCGAGCTTCGAAATTAACGGTAAGATTTGCATTGATAAGAAGCAAATAGC
Source organism: Corallium rubrum (assembly GCA_964035015.1). Lineage (NCBI taxonomy): Eukaryota > Metazoa > Cnidaria > Anthozoa > Scleralcyonacea > Coralliidae > Corallium > Corallium rubrum. Next base: position 13,615,705 of record OZ036010.1, read on the forward strand.
GGCGAATTTTAACAATTTCTTTACGGGAACAGTTGGTAGACTTGCTCAGTCAATCGGTGCTGGGGTTACTCTGTTGTCTCGTTCTCTTACTAGGACCATCACCAAAGACAGAACATCGCAAATTTTTAAATTTGCTGAAATTTCTGAAGAATTTGTCCTTACTAAATTAAAGAGCCTTAAAACGAATAAAGCATCTGGTCTTGATCAATTACCACCTCGGTTAATGAAAGACTCTGCAAGTATAATAGCGAAACCTCTTACTTTCATCATGAACTCTTCAATTATTCAAGAAAGTGTTCCTCTTGACTGGAAAACCGCTAAAGTGACTCCCCTATTTAAAGGTGGCAAAGCTTATGATATGGACAATTACCGCCCAATCTCTGTTCTTTGTATCTCCTCAAAAATATTTGAGAGAGCGATCCATTCGCAGTTATGCAGATTTTTGGAGGAAAATAAATTACTTAGTCCATACCAGTGTGGATTTAGAAAGGGATATTCGACTGAACTAGCAACTATCTCTTTGTCTGATTCAATTCGTCGATCGATGGACCAAGGAATGTTAACTGGCTCCGTATTTATAGATTTAAGGAAAGCTTTCGACACCGTTGACCATGGTCTGTTAATTGAAAAATTGTCTCGTTATGGTATACGGAATTCAGAATTATTATGGTTCAGAGACTATTTTAATAATCGAAGTCAAGTTGTTCAGTACGAAAATTCCTTCTCCGGTCCTTGTAAAATCTCCACTGGTGTACCACAAGGATCTATACTTGGCCCGCTTTTGTTCGTTCTTTTTATTAATGATCTACCGGATTGTATCGTCCGGTGTAGTGTCTTGATGTATGCTGATGATACGGTTCTGTTTTTCTCTGCAAAGTGTCCGGAAGTCATTGAATCCACATTAAATTCACAGTTAGCTATAGTAAATGATTGGTTACAGAACAATCTTTTATTCCTGAACGTTAAAAAGACTGAAGTTGTGCTGTTTGGAACAAGTGGTAACTTAGCTAAAGTGGAAAATTTCACTATAACTATTGGTCAAAAGCAAATAAAGCGTGTGAAGGAGTACAAGTACTTAGGTGTTGTTATGGACGATAGGCTATCATGGAAATCTCAAGTATCCCATATCGTGTCCAAGGCTGGCAGGAGAATTGGACTACTTGGTAGGCTAAGAAAGGAGTTGACAACGTACTCAGCAAACAAGATATTTAAATCATTTATATTACCAATATTCGACTACTGTGATTGTACCTGGGCCTGCTGTAACAGAAATGACAATAATGCCTTGGAACGCCTTCAGAGACGAGCTGCCAGAATTGTTCTGAAGACCTATAGTAGCGATGTCGCCATTGAAAGTCTCAAATGGGACAGCTTGGAAAATAGACGTAATAGGCATATTTTAAAGTTAGTAAATAGATGTCTTAAAGGTTACATACCACAACATTTTGAACATTATTTTACTTATAATAAGGATATTATCACTAGAATAACTAGGCAGAGCAATTTATTGCACTTGCCTCGTGTTAGATTAGAAACATCGAAGAAATCATTTTTTTATAATGGTTGTGTTGTTTTTAATAGTTTTAGAAATAACTAAGTAAATATGGTCTATTTTACATTATTCCTAGTAATTTTTAACTATATTCATACTTTAGGCTGTAAACTCTGTAATATGTTGTAATTGTTGTATAATTATTAATGCAGGGCTCCTATTGATAACAGTGCCTTCTGTGCGCTGAAAGGATTACCCTGCTAAAATAAAGGTTTATCTATCTATCTATCTAGGAAATTTTTGATTTTTTACGCCACGGAAATGCTATTTCCTGCATTTTGGGGGCAATTTTAACAACAAAAAAGATAAAATAAAAACCAGTGAAAATCATGATTTTATAGTCAGTTAGTAAACAGTAAACTAATACGTAATCTTCCTAGTGGCTATACTCTACACTTAAATTATTTTGCCTATATAACGAGAGCTAGATCTGTCTGCAATATTTCACCCGGTCACACGCAGGTTTCACCCGGGCACAGGCCCGGGTAGGCCCGGGTGTAGCTACGCCACTGCCAAAGTGCTTCATTCTGAAGCGCATTTCCTAGATGAAACAATTCTTTTTCTACCAAATCCTTGAAATAATTTATCCACCAAGTAGATCCAGCTTGCCGTAAAGACGACCACCACCACCCAATCCTTTGGTTTGCCGGGGAGGTACCAAATACATGAGCATCGCTTGTTCCGCGGAATTCACACTGAATAGCAGCTATAACGCCATCTTCTGTTCCACAGTGAGTCACTAATACTTTAACAGCGCGTCCGTCAAATTCTCTTACGCATTCATTGTAGAATGAAGCAGCAACAGCAGGGTTATTGTTAGACCTCGCCATCTAGCTTTAGCCACATTATTTTCCTACTCCAGCTATCTATGCTACCGTAGATTGGAAATCTGAATGGTTTCAGCTTGTCGTACTCGTCTATGTGCCAACATTGATTTAGTAGTGCCTGGTGACCTGTATTTTCTTCGTTTTAAACGCTTGGCTCGTCTCAACTCACCACCTTCTGGGTCTAGCTGTCGTACAAATTCTTCGACATATGCATCATGTCGAGGAACTTGAAACCCATCCATCATGAAGTGTGAGCCAAATTGACCTGTAACCACCCATGCACCCATTTGCGTTCAAGCGTTTGGCGAATAATTAGTTGTTTTCGAGTTTTAAAATAAACGTTGTCCAATGATAACTATACGTTTGACAGATCAAATCAATAACGGATAGGGGGTGTAACTTTCCGTTGTTATTGCTTCCGTTTCAAGTTCGTTCAACGTTGCATTGATATTTTCTCACGGGCCAGGACCGTCTAATTATTTTCTGATTCTTTCCCACACTTCCGCCACCACACACCTTCGAAGTCCACATTCTTTATTCAATCGTGACTTCAATGTTCGTATACACATGTTAATACTGTGATGCTTGGCCATGAGCGCAACCATTATTTTGTACTCGAAACCTTTTCGGAAGTAGTATTGAATAAAGGTCATTTCTTCATCCGTATTTTCAGCTGCTTTCTCTGTGCCAGCCACAACGAGTACAGAAATTGACGAACTGTGGCATAACAAAACCACACTGACAAGTTGTTCCAGACTCGGTATTGTCGGCGTTACGTCTTGCTTCGTTGGTATTCTCAGCACCACAGTTGTACCAGAGGCGGATTAAGGGTACCTGAGGCCCCTGGCTGTATTTCTGATTGGGCCCCCCAGGCCCCTTCTTGCACTGCACGTAGGGGCCTGGGACATTCTTTTTTTAATAAGACATCAGCGGCCCCGGGTCCCCTAGGATCCGTGAGGCCGCGGACCCCTGGCTGTAGCCCAGTCAGCCCAGTCAGATATTGTACGGAGTTGGCAGGTCAGCGTTGCACTGACGACAAGTTGCAATTTCCGACTCCATTTTGTGTATCAACATTGTGCGGGGAGGGAGCCGAGGGAATTTGGGCTTTTCAGTCATTATTTGCAAGTGTTTCATTGACTTTTTGGCAGGATTGTAGTCGAAACGTCGAATTTTCAATATAAAAACAAGTCATGTTTACGTTTTTGAGAGTTGTATGCCGTAGTTTACGTTTATATAGCTAGGCATAGCAACAAATTGCATTATATGTAAATTAAAGAGGCGTGTGTGCATGTATAAAAGGATATTAAGAGGATTAGTTTTTGAAAAGAATTAAAGCACTGACCTACATACATGTTATATCAAGCCGCAGGCACATTTTAAAACGTATCGACCGAAACTACATTATACACAGAAGCGTTCACTAACTTAACTGCTGTGGTCAAATGTAAAGTATATATACTATGCTCAAAGACCATGTATAACGCTCAAATTATAGTCTCCGAACCAGTGACGGATTAAGGGGGGGGGGGGGGGCTGACTGGGCTACAGCCAGGGGTCCGCGGCCTCAAGGATCCTAGGGGGGCCCGGGGCCGCTGATGTCTTATTAAAAAAAGAATGCCTGGGGGGCCCAATCAGAAATACAGCCAGAGGCCTCAGGTACCCTTAATCCCCATTACCCTATTAAATTATAAGTCAAAAATACTTAATTAATTCTACCATTTACTCATTTCCTGAATCTGATAACGTTCTGGCTGTGTGAAGAGTCAGGTGCTATTCTTACGTCTAACTTCAAACTGGCCTAGAATGATTTGACCTGGGAAAGAGCGCAGAATTCAGTATCAGAATTAGGTCTGTCTTAAATGAAACAAACAAACTTATTTCGCGTGAAATACACTTTGCGTATCAGACTAGGCCGCTAGCCATGCATGCATATACACTTCCCTTTTTCTCGAGGACAATATAATTGCTCATTAAACGTCTAACGTTTTTACAGAAGAGCCATGGCTTTATTGAACGAACTGAGGGAAAACATATTTTTCTTGCAAATTTACTATAAAAATGTTGGCAGATGCTGGTACAAATTTGGTACACATGTCGACGAAAATCTAGTCGAAACGTCGAATTTTCAATATGAAAACAAGTCATGTTTTGTATGCCGTTAATAATAATAATAATAATAATTTTACATTTATAAAGCGCTAAAAACTATAAATATTCTAAAGCGCTAATATCTCTAACTCACTTTAAGTATATAAATAAATAAATGTGTATTTAAAGAGTTAAAAATCAATTAAAAATCAATGAAGTTAAAAGTCAATTAAAAAGTCAATTAAACGCCTTATTAAATAAAAATGTCTTTAACCGGTTCTTAAAAGAGTCTACAGATAATGACTGTCGAATATCAATGGGGAGGCCATTCCAGAGTGTTGGTCCGGTGTAACAGGACCAGATGCCCCCCCTTCAAAATGCCCCCCGGGGCATCTGGTACTAGGACCAGATGCCTCCCCGGGCATCTGATGCTAGGACCAGTTGCCCCCCTTCAGGACCAGATGCCCCCCTTGTGAAATCCTCTAAAATACCTCTTAAACCAAGTTCGAAATGTACTTAAACTTGTTTTGAAACTAACAATAAAACTCTTAGATGGTTAAACTATTTCGCAGGCGTTCGATCCGAGGTCTATTTCAACGCTTCGAAACATCAGCTCAACGATGTTACAATCAATAAAAAACAAAACTTGAACATCTGTTTAATAAATTGGAAATTCGGCATGACCAATGACCGTGACCACTGACAAAATTGAAATTCTAATGTACTTCCGCGTGCTGGCTAATGTCGGACTTTCTCTTTCATTATTTTGACACCATAACTATCGAATAACGTGGAATAGACTATTCCTATGAGACTATTCCACGTTATTTGATAGTTATAGTGTCAAAATAATGAAAGAGAAAGTCAGAAAGCCAGCATGTGGAAGTACATTAGAATTTCAATTTTGTCAGTGGTCATGCCGAATTTCCAATTTATTAAATAGATGTCCAAGTTTCGTTTTTTCGAACGCTTGCGAACTCATTTAACCATCTAAGAGTTTTATTGTTAGTTTCAAAACAAGTTTCAGTACATTTTGAACTTGATTTAAGAAGTATTTTAAAGGATTTCACAAGGGGGGCATCTGGTCCTGAAGGGGGGCAACTGGTCCTAGCACCAGATGCCCGGGGAGACATCTGGTCCTAGTAACAGATGCCCCGGGGGGCATTCTGAAGGGGGGGGCATCTGGTCCTGTTACACCGGCCTTAGCAAACGATCTGTCTCCTAGGGTCTTGCGGGTAGTCGAAGGAACTATCAGCAGATCTTGATCGTTCGAGCGCAGACCATAGCGACCAGTAGACTTAGCCTTCAGAAGTTGGGAAAGGTAACTTGGTGCTTTGCCATGCAGAGACTTGTAAACCAATAGCAGAACCTTGAAGGTGACGCGATACTGAACGGGAAGCCAGTGGAGCCAGAGGCGTAGGAAGCGGGGGGGGGGCTGGGGGGGCTTGAGCCCCCCCAAAATTTTGAATGGGGGGGCTGAGCCTCCCCAAAAAAAGTCAGGACAAGCGTTGCTAAATTTAACTAGAAATACATTAATGCAAACCCCTCGTGTTCATTGTTTATTATTATTAATAACCTCTGCCTTCAATCCCAGGGGTGTATTAATACCACTGAATCCTTAAATTATGTTGGTCACTCCAGACAAAGGAATTGTATATTTTTTTACCCTGTTCACACAGAATGGCTAAAAATGGTACACAGTTCCAAACTGAAAGAAAGGAAAACATAGGGTACCTTGTGCTAGCCTAAATAACTGCCAGCATATAAGAACAGACCTTGCACCAGATCAAAAGTGTGATAATTATTACACTGGCACCCTGTTCCAAACTAAAAATGGCAAAAATGAAAACCATTCCCTTTCCATTGGCACATTCCTGTATAGTCAAAATATGGGAGTCCCGAACCTCCCATTGTAGCATACCAGTATAAATTATATTGTCTTTTTGCACAAAATACAATATTTTGACAACCCATTTGTATTGCTGTTTAATTGGCTTATTATACCACAGCAAGTATGTGACTATTAAGGCAACCAGGATTTTTTCAGCTTTGGCAAATGCCCAACACAACAGCAATGCCCTAGGTAAACATTTTTAAAAGTACTGTGGATAAATGCCCCACTCCCAGGCATAAAAAGTTTGCAAATGCCTGACACAGGCATACTCCAATTGATGAATTTATAATAAATACATAATACATGTGCAGCACAGTACAGTAAATGTATAAAAATGTCAAATACATAATTGTACAGTACATGTATGCCACCAACAACTCCTACACAGAGATATATATGTTATTTACCGGCTGGGAGGTCCGTATAGAGAAATATTTCCCGAGGTCTCAAAAACTGCCCGAGGCCGCAGGCCGAGGGTCGTTTTTGAGACCAAGGGAAATATTTCTCTATACGGACCGACCAAAACGGTAAATAACATATTTATTTTTTTTAATTATCTTCGCTTGGTTCTTTTGGTCTTCATCAGTGTTTAGAGTGAATAAAAAAGGGAAGTTTCTGCTGTTTCTTTCGAAAAAGAAAATTAGATTTTAGGTCTCTTTCACGGATGAAAAACTCAATTTCAAAATTTTTGATTTCGTTTAAGTTTATTTTCAAACGTTTTAAGAATATTTTACGGCCTATAAAACACACTTAAAAAAAAAATATTTTGAGCGGTCCGTACGGGCTCATACGGACCGCTCGTTAGCCAATCAGAAAGCAGGATTTGGTAAAATACGGTCCGAAAAAAAATAAATATTGTTATTACGTTTTCTTTTGTTATTAATAAATAAATATTTAAAAAAATATCTCTGTACCTTCGCATATTTTTCGGCCTCTATTCATTTCTCACATGTGTTATAAAATAAATTCACTAAATTCACGTTTTTCTCTTCGCTGCATGTCTCTCTTTCTCTTGGCTATTCTTTTTGCTGTGTTTTCTTGCATAATTTCTAGCCTTTCTCTTCGCTGTAACTCTCCGCTGTTGTAGTTCTAGACACCGTGTTCAGCCTTGAAATTGCGAGTCGCTCTTTTCGTTTCTTCGACTATAAACTCGGATTGTGTTTTGTTTTCCTGATTGAAGTCGCTTTAATATATACTGTGGTTCTCCTTGTAATCGTCTGTCTCTTGCTCTAGCCTGCTGCTGTTCCCTTCGTTCGTTCGCTTGTTTCTTTATCTTGTCTTTCTCTTGAATACGTCTCAACATTTCTAGCCTATAAACATGTTTTCTTCTCCGAACTTTTGTAATCAAACTCGAACGAATTGAAAGTGATGTTTTTGACGTAAAATAGCAAAACTACAGAGAAAATGTGTACCCTTTTAACCACCATCAACCCCGCGGATCCCCGACATGGTCTCCGTTGATCATTACATATAAATAAATAAATAAATAAATAAATAAATAAATAAATAAATAAATAAATAAATAAATAAATAAATATATATATATACACACAAATGGATACTCCAAACCGCCAACATGGGTACAATCCCCGACCGGACTTACCGCCCACTCCGTCGAGATTAGTACCCTCGCGTCGGGAGGCCCGCTTCGCGAACCACACGAACACGAGGGGATGATTGTATTAGTACGACTATACAGAGGCTAGGAGAGCAGCTACTTACGGTAATCTACCTACGGGGTTCATCTTTGGTTCGTATTAAAATTACTTTATTTGTACTTCACTTGTTTGTATAGTATACCATATTTTTTAAGTTTGTCAATAAAAAGCAGCTTACCAGTCATAAACCACAAATTTGAGAATGTCTGCGATTAATCGGAGTCTATAATCTTACCTTTTGATAAAATGGCGAGTGAGGACGACAACAAAGTTAATTATACGGAAGCTAAGTTGACGAAGAATTAGAAGCTATTGTGTAGGTGTTTAAACACAATTATTGAAAGATTATTAAAGCGACTTCAATGCATGCAATCCCTAAAAAGTGTTCAGTTTTGTGAAGTGTCGTCTGTCAAGGCTTTAAGGTATGTTGGTTTAATAATTTCGTTTTTATGTTAAAATTTGAACTATATATGCTTGCTGTAGAATTAGATGAAAAAGTTTCCTCAAATTGCTGCAAATTGTGTTTCCGAGGTTCTAGATTTCAAAATTTTCCGGGAGAGCACCCCCGAACCCCGCTAAAAATGCGGTCACTGATTATCTGCATGTCGACTTCAGCCCCCCCAACTTTGAATCCGTTCCTACGCCTCTGAGTGGAGCCTTCTTAGAACAGGGGTGATGTGGTCGAACTTAGGAACCAAACATACAATGCGTGCTGCAGCATTCAGTACTCTCTGTAGGCGCTCATACTGGTACTTGGGGAGACCATACAAAAGCGAATTGCTATAGTCGACATGAGATGTAACGAACGCGTGTACCAGAGTTTTCGTTGATTCCTCCGTAAGGAATTTTCTGATCTGTTTGATGTTGTAGAGGCTGAAGAACGCCTTACTACAGACTTTACCAACATGAGTATTCATAGACATGTTGGAATCAAACCATGCACCAAGGTTGCGTACGGCTTTAACAGGTTTAATGGCGGACTCGCCAACCATGACTTTGTCGATCTGCACTTTGGACAGTTGCTGCCGGGAGCCGATGATCAAGAACTCAGTCTTGGTGTCGTTAATCATGAGAAGATTAGAAACCATCCAGCTCCGAACCTCGGAGATGCAATCCTCAATTATCTTCACCGCAGCATGCTGGGACTCAATAGGATGTGGTTTAAAGGAAAAATACAATTGAGTATCATTAGCGTATCCATGTGCATCAGGAGGATGTTTACGAACGATATTGAACAAGCCTGAGGCATATAGCAGAAAAAGAACCGGACCCAGGCAGCTACCTTGGGGGACACCAGATGCAATGTCGAAAACATGCGATTCACACTGTTTGATTGCGACCTTCTGTTTTCGATCCGATAGAAAAGACAAAAGCCATTTCTGAGCGCTACCAATAACACCAAAGTCCTTATCTAGGACATCTAAAAGTATATTGTGATCAATGGTGTCAAAGGCAGCGCTCAAATCAAGAAGAATGAGCAGGGTAACTTCTTGCTTGTCCATGCTTAGAAGAATGTCATTTTGCACTTTAAGAAGAGCAGTTTCTGTCGAGGCATAGCAACAAATTTCATTATATATAAATTAAAGAGGCGCGGGTGCATGCATAAAACGGAGAGGATTAGTTTATGAAAAGAATTAAAGCACTGACCTACATGTTACATCAAACCGCAGGCACATTTTTAAGCGTATTGACCGAAAATTCATTTTACACGGAAGCGTTCACTAACTTAACTGCTGTGGTCAAATGTAAAGTATACTATGCTAAAAGACCATGTATAACGCCCAAATTATAATGGACCTCCATTGGCGTTGTTCGGTGACTACCCTATTAAATTAAAAGTCAAAAATACTTAATTAATTCTACCATTTACGCATTTCCTGAATCTGATGACGTTCTGGCAGTGTGAAGAGTCAGGTGCTATTTTCTTACATCTGACTTCAAACTGGCCTAGAATGATTTGACAAAGGAAAGGGCGCAGAAAGTATATTTTGCGTGAAACACACTTTGCGTGTCAGACTATAGGCCGCTAGCCATGTATGCATATACACTTCTGAAGTGTTGACTTCCCTTTCTCTCGAGGACAATATAATCGGCTCATTAAACGCCTAACGTTTTTACAGCAGATGGCTTTGTTGTCTGACGAACTGAGTGAAAAAATCTTTTTCTTGCAAATCTATTATAAATGGTACGTATGTCAACGAAAATCTAGTGGAAACGTTGAATTTTCAATATAAAAACAAGTCATGTTTTTGAGAGTTGCATGCCATTACCGTTGTTGTGTGTTTATACAAATTGCATTATATGTAAATTAAAGGGGCGTGAGTGCATGCATAAGAGGATCTTTCTTATTCAAAACCAATCTCAGCTTGTTTTTTATTCATTTCAATTTGTGTAGTTGACAAGTAAAGGTATTCTGTATCATGGCAGATTATTTTCGTCGCCTCCGTGCCGTTCTTCCAAGCTGGCCAGGGTCTGCCGAAGGTATACGCGTAACTTCAATATTCTTGTCTTTAGCCTACTTTCAATATACTGTAGTTGTACTTGTTTTAATTCAGTCGGAAATTGATCGGCGATTGCTTGCGATCTTTTACAACAGTTGTGTTTCCATATAGTTGTAATTGTTGTAATTCAAATTGCCGACTCGCTCAGATTCAGAACTTCTCGGTTTCTGTAATGTCCAAATGGGCTAAGAATGGCATTTAAAAACAAGTTAGACGACTAAAACTTTGTTTGTGATTACTCTCACAGTATATGTAATAGATAAATCCCAAGAACGAGGGATGTATATGCTATATAAAGCATACATCCCGACATTCGATTTATCTGACTTGATTCGTTCCCGACAAGGGATTTATCTGACTTAATTTATTATTGAGGAGGTTTTCCAACAAAGTTTTGTCTATTTTTACCACCTTGGACAAACATTTTCCTTGTTTTTTCCCCCTGCATTTCGTATCTAATTATTATTCAAGGCTTTATGCGACATAAAGCCCTCGGAAGAACAAAGAAAACCGACTCGATAATAAATCAATTAACAATATATGAGTTAATTACCGAGAAGGAGATAACTAACTTTAGCTTAGTTACCGACTTCGAGGTAATTAACTGATTTAGTTTATTCATGACACAGATGATATTTGTCGTTATTTGCCAAAAAAAATGTATTCTATTCTAGACGTAGTTTTAAAGCGATATAGTAGGTCATTTAATATGCAAGGTCAATAACCTATATATTAACCGTGGCACATGACCCCACATCAAAGATAATTTATGCATGAATAAACTAAGTAATAGATAAATCCCGAGAACGAGGGATTTATGCTATATAAAGACCCGAGGACGCGCAGCGTCCGAGGGCTTTATATCGCATACGTCCGAGGGCTTTATATCGCATGCATCCCGACGTTCGAAAGATTTATCTGACTTAATTTATTATTGAGGAGGTTTTCCAACAAAGTTTTGTCTATTTTATCCACCTTGGACAAAGATTTTCCTTGGGTTTTTTTCTGCATTTCGTATCTAATTATTATTCAAGGCTTTCTGCGATATAAAGCCCTCGGAAGAACAAAGAAAACCGACTCAATAATAAATTAATTAACAATATATAAGAGTTAATTACCTCGAAGTCGGTAACTAAGCTAGAGTTAGAACCAAGGCCCGTTACAGACGATATTTGTCGTTATTTACCAAAAAAGAAAGTATTCTTTTCTAGACGTAGTTTTAAAGCGATATAGTGGGTCATTTAATATGCAAGGTCAATAACCTATATATTAGCCGCGGCACATGACCCCACATCAAAGATAATTTATGCATGAATAAACTAAGTATAGGTTATTTTGAGGCCACGAGGGGATATGTGAATAAACACATATCCCCGAGGAGCCTCAAAATAACGTACTTATTTTTCACATGGCGAGGTTTACAGAATTTCATAAGATAAGGAGTGATGCGGGGGATATTAGACGGAAAGATTAGAGGAGAATATTTTAGCGAAGAATGGTAGAGGGAAATATTAGAGACTTAAAGGGGAATATTAGAGCCTTGGAGGGGAATATTAGAGGGGAATATCAATCTATTGTTTTGCCAGGGGCTATTGAATATATTCCCTTGAAAGAAGCATGTTAAAACGTTCAAGGACATTCCGAACGTTCGAACTAGCGTACGTACGGCGTGCACATGAAACAAAAATTAAGTCTGTCTAATTCGGAAGAACGTTTAAAATGCCAAACTAACATCTATTGTAGGTTTTTGTTTTCTTGCCTGGTTTTTGAGATATTTTGGTTTTTGTTTGATATGCAATTTTAACAACTTGACGACACACGTGCATAATGATATTGAAGAAGGTTGTATTTCTTTGCTATTCAAAATAAGATGCCATTTTGTAGGAACAATGTGTAATTCAGCCATAAAGCGGCGGCATTAATTTTGTCATAAATATTTTGGTCACTCCTCGCCCGTGTTTACATGGATTTTTGTACTATGCAACCCCCCTTGCGCTCTTTTTTATTTGGGTACGTAGAAATAGCCACTCCTGTCGGGTGAAGATATAGTTTTAATTGTGGTAGAATATTTGAAATAAAAAAACAAAAACTCTAATTTTTTTAAGAAAAGGGTAACAAAGAACAAAGAAAAATTTAAGAATGATTTTTGGTAAAAAATATTGAGATGAACAAAATAGCACGTCGCATCCAAGGTTTGAACTCGATCTCATTTGCTTGCAAACCGACAATGTTACCACTAGGCTACCGTAGTAGGCCCCCGGTATTTACTACGTCGTATTCAACTTATTATTTATTCATTCTCAGGCTCCTGTGGGACCTCCTAACCCTAATCTCATTATGCATATGTCATTATTTCTCAGGCTCCTTTGAGACCCTCTTAACCCTAACTTTTATCCTACCCCCAAACCGTAGCTGTTACTCAGGATTCACTTGTCGTGGCAAAATAGAAATTTGCTGCTCATCCCTCGGAGACTTGAAGAGTACGATATAGTGTGCGTTGAGGCTGATGTTTCTCGTTTCCTTTCCTTGATGAAGTATATTCTGAACAATATAGATCACTGAGAGATTTCTGTGATGACTGCCCCTTCTAAACAAACTAGCAATACGTTTATCTCCCCCTGATTGATCCATAAGATCATCTAGGACAATAAGGTTTCGCCTCGAAACATCAAGAAAATCTTCCGAGTCGATGTTCGTAGGTATTCCTTCATTCAGTTCAATTCCCGGTATAGTTTTGATCATCTCAAGATACATGGGTTGCCACTGGCCATAACACGAAATGATACGTTCAGGAGGGGAGTTGATAGTTGTTCTTGCGTTCTCCAGAATAGTTTTTACCCATACGGTTTTACCACTCTGAGTACACCCTGCAACAATGCACATAAATGGATGCTGCAGGACTGTGGATCCACTGACGAGAGCAACTGCCTATCCTATTTGTTTTGTCGATGATCTATGAACCATCTTCATGTGACGGAGGAGATTACTTGTATTAGCGAAGGATTTTCCACAAACTTCACAAACGTAGGACATGTTTCAGGTATGACGGTCAGATATGAAATGAAAAATTTTCTATTAATTCTAATAATTATATATTATTTTTATTAATTCTAATAATTAAATCTAATAATTATATATTATTTTCTAAGTCCTAAGACTATAGTCCTAAGTCTATAGTCCTAAGTCCTAAGACTATATAGTCCTAAATCCTAAGACTATAGTACTATATAGTCTTAGGACTTAGGACTATAGACTTAGGACTATAGTCTTAGGACTTAGGACTTAGGACTATAGTCTTTGGACTTAGGACTATATAGTCTTAGGACTTAGGACTATAAACTTAGGACTATAGTCTTAAGACTTAGGACTATAGTCTTTGGACTTAGGACTATATAGTCTTAGGACTTAGGACTATAAACTTAGGACTATAGTCTTGGGACTTAGGGCTATAAGTCTTGGGACTTAGGTCCCAGCCTTGTCAGTTGGGACTTAGGACTATAAGTCTTGGGACCAGCCTTGTCAGTTGGGACTTAGGACTATAAGTCTTGGGACTTAGGACTTAGGACTACATAGTCTTAGGACTTAGGACTATACACTTAGGACTATAGTCTTAGGACTGAGGACTATAGTCTTGGGACTTAGGACTATATAGTTTTAGGACTATTGTGTTGAATCACTATACACAAGGTTGGCTAAGAGAAAATTATTCATTTCTTATCTGACCGTCATACCTGAAACATGTCCCTGAAACATGTCCTACGTTTGTGAAGTTTGTAGAAAATCTTTCGCTAATTCAAGTAATCTCCTCCGTCACATGAAGATGGTTCATAGATCATCGACAAAACAAATGCGACAGGCAGTTGCTCTCGTCAATGGATCCACAATCCTGCAGCATCCATTTACGTGCATTGTTGCAGGGTGTACTCAGAGTAGTAAAACCGTATGGGTAAAAACTATTCTGGAGAACGCAAGAACAACTATAAACTCCCCTCCTGAACGTATCATTTCGTGTTATAGCCAGTGGCAACCCATGTATCTTGAGATGATGAAAACTGTACCGGGAATTGAACTGAATGAAGGAATACCGGCGAACATCGACTCGGAAGATTTTCTTGATGTTTCGAGGCGAAACCTTATTGTCCTAGATGATCTTATGGATCAATCAGGAGGAGATAAACGTATTGCTAGTTTATTTAGAAGGGGCAGTCGTCACAGAAATCTCTCAGTGATCTATATTGTTCAGAATATATTTCATCAAGGAAAGGAAACCAGAAACATCAGCCTCAACGCACACTATATCGTACTCTTCAAGTCTCCGAGGGATAAGCAGTAAATTTCTATTTTGGCACGACAAGTGAATCCTGGACATGTTCAAGAGTTTAAGAAGAGCTACGGGGAAGCCACAAGTCGCCCTCATGGTTATTTAATGCTTGACCTGAAACTGACCACGGATACGACGATCATCGCCTCAAGACCAATGTTTTACCTGAAGAAAATAGCTCCGTTCTGCAGCAGAACATAAGCAGATATATTCAAAAGAAATCGTACCAGCAACCTCCAATCGTCAACGCTATGTACAATACAGAACAGCTAATGCAAGATATTGTACAAACACCACAATTAACACCCGATGAAAAGAACATCGTATACTCTAATCAACACTCAACACGGGAGTTTTCTGACATTCCAACAACAGCTGCAGAACCAGCAGAAACAAGTTCAAACTAATCTTCAAACACAGTTACTAAAAGTTATACAAAATTTGACAGAGACCCCGAAAAAACCTGAACAACCTGAACATAGCCTGTTAAATCCTCCGTCTGGACTTCTCCTCCTCCGACTGTTGAATACCTAAAGCCGAAACCTTTGCAAAAATGGATAACTGGAGATGAAAGTAATTCAGGAGAAAACGACTCGGACGAAGAAGTTTCGGAAGCTGACTCAGATGACTATGGTCATCAAGAAAATGATAAATATCAAAATTCTTCTGATGAAGATTCACATGAAACAACAGTCAATAATAGTCAAGACGAAGACCCTCGCATCTCAATGGTTCCCAGGAAAGTGAGAGTACCTAGATATGATTTCAGGAGCAGACCTTATCCTATAACAAGGAGTCGGCATCCCAGTGCTAGAAAAATGTTTTAAATAAATGACATATTTGTAAAGTGAAATAAATATTTTTAAACGCAGTGTCTCCTGTTATTCTTGTCGTCCAAACTTGCTCAAGCGCTTAAGAATCTTAATGACCCCTAATGAGTTTCTCTTTTGTCTCCTGCATGTGCACTGAGGATAAATATGCAAATATCAGCCGTAGCAACATTAACAAGATGCTTGACGACGTTAATAAAATAGCCGAGGCAGTCGTTTACCTGAAGAAAGTGTTTCAATGTCTTTCGAGCAGCTTGCCGAATGGTTTCTTCATTCAAGGCATCGTTTACTTTATATAAACTAAAGCCGAATACGCGACAATTCGGCACATATGTCCGTAAAGATGGCCGTTTAAGTTCTAAACTAATATAATATAATATTCACGTGTGCTATTAATCCAAGTCTATTCTATACGTTATCCCTGCCAATTCAGACACTTAGGCTGCTTAAAACTCTCTATACTCATCGAGGCAAGGTTTCAGATAAAAAAATATAAAGTGCCACTCTCAATTTCTCTTTAGTTCCTTGTAAAGAACGTCTATTTTGTTAAAGTTTACTGTACGCATGCTCTGTACGTGTACGTGTACGTGTCCCACAACTGCTGACTGTCAGTAGGGTAAAGTGTTTAAATGAAAAGGTGATTACTATTACTTATAAGGATATAAGCCGAGTACCCTTTTGATAATGACGTAACTTCGGAAATCAGTCGGAGACCAATCGGTTATGACGTATTACACGGGGGAGTTGAGTAGCAGCTAGGGTTTGGGGGTTGGATAAAAGTTAGGGTTAAGAGGGTCTCAAAGGAGCCTGAGTAATAATGACGTATGCATAATGAGATTAGGGTTAGGAGGTCCCACAGGAGCCTGAGAATGAATAAATAATAAGTTGAATATGACGTAGTAAATACCGGGAGGGGGGGGGGGGGGGTAAATAAAGTTTATGGTTAGGGGGTTCTGGAACACTAAGGTTAGGTGGTTCCAGAAGACTAGGGTTACGCGCGAATGACGTAACGTGCCGCTATAAAATGAATACTAATGAGCTTAGGATTAGAGGCCGTTTGCATACTAATTACTTTCGTTTCTATATGGGGGGCGTATTACTACTGCTTAGCGTGAATAAATAAAGTTTACCTTACCTTACCTTACCTTACCTTTACCTTACCTTACCTTACCTTACCTTACCTTACCTTACCTTACCTTACCTTACCTTACCTTACCTTACCTTACCTTACCTTACCTTACCTTACCTTACCTTACCTTACCTTACCTTACCTTACCTTACCTTACCTTACCTTACCTACCTTACCTTACCTTACCTTACCTTACCTTACCTTACCTTACCTTACCTTACCTTACCTTACCTTACCTTACCTTACCTTACCTTACCTTACCTTACCTTACCTTACCTTACCTTACCTTACCTTACCTTACCTTACCTTACCTTACCTTACCTTACCTTACCTTACCTTACCTTACCTTACCTTACCTTACCTTACCTTACCTTACCTTACCTTACCTTACCTTACCTTACCTTACCTTACCTTACCTTACCTTACCTTACCCTACCCTACCTTACCATGCCATGCTAGTTTATGTAATGTTCTTTACCCCCGAAAAGCCCTTTTTGGGGAGTGGATAACAGCTCTTTTTGTGGAGTGGATAACAATTGTTATCCACTCCCCAAAAAGGACTTTTCGGGGGTAAGAACATTACATAAACTAGTACTATTCACTTAAGTGAATATGCGTATGCGTACTTTAAGCATCCTATTCAGTTCTCACTGAATTAATATGGCATCGCATAACTTTTTGTTTCACTTTTACAGATCCTCATGCTGACATACGAAAAGCGATCGCGGATCTACCACGAAATAACTCACGTATATGCGAAGGAAAGATTAGGCTGCTTTATAAAAGAAAGATCAATGTCTTGGAAGATGCAAAAAAAAAGGAAATTTTGATGGACGAACTGCGAGCAGTGGCTTGTTATGGCTTAGGTAAAGATCTGAGGGATATGATGGAGAAGAACGGATTGGCTGAAGAATTTGGACTCGAGCTGGTGTTGCAATACAAGACGACCTTGCCATTACTTGCAAAATATTTGTATAGCTCAAATAAAGATTCAGGGGAAGATGGTGAGCAGAAAATTATGGCAGTTATCAGAGAACGGTTTGGACAAGAACTTGAAGTCCTTGGCGGACTTCAGGCAGGAAATGTCAACATCGAGCAAGAATGGGTAAAGAAACTTTGCAAGGCGACTCCCTCTCTTCAGTCCCTACTTGCTCTCTCCCTTGAACGGCGAAATCGTTTATGCGAAGGAGCTAACAGAGAAGACATGGCTATTGTTTCGGAATTGGTTAGAGATGCTCAAGCTGCGAAACGGACTGAAATTCCAGTAAGTAAGGAAAAGATGGACGAAAAAAAAGCAGTGGAAGATAAGAAGAAAGCGGACGTAGAGGATCTAAATAAAGCCAGGGAATTGATGAACGAAGCAAGAGGTATGGCTGAGACACAGGCGACTGAGAATAAAGAAGAATTGGATAAGAAATTTGCTGAAATTTCAAAAGCTCTTGAATTGCCTGGCGATTGGCGCAAATCGGATTCCGTAACACCAAATAACCTGATAAACGACCTCGATAAAATAATCCAACAGAGAAGCAAAGTCGTCGAATCACCAACTCAATCATACTACAACAGTAACGATGTAAATCTCGTTATCGAAGCAAGTGGAGGACGTGCTCTGCGTGGTATTTATTATTCGGAGTACAAGCCTCCAAGAACAGCAGGCCAAAAGATCCTGCTGCCACCGCAAACCGTGCAGATGTTTAGAACAAATCAGCCCAAGGAAACAAGGTAATTATAATGTTGATGATAATGATGGTGATAACATAAGTGTAAGGGTAAGCATCAGTACGAACGTGAGCATGAACATGAGCGTGAGCCTGAGCGTGAGCATAAATATGTGCATAAGCGTAAGCATAAGCATGAGAATGAGCATTAGCATGGCCTCTCTCCTCCGCAGAGGCGAGGGCGTGCGGTGAGGGAGAAGACGCGCGAGGAATGATGGGAAAAGGGAAAGAAACATAGCCTCTGCCAGATAATGTTGTCAATATGGCGCCCAAATTCCGTGATGGACTAGGCACCAGGCTCGGAATTTCAATATATAGGCAAATTTAACTTACGGAAAAGTTGGAAATCCATAAATTGTGAATGAAAGACACATTAAAATTGCTGGCAGACAATTCTCAACTCGAGAATGTTAATATTGTTACACAAGGACAGGATTTTCCAGTTTTGAATTATGCAATTAAACATGTAAACAAACACTACCCGAGATAGTTTATATCAAAAGACACTGAACTGTTGTAAACATAGATCGTACCTATGATAAGTTGCACGTATACACGTAGTGCATGTGGGACGTTTGGTGTAATGTAGAAAGTTAGCGCTGAGAATATTCCAGCGCTGCATGTTCGTCGGCTTTGTTTATCAACGCTTCAACGTTCGATATTAAAACGTTTGTCAGTCTGGCAGCGTTTCAAATTTTTTGATTCGTTCCGCAGGTGATATCCATAGAAGAATTCAGATGTAATAACGTCCAGAACAACATTCTAGACTTAGATCTTAAAGAAAACATTGTACTTCGTGCAAACTATCGTCGCTATCTCCCATGACCAGAGAACCGCATATTTGTTACTTTACTGAAATCTCTTCATATGCGGTTCGTTTGTCGACTTCGAATTCGGTGTTAAAAAATCCTTTTCCGGCGTACTTGCACTTGCATAGCAGTCTATATCTTCTTCTGCATTATGGTTATCGTAAAGAAAATAAAGAAGTCTAAATTAATTGAAATGTAGTGTACATCTAAATTGATTTAAAATGGCAGACACGTAATTAACAGCAAAAATCAAATAAATTCATGTTTCTATATTTCTCCACGAAAATCGTCATGCTAACCTCTGATACTTAGATTTTGAAGGGAGTGCTGAATTTCCCCCAAATCATCGGGTTTTTATGCCATTTACCAGGGAACCGCACATTATCTGGCAGAGGCTTCTCTCCTCTTTTGCCACCTTCCCGACGTTTCCCGCGGGCCTGCGACAATTGCCTGCAACTAACCAGAGTAGAAGCCTCTGCGGAGGAGAGAGTGAGAATGGCCATGAGTATAAGCGTGAGCGTGAGCATGAGCATAGTAAAATCGATAGCAATAACGATAGCGATAACAAAAACAATAACGACAAATCGAATTAAATATTGTCCCTATGATGATTCGTCTATGCAAATTAAGAGCCGTACAAATGTAAACTGTATTAAATGCGCTTGGTCGTTGATCAAGCAAAGTCGTCTTTCCAGAGTGTTATCTACATTGATGTAAACTATGAGCTATTAAAGCTCGTTCAAAATACGATCGTGAGAATTACATTACGTTACGTTACGTTACGTTACGTTACGTTACGTTACGTTACGTTACGTTACGTTACGTTACGTTACGTTACGTTACGTTACGTTACGTTACGTTACGTTACGTTACGTTACGTTACGTTACGTTACGTTACGTTACGTTACGTTACGTTACGTTACGTTACGTTACGTTAATTATTTTACGTTACGTTGCATAAATATTAAAAAAAAATCAAAAATATAGATAGTATTGCTAAAATACAATATTGTTGAGCTTGCTTCTAAATTCATTAAAGTTTATGGATTGACGAACATCTAGAGGAAAATTATTGCAATACTTAGTAACTGCATAAGAATAAGACTTTTTGATCCACATTAAGTTAAAATGAGGCTGGCTAAGAATTGTACCATTACCTCTTAAATTATAATCAGATATTCGGAAATTAAAGAAATCACTAATATACCGAGGTCCATTTAAGTAAATACACTTATAAAGTAACATTAAAGATTGGCGTATTCTACGGTCTTTCAAAGTTGACATGTTAGCAATAGTTAATAATTGTTCGTAAGGAGCAATCTGCGTCGTTTAAGCCTAAACCTTCTAGATGACAATAATAATAATAATAATAATGATGTAAACTTTATTTATTGGTCATTAAACGTAGAAATTACAATGATAAACCTCGCTTTTACAGGTAGTTTGCCACTGACTATTTGAACTGATGCTACATGAGAATAAAAATCTTAGAATGTCATTAGTTTCGGGTTATTCCATTCTTTGTTACGTCGACAAAATACATAATACATATATGTTATTTACCGGCTGGGAGGTCCGTATAGAGAAATATTTCCCGAGGTCTCAAAAACTGCCCGAGGCCGCAGGCCGAGGGTTGTTTTTGAGACCGAGGGAAATATTTCTCTATACAGACCGACCAAAACGGTAAATAACATATTTATTTTTTTTATTAATCGTACGATTTATAATTTACATAATTAAGTAAATTAACATAATTTAATTGCGTAATCGGGATGACATTCACGTGATATTCAAAAGTCCAAAGTTTATCGTTCGACAGTAAACAACTGCCGACGACATGCAGTCTGACAGGGAAGCTTGGAACGTCTTTTGTGATAAAAAAACAGTCAAAACTTGAAGATCTAGTGCTTTTAAAGTTTAGTTGATAAAGATTCTTCGTCCTTCTTCGTCGCTTGCTCATTTTTGGGTGTTCGTTTGGAAAATCGCTTTCAATACTCGGCTGACTGCATGGAAATTGAAAGTGGGTCGTTCGAGTTTGAAGACAAAAATGCTTGTAAGAAGCCATTTGAAACTTTTCAAAGACATGACATGATACGAGGTTGGCGTGTGGAAAATATTTGACTAAAGGGTAAAGACTTGTAGCGAATTTTGTTGAGTATAGTTGGACAACAGAAGAATGACAGTTTAGTATCAAAAGGTTTCACTGATCAGCTTTTCTGTCCTCTCGTGGTATGTTTTTTTAATATATACTTCTATATAGTTTCATTTGGTGATTCAAAATACTGTGTTCACAAGTTTATGTATGTTTTGCCTATTGTTTTAAACTGTTTTCATACGTCGTTGAGCAATAATACTTTAAAACTTTATAAATGTCGCTGGCTGAAATTTTGCTTTTTCACGGCATTCTCGCTTTCTTTTAAAATTCGCTGTTTTCACACGAAGTTATCAAAGCCATTTGGATAATAAAACTCATTTGTATCCCCGTAGCTCTCTGTCGAATGTATTTTTTCTGTGGCAAGCGAAATAGTTATGAAAATCGATCAATTTTACGGCCTATAAAACACATTAAAAAAATTATCCCGAGCGGTCCGTACGGGCTCATACGGACCGCTCGTTAACCAATCAGAAAGCAGGATTTGGTAGGATACGGACCGAAAAAAAATAAGAGGTTCTTATTGATATGTTAATTATTTTCTTTACGATATACTTTCTACAGGGAGTGTCGAATTTAAAGTCTTTTAGCCTTTCAATGAAATCCATTGATGACTTTCCGAAAATAATAATAATAATAATAATAATAATTATTATTATTATTATTATTATTATTATTATTATTATTATTATCATTAAGAATTCTTGAATGGGATTATGAAGATGATGATGATAAGCAATACATAAAACATGGGCAGCCAATCTTTGTCTGATATACTAACTCTAGTCGAAGGCAAGACTGTGTATATAAGATAAAAGTTGGATATGAATGTTTTATGGTATAGTAGGTTAATACTGCCGAAACAGAGAACGTGAGTGGTCTAACGTTTCGAGCGAAGGCCCTTATAGCTTATCAATTTATACATTCAATTTAACTGTGAAAATCGAACGGAAAGTTTATGAAAATCGTTTATATTTTTAATAATAATATTAATAAAATAAAATCATAATCATAATCATAATCATAATCATAATCATAATCATCATCATCATCATCATCATCATCATCATCATCATCATCATCATCATCATCATCATCATCATCATCATCATCATCATCATCATCATCATCATCATCATCATCATCATCATCATCATCATCATCATCATCATCATCATCATCATCATCATCATCATCATCATCATCATCATCATCATCATCATCATCATCATCATCATCATCATCATCATCATCATCATCATCATCATCATCATCATCATCATCATCATCATCATCATCATCATCATCATCATCATCATCATCATCATCATCATCATAATAATAATATAATAATATAATAATAATAATAATAATTAGCTCAGCAACAAATTTGCATGCCTTATATTGCGTACGAAGCGGAAAACAAACTCAGTCATAGTAAATTTTAATACTAATATTGTCCATGTCATCTTGTTAAGGGACATGAAATTCACAGCACAAGGAGCTGCTAATGACTTCGTCAAAACAGTGGAATCAACCTCTAGCAATACTGGTGTAGCTGTAAAAGGATTCTATAACCTTTTTGTTGGAGAAGTGGGAGCAGCGCAAGGAGCTCAAAGCGAACAAACAAATGAGCAAACAGTTAAATCTACAACTAGCAGTGTTTCAGTGTTAAGGTACATCTCTATAACAAAGAAAGAATTCCAAATTGAACAAGACCAGATGAATTTTACGGAGCTAGCAAAACAAGCTGCAAAGAACATTGGAAAGTCTGGAAACGGGGCCGATGATGCTCGTTCCTTCATGGATAAGTTTGGAAGTCATGTACCCGGTGGGAACCACAAACTGGGTGGTACATTTTACAGCATGGCTGATGCACATAGTCACAAGGGCATGGAGACATCCATATTTACAACAAAGGCTGTGGAAAGACTACAGACCCAAATATCTGCTGGTTTCTTTGGTGGGACGTTTGCGGTAGCAGGCAGTGTAACCAGTGAGAATAGCAGTACTTCTGGCAAAGCGGTGGCGAGTCACAGAGAGGAAGAGGAGGCCTCCTACTCGTACTCCATGAAGGTGATTGGCCCATTGGCATCTAACCCTACAACATTCGAACAGCTTCTGGCCTACAACACGACTTGGGCCATTATAGACCGTGGAGAGCCGGTGGATTATATACCAGTCTGGCAGCTGATCAGACAACAGGGCAGCGAGTTCCATGCAGCCGCTGATGTGCTTGAAGAGACATGGAAAGAAGAAGAAGAAAAGAATAAAAAGCATGAAACAATGGCCCACATGTTTGAAAGAAAAAAGTTATTTATTTCCGGGGTATGTATGTTCCCATCCTCTTTCTCAGGCCCTGCTCGGTAAACTTGAAATCAGGGACCCTTGAATAAGAAGGTCGTGTCTTTGTTAACGGCTGTTTACACGGCGGCCAGTGTGAGAGCAATGAATGACTCCCAGAAATGAGTGACCCCGGTCAGTCAGTCCCCGGTCACTTAGGGATCTCTAGGGATAAATGACAGCCTAAATATAACTAATCTAAAATAACAAAGGGTAACTTAACTCAACAATGACCCTAACTCTCATCTTAATCTTGACCATAACCCTAATATGAAAAAAGTTGATACCTAAGGTGAAATACTGGGGGTCACCCAGCACTGAGGTCATTCATCTAATCATCTCTATGACACCGGGACGAGGCAAGTAAGCGGGACGATTTTTTTCTCATCTCGAGTTTATTATAAGAATGTTTTCGGCGGAACAATTGCATCCGGGACGTTTTACAGTAAAACTGCACAGCAAAAAAGTCATTTTCTTATTTTAAGCTTGTGACCAAGCTTTTAATATGCAAGAACAAGTCATTCACCTACGCGAAGTCTTCTTCGGAATTTTTTCGGTTAGTTTGAGCAACATTGAAGAAAACAAATTAAAATACGTAGAAGAAGAAATATTCCTGGTAGTTTATGCACACCTGAAGCACTATAAAAGAACGTCGTCTGCGAAGGAGACTACCTGGACCAGCTACATCTCGCAAACACTTGTAGCCTTTTCAAAAGTTTTCGCACGAATTTATTTATATGAGCGGCAAGAACATAATTAAAATACCATTCTTCGTAAATTTCGTGAACTTCTAAGCTAAACGACTCGAAATATTAACTTTCAAATAAACACACTCTGTACTAGTCGCTCTCTTGTTGTTCACCACATTTCTGTCGTGCTTGTGTTTACATCTTATTTCGCTGACGCTCATAACTTCAACGCTTGTTTATCTGCATGTGGTGAAAGAGGATAATCGAGCCCTCTTCAAAAATTCGGTGAAGTTCTAAGCTATACTTCTGAAAATATTCATGATTTCAAGTGCCGTGAAGTGCGCAGATAATTTTCCACATTGATTTTTACGCACCTTTGTTTTCATGGACAGAAAGAACATAGTCAAAACATTATTCCTCGTAAATTTTGTAATGTTTGAGCTAAACTTTTCGAAATATTGGCTTTCGATCAAACAAGTTTTACACTACAACGCTTGCCTCGTCGCTCGGCAAAAGGCTGGGATTTAATTTTAGCAGTGATTAATGCTGTAATTTCATTGGTTCATTGTACAAAGGGAATGGAATGTAGATATTGCTCGAGTGAGCAGCCGTTGGTGGGGAGCGAGTTTGGGACCGACCCTAACAACGGCTGCGAGGGAGACTACCGAACAATCTCGTTCCCAGAGCCCACATTCCTTTCCCAGCGGGCGGGTGACGAAAGGCTCTGGGATAATCCGTTTCACATGGATATTTCATTGGCTGATGAACATGATTGCTCTTCTTCCGGATAACAAGAATCCTGTGATGACGTGAACGGATTATCCCAGAGCCTCTTCGTTTCCGCCCGCTGGATAAGGGGAACGCGGGCTCTGGGAACGAGATTGACTGCCGAACGTCGAGCGATAACAAAGCTTGCCCCATTTGTCACTAACAAACTGTATTTCAAAACTGCCGGGAAAGACGAAAAACGGACAAAAGTTTTTGATTTTTTGCCGAAATTTTTCTTTTCGCGAAGCTGGATGCAACAGGTTCGTGCTCTCAAGTAAACCCATGCATTGGTCAAAAAAATAAATAAACTATGACGTTTGTCAAGGAGGAAAATAAGCGACAATTAAGTTGGTAAATCAACACGAAACAAGCAGTGAAATAAAATTGGCGACTACAGGGGCCAAAAATTGTACATGGGTATTAATATTTTAAAAATAGCGACACAATCAGTTAAAGATTAAAATGTCGAACTCTTGCCAATGTCACCGCATACATTTGGTCCATTTGAAAACAATACAGCTTTTGTTATAAGACGCGTAAAAATTAAACTTCAGCTTTGCTTTTAATACCGGCATATAAAACCTATCGTATTTGGGATCATTCAACCATACTTTTAATAAAGCAAAAACCAGGCTAGCTCAACAGGTAAAAAGAAGAAAATTTCCGGAACGAAACAACTGTTTAAAAATATAATTTAAAAAAAAATCCAAACATTGTACTGCCAAGAAAAAGAATGATGTAGATAAATCAGAAATTGAATGATAATTATTGTGATCATGAACTTTGTTTGCTGTAATGAATTTTAAGAATTATATATACGTGAACAAAAAATAAATCAATATAAAAGAAACTTACCTGACTATTATCAACATACCATTTCGTTAACATTGTACCAGCAACAAATTCGTCTATTAGTTGATCGGTTTATACTTTCATACCACACATGCCACATGGAAAAAAGCTCCGAACACGAATTCAAACAAAAATAATTATATGACGAAGTAAAGAATATATATATATATATATACTTATAGAATACCTAAACGTTAAAAAGTTTCTGAAATCAGGAATTTTATGTTTACTGCTTATAAATGAACTACGTTTTATCCCAACTCAGATTGTATGCGCAGTCGAAACTCCGATTTCGTCTATTAATCAGATGCAGAATTTAACAACTGCTCGTGGTTTGGTGACATACAATTTACAATTTCAACAATGAGTAACCGTGAGCAATAAAGTTTTATTGGCTTTCAGTTCAAATGGGGTGATCCTTTCAATACCGTAAATACAATGGCCTAAAAGTGACAATTGTCCGAAAGTTCACTTTTATTTACAACAGGAGCATATACGACTAAGGAGTAAGGAACGTTGTTATTTACCAATAATTCACGACTTAATCAATTATAGTCATAGACTTCATACAACAATATACACTTAATGTCTGTTCCAGAGGGAAACAGTTAGTTTTGTTTTCCTGAGAGTCTAAATCCCGAGGGATCAGACAAGTGCTATGTTATATAGCTAGAATTTCGCTGAATAATTTCGACGTTTATCAAGGGAAAGTATACACAAAAGAGTGAAAGACAAACTGAAAGACTTACCAAAACATTTCGCCTGGCTCCATAATTTCACTTCAATTCAACGGCAAACAAATATGAGTCTCAGAACAAAAGAACAGCAATACATTTCTCCAGTTAATCTTCACACATGCTTTGAAGACCTATGAATAATCTTTTTTGTACCAAACAAGCTTTTGTTTATAGATATACCGTGAAGAGTTCTGGCGGGCAATAAGTTCTCAATTGTTGCCGGCTTTAACTGCGGGTATAACTATCGATAACCAGGCACTTGTAACGCAAATTCACGGATTGAAAGAATCACAGGA
Organism: Corallium rubrum; assembly: GCA_964035015.1. Lineage (NCBI taxonomy): Eukaryota > Metazoa > Cnidaria > Anthozoa > Scleralcyonacea > Coralliidae > Corallium > Corallium rubrum. The sequence goes on from OZ036010.1 coordinate 13,642,869, forward strand.
TATACACTTAAAAGAACAAAAGCACATGCAGTGTATTGGCACATAAAAGCGAAGTGAAGACCTACATTTAGTATATATATATATATATATATATATATATATATATCTGTTATATAGCTAGAGTTTCACTGGATGCAACGATGACTGTCATTGGTTGGTTTGTGGTCACATGACCTTAGCTAAATTTCAAAGTCTACCGAGCGGGCAATAATTGAGAACTTATTGCCTGCTTGGTCAATAAGTTTTCAATTGTTGCCTGCTATAACTTTGAACTCTTCATGGCATCCTATCAACAAAAGCTTGTTTGGTACGAAAAAAAAGAATATTTATAGGTCTTCAAAGCATGTGTGAAGATTAACTGGAGAAATGTATTGCTGTTCTTTTGTTCTGAGATTCATATTTGTTTGGTTGAAGTGAAATTACGGACCCAGGCGAAATGTTTTGGTAAGTCTTAGCGTTTGTCTTTTGTGTACTTTCCCTTGATAAACGTCGAAATTATTCAGTGAAACTATAGCTATATAACAAAACACTTAATATCTGATCCCTCGGGAAACAGTTAGTTTTGTTTTCCCTCGAGTCTCGATGTTTCCCTCGACTTCGTCTCGGGAAATATCAAGACCCTCGGGAAAACAAAACTAACTGTTTCCCTCGGGAGCAGCCATTAACTGTATAGTATAGTATATATATATATATATATATATATATATATATATATATATATATATATATATATATATATATATATAACTACAGACGGTACCGTTTCGGCCTTTTGGGCCTCATCAGTGTAGTGCTGATGAGCAGGATGAAGGTAACTGCTATTTAAGTCACCTTTGGTGCCTCACAAATTGTGGGACATCAAAACCATGCCAATTAGACGAGTCTGAATTCCCTTATGAGCGGATAGTCAACGAGGGCGCACGCAGCCCGTACATAGCTCGAAGGAAAATGTTGTTTTAAATGGAGAATGAAAAACAATTTAACTATATCTTACAATTAATCATTTCCGCTTCGACCATTTTGTATTCGTTTTTGTTATCTGTAGAACAAATTATTTCGCTACAGTGTTTCATTTCTTCTGTCACTTCGGCTGCTTCCGAAAATCCGTACGCCATACAATCTCGTTCCCAGAGCTCCCAAAAATTTAACTTCCGTCCAACTAGCCACTGTCAATTATTCAACCAATGAAATGTCGATTTGAACCGAATTATCCCAGAACCCCCGTTTGCGTGCTGGCGAAGGCTCCAGGTAAGAGATTGTACCAGTGAACTCTATATATACCTGGAAGGCTGACTGCCAATAAAAAAGTGAGGCAAAACATTACGGCAATGGGGAATTTTTGGACGTCAGTTTTAGGTCCTTACGCGGTCATCTTGGATGTCAGTCTTAGTCTTTTTCCTCGCGGCCGAACCACAGCCAACCCAAACGTATACCCGGAACGGCGTTAAGATTACTCTTGGGAATAAGAATTATTCATCTTCTTTGTTGTGTGAGGAAAATTCTATTGTATTAAGGACGTTGTCCTTGACGTTCGCGTTGTATTTTCTTAAGCTCTGCTCTCTAATATTTCAAACGGCCCTCACTTGAAGCTTCGTAAAATCCGCAAAAACCGCTCGATCTCGCAAAAATTGACATCAGCATAGGCCAGTATACATAGCTTTTGGGGCAATCGTCGTAATCAAAGTATTGTTACAAATAAATAGTATACATTAGTTAAGGACTTGGCTTTCGGTTCATTGCTCTTTCGACCCAAACGTTCATCGAGAAACGTTTATTCGAGAAACGTTTATCGCATAAAGCGAGAGCTTTTGTGAAGCCAAAGCCGGTTTGTATATAAACGTAATTCAGTCAGGTACAAAGAAGATGAAAGTAATGCACGGATAGCCAATTTCTTGACCAAAATATTCATGTACTCAATTTTCGAGATCGAGCGGTTTTTGTGTATTTTATGGAGATTTAAATGAGGGTCTTCTGAAATATTCTCTATATGAAAGTTACCAGCCTTTCTTTATTTTTAACATAAAGAGGTTATAATTAACCTGGAGTGGAACTCGTCAAAATGTAGTTGAAACTCGACTAGGAAGTCAGAAAGACGCAAGCATCAACAAATAGAAATTAAGCAGAAACAAGTTAAGAACATTTATTTCGAATTTCTATGGGTCTTGGTATATATCTCATGCATTTTATAGTGATATTATGGCCGCGAGAAAAAGGACTAAGACTGACATCCAAGATGACAGCGTAGGTCCTGAAACTGACGTCTTTTTCGTGCAGTGATTGAATGAAGTCAGCCTTTCAGGTATATATAGAGTTCACTGGATTGTACGCCATATTGTTTTGGACTTCACCCCACAACCGCGGGGACTGGGCTTTACTAATTATATTATTACGCTTGTTGTGATTGGTCAATTTTGTTAAAAGGTTTGTCCTTTGTTTATTGCTGTCGACCAATAGCAATAAACAAAGAGAGCCAATCAAATTGCAGTATTTGCAATAGCCAAAATTTCTACTAATTATATATGCAGAGTGAAATCACAAGATATGTCACATCATTTTATACTACGAGCTAAAATCTGTCCAAAACAAGTCTTTTACAAATTTGGCTTCACGATTTTTAAGAAAATAGAAACTTTGGAGTCATAAGTCTCATTACTATTATAAATTCTTACCTGAGTTGCACTCCTTAGACTGAGAACAATTCGCTATTCGTAACGTTCTATCATTTCGGTTAGACAAGACGCAGCATTCATATAGCAAAAACTATCTTGTCAAGCTGAAATTCCCGTTGGACAAACCATAAGCCCAGTTACCCGGCCGGGACGGAACAAAAAACGTCCTGGCAAATACTTTCTCTATATAAACGGGGTGAGATAAATAAAGGGCAACATCCTCCTTGACACAAATCAATAAGAACATGGAGCCCATCTAAAGCAGTCGGAACACATTGTATTTTTGGTATAATAAAGCAATCCACCAATAGCAGCGCTGCTTTATATATATTAGTGAACGTAAAACAAAAGATTGTGCACCTTATTTGCGACCCTCAACATGAATTGTAGTTCATTGTTAACCGCTGTGATGTCCCGCGTCTCCAGACAACATAATTGTAGGGACTATGGTCAAATCATCTGTGATATATCGGAATTTTTTATTGTTTTAGAATTGCCTAACAGTTTACAATCATCGGCCAACCAATGGCAAGCACGTGTTCGAAGAAGACAATTTGAAAATAGAGAACGCCTACGACAAAGCCATAGAGCTCATTATGAAAGATCCAGAGCACCGTATTTGCAAAATAGTGTATTGGGTGAATATCGTACCAGGCCGTGCACACTACTCCTTGATTTGTTGGGAGGCTGACGATGATGCCCGAATGACGTTTGAAACTGTCGGAGGAGGTCACGTGCTATTCTTCAGCGAGCTTCGCTTCAAATGGAGAAACTTTGTTCCTTCAAGTGAGTGAAAATAGCCCATGATGAAAAAGTTGAAGTATCAAATCTGAGGACTGTTTTCTAGTGTTGTTTTTAGTAACCCAAATGAGTAAACTACCCAAATTGGTGGAAAAGTCGTTGTAAAGGCGTAGCTCAATATTTTTGAGAGGCTATCAATTTGCTATTTACTATTATTATAAATGTGTGTATTCTGATGTGACGTTATGTTTCTCGCTAAATGAAGTAGCAAACGAATGCAAAACAGTATGTTTCATCTTACATGATTAAGGACGAGTTGGATATTTTATAATAAGTTTTTGCTGCTTTTACTACTTTTGGCCAATTGTAAACTCTTCTTACGTCAGGTGGGACTCTAACTCTTAATCAGTCTATCTTTTCATATTAACTATGAAATTTATGGGTGTTCAGACATATTTATTTTGACCCGTTGCTAGGGAAAACTTGATTTGACCACAGAGCTTCTAGAGCTTTACAAATTTGATCCCCATGCTAGAAATGCTAGATATTCTGCACGTTGTATATATGAATGAAGTTCTTTCGTTTGATGACGTCATACAGTGACGTCATTGTGACGTCATTTTAGATAAGAAAAACCTATAATTTTCGTCAACTTAAAAGTTTTGCTAACTAAAGAAGTTTCACTAGAACCAGAATTATTATGTGCAAAAAAGTACGCATGCGTTTCTCAATTGAGCAAATCTTAATGGCTTTATGGCCGTTTTCATGAAATTTTAAGGGATATTTTTAACAGTACTCTTTGTAAATATCTTTGTCATTTCAGTTGGTTTATTCATAAAAGCCATGCGTACTTTTTGGGAGACATGTTTTCCCTAGGTGTAAACGAAAGAAAAGTAACGATTCGATAAGTACTCGCGGAAATTATAGAAATCTGATCTTGTGAGCTCATGTTTTTGCGACTATGCCACTCAACCTCGCCTGAAAGAATTAGGCGCGAGCCCCCTGCCTGATCAGAGCTTGCCAGCTAAATTTCGAGTTCAGCCGTGGTTCAAAGCCAAGAGTGCTCGAAAAGTCGTCTTGTTCTACATTAAAAGTTAAAAATTGATGTCCACTGTCTTCGGAATGTTTGATTTATGGTTCATAAGCTCTGACGATTTCTAAATTCCGGCATTCAATCCAAATATCTCGACGTGACAACGTCTTTCGTTTATTTTTCCATCTATCGCCGTCTGTGTACCGAAGTTCTTCAACTCTTCAAGTATTTTTTGCCAGCGACATTCTACAGCAAAAAATAGTTTTCTTTTCTTTTGGTACTTGCTCGGCTCTTTTTCTTTTTTTGTTATCATTTTATATCTTTTTGCACTGTATAAGTACAAAAATATGTTTTTGTGAAAAGATTTCTCCGACCGGAAGTAATGTCCTTAGCTACCGGTTGCCTAGCAATGAAATACGTCCGAACACCCTTCACATTAATTAGGAAACCGTTATACATTTATTTAAGCCCCAGTTACACTATACCGGATTGCTTGTATATATGTGTATTGGATTACTTGTATCGGATAGGGGTTTCGTTTACACGTACTACTACGCAGTAATCCGATACAACACGTCGGAGCAAAATCACTCCGTTCTAGAGGTGATACGAAAAGTAATCCGATATGTGCCGTGCCGTTATTTATCGTGTGTAGACGGGGTAATCCGATATGCTCCGACGTTACGGTGGCAAATTATATTCTAATTCCACTACTTTTCTTGTCCATAATAACAGCTAGCTTTTCCAAATACATTTAAGATTAAACAAAGGCTAATACAATATATTTCATTTGCTTCTTGTCAAGCTCAGTGTCTTCTAGTAGTTATCTATAATGTCTATTTGTTGATTATATTGTGTTTCGGCTGCAGACAATACAAAATTATAAATATGGATCAAACTTTTTATACTAGTTTGCTGTTTAGATGCGAAGTAGACTTTGCAGTCATTAATTTCGAAGAAACACGTCTTTTTGTCAAACCCACGCGAGAAACGCGCGTTTGTTTTTGTTGTCAAATAGAACGTAAAGCGGAGCGGAGTCTCTCTCCTCCGCAGAGGTTAGTTTGGAGATCTGTTCCTGTTCGCAACAATTTCAAAATGGCTTTAAGGCAGTTTGTGTTTATTCATTTGTTTTCCTGAATCAAAATTATCTTCGGGAAAAATGCGACACACGTTCAAAAATCGCTCACGATGACATGTATTAAATTTTAATAAATCTAAATCTAAATTTAAATCTAAATCTAAAACTACACAATATGCTTGATGTGTAATAAAATGGCATAGTTGGGGAAAGATACGTAGAAATAATAGTCAAAGCATCTTAAAAAGTTACCGTTGTCAATACAAGTGGGTTTTTTTGCTCAGTCTTCAAACCCTCTATATTCTGCTTGCACCCATGGGTCAATTATATATTACAAAAACAATTGAATATATTAGGGTATACCATAAACAGAATTCAAGATTCCCTCAAGAATGGTCACCCGATTACAAATACAGCATATGATATAGATGATATAGTATCAAAGAACATCAAACATGCAAAATAAGAATAAAAATAAGAATAATAATTACAGTTATATTACGACAAATATTACTAAGAAAACTAAGGATTAAAAGCAACGGGAAAGAGTTTAAAGTAATACAGAGAAATTGCCTCGTAAAGGATGAATCGAACGTATAGAATAAGGAAGCAAGTTCCATAGACGTGTAACACGGACGAAGTTCTGGGGGAACGTCATTTTCAGCCGTTGATTGTGGCGAAATTCGAAAGGCAAATACAGCTTAAATGCAAAAATATCTCAAAAACAAAACGTTCGCATTACTTTCAGACCGTGACTTTATTAATCTCTGGTTGGCAATTGAACTGCTGAGTCTACAATTCATTCGGTAAAAAATGCGCTAAGTGGATTAATTTGACATTGAAAATGACATTTTGTTTTATTTACTTTACAATTTTCGCGAGCGGGAAATGGGTCCCGAGCGTTTCACGAACCCACGCGAAATTCACGCATTCCGGCACACGTTCTTTTTGGCGACTGCGTGCAAAAGTTAGGTACTGGTAACAAGACTCATGAGTAATGTATTTTTGAAGAGAAAGCTTCATTTTAGATTTCAAAGTATATGTCTTCTAAATAAAAGAACAGAAACAAATCAACACGTACAAAACTTAAAATCTTTTACCGTAAAGCCTAGGAAGAACTAAGTGTGGAGATGAAGGCAACCTGAAAGAGTGCACCTTTGAAGAAAAAGACCAAAAAACTACCTAAGAATATAGAGCAGTTGCTCTCAGTTACCACTGCCACTGTTTTACTTAAATTTTGCTGTTTATATTCTAGCTGTCAATGTTGTGTTTTCATTCTTTTTATGCATTAGATGCTTGCCAACCCGTTGTAAACAGATGTTACTCTCTGATTCTTGCTGGGGTTTTTGTCGTTTAACATCACTGTGTGAATAAGTTAATACCGACTTGGCTCCGACTTAGTATCTTCTTCATCTTTTTTATGGTAAACCACTTGTGATTTAGCGTATAATTTGATTATAATTTGGCATTAGATTTCGTGGACGAAAAGTTCTTTTTTTTTATTCAAAAGCACAAAAGTTGTTAAGATGTCTTTGTTTATTAGTTACTTTTCTTTTTGCTTTGATTGAAACAGTTTTGAAAACTTGACATTTCGATGAATAAATGTTGTTTATTAAATAATCCAGGGATTGTTTATAAAAAAATCTAGGAATGGTTTAGTAAACCATGGATTGTTTGCTAAATAATCCCCAGATTGTTTATAAATAATCCAGATATGGTTTAATAAACCATGAGTTTTGGTTAAATAATCTAAAGATTATTTGCGCGCGCCAAATGTAAAAAAAAGATGGCTGCCCGCCAAATGTAAAAAAAAAATAGCATACAGGAAAGAGCATGGGTACCAAGCTATTGCGTGCCGGGGGGGACGTAAACAGCACAAAAAGGCGCCAATGTTATTTATAGTTTCGCCTTTGTGTATTAAACCTTTGTCATTTTACTCTTAAATATAGTAATTCATCGGGAAATAACGTTACCAACGTCCTTCATGAAATCGCACGGCTCATGCAGTCTGTGTCGAACAGTCAAGGCTTTAACACGAAAGTAGAGCAGAAAGTCGGCCTTCCACATCGACAACCTGCGAATACAGCCAACGGAGAGAAACGTCTGCGTTTATCTAAGAGTAAACATTTCGTACTACGCACGTTCAACGTTAATGCTCTGACTAACATATTTCAAAAAAATATTATTTTTTACCATGCACGATAGCTTGCTTGCAAAGAAATTATGCTTATTCTCAGCGTTATTTTTGTAATCGCTACTATGACAAATTGACAATCCGTACTACATCCAAACAAGAATATTTTTTTTTAAAAATGTTAGTCAGAGTATTGACGTTGATCTTGGTGTCAGCATACGTAGTACGAAATGTTTACTCTCATAGATAAACGCAGACGTTTCTCTCCGTCTCGGGAGTCCCCGATGTGACTACGTTGTCGATGTGGCCGAAGGACGACTTTCTGCTCTACTTTCGTGTTAAAGCCTTGACTGTTCGACACAGACTGTATGAGCCATGCGTTTTCATGAAGGACGTTCGTAACGTTATTTCCCGATGAATTACTAATATTTAATAGTAAAATGACAAAGGTTTAATACACAAAGGCGAAACTATAAATAACATTGGCGCCTTTTTGTGCTGTTTACGTCCCCCCCGGCACGCAATACGCTGGTACCCATGCTCCTTCCTGTATGCTATATTTTTTTCTACATTGGGCGGGCAGCCGTCTTTTTTTTACATTTGGCGCGCGCAAATAATCTTTAGATTATTTAACCAAAACTCATGGTTTATTAAACCACCCTGGATTATTTATAAACAATCCATGGATTGTTTAATAGACAAGTCATGGTTTATTAAACCATCCCTAGATTATTTATAAACAATCTGGGGATTATTTAGCAAAAAAATCCATGGTTTACTAAACCATCCCTAGATTATTTATAAACAATCCCTGGATTATTTAATAAATAATACTTTTCCACTAAACCATCTGCAGGGATTGTTTGTAAACAATCCTTAGATTATTTATAAATAATCTATGTATTGTTTAACTCAGATAGAAACATTCTTTACCAATAATGTATTATATAGGAAAATAATGGTAAAATCAACACATTTTTGTCCTAAACAATTTTTTTACATTTGGCGCCCCATAGTGCACATGGTTTGAGATTTTAAGTTGTTTACAGTGTGTTTGAAAATTGCTAATGTTTTCAAAAACTCGGCGAGCAAAAGAGCAATAATTTCAGGCTAGTTGTTCTTTGTAAACATAGTTATATACACTAATCTAACAATTATGCTTATCTCATCTATTGATTTTTTCTTGAGACGTTTCAATTTTCCTTGCTAATCTAATTCTAGCATTTTATTTTCACCACCTATTGAGTTTTGCTTTTGACGTGTTCTTTTTATAATAAAACATACTCATGGGCTTTGTCGGTTTTCTTGGCTGTGTTTCCAAATTTTCGACTGAAAGTTGTCTGTTTAATACTTCTTTGTGGAATCCGATTCTACTGAATTGCTTTTATCTCAGACTCTATTATAAATGTAATTTTTGAGCTCAATGAGCTGTTAATTTATTTGCAAAATGTACATAGAGAAGCCATTTAAAGGCTTGCTAAAAATAATCCCTTTTGAAACCTCCCAAAAACAATATATTTTTTACAACCAGAATTTAATAATGAAATCTAAGGTTTGCTTTGATATGTTCAACTTTCATTAAATTATTTAAATCAGTTTTGTCATCCTATCGACCTATCCATAAATTCTATAATTTAATATCCCAAGGATTTAATATCATTTGTTTTTATATCTGTTTGTTTTTATTTTGGCTGTATATCAGGAGTGCTTATTTTAATCATGGTGTGGGTGGGGGGTGTTTCATAAAAGCATGTAAAAGCGGGCGAGGGTTGTTGCGTTCATGTATTTCTAGTACTACTTTATTTCTACTTTATTTTAATTGCTGATTTTAAAGTTATTAAATTAATTACGTTGTTTATTTGCCGTATGTTTTCTAAAGACGTAAGAGTTTTCTTCGGACGCCATAGGACGTGGTATGTGTTTTCCACATTTTCCTAACCACTAGTGTTATCTAGCTATTTTCAAAAAAAAGAGAATTGCCTGTTGCTTCATCTCGACAATCCGATTATACCTCCTTATCTTATCTTAAAGAAAGCTTTAATAAAGACATCAACTATTGCAAAAACTGCATGTGAAAGAGGAGTCCACTCATTCCCTTAAACGTTTTATACCACGGTCAGAATTCGAGCAAAACAAAGTTGTTCTTAGAAATAGTTAGGGGTGGCGGTGACTTTTTGAGTTTATTGGAAGCCACTGCATGGTGATCAGTCAATCAGAAGTTGCACAATTTATTTTAGCGATTCGTAATATATTAAAATATGACTTCTATTTTGTTGCAATATTTACCCTACAAATTATCTTTTTAAGAGCATTGCACGTTTAAAAATTCAAAAGGGAAGTCATGCTGTTTTTGTGATATTGCTAAGAGATTGGATGGGCGAGGGCTCTGCGTTCGCATAATAAATTATAGAAACTTTTGTGATAGACGAAACGAAGCAACCACAAAACTTTTTTTTATAATATATAGTATTTTTATAATATACTTGTCACATGGTATACTGAACATGTAGCATGAACACATGATTGAAATATGAAGCCTTCAATCAGTGCCCGCAAACATACCAGCGGTTTTGATAGGAGACATTGGTTGAGAATAGACCGATCAAATATTTAATATCCGCTGGTGTCATTTGTAGTCAATTAATATTAAAAATGTTTAAAAAAAAGTATCGACGCGCAAAAAAAAAATGACGCACGCGCTGACCAGAAACAGAAGACTTTTTTTGGCCTAATGGTAAATTTTTAATTCAATGACTATGAGTGGTTAATTAAAATATAAATTTGGTTTTAAATTAAAATAGTAAATGAATTTCAGTAGGGTGTGTTGGTAAAGAGTTCCATAATTGAGGTAGCACCTCTGGTATTGTAATGATGGGTTTATTGAGAGTAAAATAGTTTTGGAGCAGCTGAAGTTAAGTATTAACTTCTTATTAACCGAGAGTGCGGTCATTACGGAAAAATCTCGGACGGAGGTCTTGACAGTGCGGACCGAGCACTGACCTATATATAACTGGACTGCGGGTGCCGGCCGAAAATGTGTCCCCATTTTCACTTTCAAAATAGCGGCATTTATGGGTCCTTCTGCTAATGGTAGCGACCATTGACATGTACTTATCGTAGGAAAACAGAATATTTATGTAAACAGAAAGCGATTTTCTTACTTTATTAATATATCGTTCCTATGCGAGGGCTTCCCCAGAGGTGAATAAAATCGTCTGGCGTTAGCCAGAATCAAATACTAAACACCAATTCGGACGGGAAAGAGTTAGAGACAGAGATCAAAATTGTTCCTGTGAAGGCTTCCCCAAGAGGTGAATAAAATCGTCTGGCGTTAGCCCGAACAAAATACTAAAGAGTAAGGACCAATAAATTCGGAGAAGAAAGAGTTAATGCATGCACCCTGGTCATTGTTAATTTTTTGTGGAACGACTCAAGAGGCCTGCTGGATTATTTGTCTGACCAAATAGGAAGATCGCCTCGGTTACGTCTCGCTTGTTTACGATTTTCTCATGATCTTCAGCGGTTCTTTATAGAGCTGGCGACTTCATAAAATGAAATGTTTGTAGATTTCCATTACCATGTGTATTGACAGTCTTGTTTATTTTATTGCCAAGTGTTCGTGCGGTACCGCCAGCCGGCACGTCTGCTAGAGATTGCTAGAAAGCTACAACAGTAATTGTCTAGGATTATTATTATTGTAGTTCAGAACTACAATAAGACTCTTATCATGAAAACATCCCGGGCCGCTCAGCAACAAGCATAAATATTAAATATACACAAACTCGAGACCAGGACGATATCATGCTGACTTGGCAAAAATTCTGACAAAAAATTTGATAAAGTTTGCCTACTCTACTCCGAACGTTTTCTCAAGAAATAGTCCACTGTAGAAGTTATAAAATATATTGGCAGAAAGATAATTCATCTTGCTACAACATACGTAGCCTACAGTTTATCCGACCAAATAGCTTAGTTTCCATAAAAAAGCGAAATACCGAACATGTCCAACACGAATTAGAGATGCTTGCTGTCTTTTGGTATCGGTCAGCGACCTTCACCATTAGCAAAAGGACCCATAAATGCCGCCATTTTGAAAGTGAAAATGGGCAAAGGTAATAGGAGCACGCAGTCGAGTTATATATATATATATATAGGTCAGTGGGACCGAGCTCGTAGAGCTATGTTCGTACATAAAGATCGAGGTCTGATATTTTCCGTAATGATCAAGCAGTCCAGGTTAATAAGAGGTATATTATATGGTTTTTTGAAACAACACATCTCACATTACCTTACATGATACGTATTTATAGCGTAACCTCGAGTGTGTGACAGACTCATCGTTTTCGTTGTTGTTGCTCTTGTTGTTATCGTTTTCGGAATCTTAAAACTCCCTTTCAGATTGCTCATCGTCCCACTCATACATACTTTAGTCCTCAGATTATTGAATTCACAAACATTTTTCGGTTTTCTTTCACTGTTTAGTTGCAAACAAAATCGACCGCGGTCGATTACGGAAAATAATCGACCGGCACGTGACGCGTCACAGTCAATGAGAACACACGATTTCAACGGAAACATTTACTCTACAGCATTCTACATGTATAAAGTGTATTTATGCTAGAAACTTTATTTTCAAAATATTGTTAATAAAAAAACATAACTCCATGCAGTTATAAAATAACGGAAATACAATGTGCTCTTAATTTGGTCCAATTTCATTTCTGGAGCCTAGGATTCTTTTGGTCACCGCCTGAGGCTCTGAAGAATGCTGCAGATGAAACTTGGAATTTGATTGCCGGGTTAGTTCCGTCAATCTCGTACCCCCAAAACATGGAACGCAAATGTCTTGCGTTTAGACTCTCATACCCAAAGCTTGCGTTCCTTTTGGTCTCCGCCAAGGACCAGAGGCTCTGGAAAACTCCGACGAAATTCGTTATCTTATTATCTTTCGTTATCTTAGTCCCATCAATCTCAAACTCATTAATAATTCATGAGATAATCAGCCAATTACAATAGTCCATTCAATCACCTGATTGACGTTGGATACGCCAGGAAAACACGCTAAAATCGTATACCACTCCAGATATTAGATGAAAACCGGTTTTCATCTAATTCTTAAGATCTTAATTATCGATGCAAAACAAACAAGTTGCTGTATGAATAAATTTTACACACACTCATGAATAAAATCTCATGAGGGTTTATTTTAATTGTATTTTTCAATTGAAATCACTCGATTGAGATGCCATATCAACAACTCGTTTATCGTGTTTCATCAGGGGAATCCAAACACTCGAAAACAATAAAACCACTCGGCCTTCGGCCTCGTGCTTTCATCATGTTTTCTCGTGTTTGGATCCCCTGATGAAACACTCAAACTCGTTGTTGATATATTACATCTCGTACCTAGAGCGTTCGCTGCAAACTCCCCCTATTAATTTAACGACTAGTCAGGTCCACATGTACGCCTGTATTCAAATCAAAACAAAACGCGTCTCGAGACAAACCTCATCTCGAAACAAACCCGTTTCGAAGCAACACGAGGCACACTTGGAGCATATCTACAGATGTACCTCTCCACGAGTTGGTTGTGATAGAGTTTCTCGTGGCAAAACTTTCCAAAACTACGTGAGCACTCCTAATTTCAAAGTCTCTCCTATAGAATTCTTTTACCCCTTGCTGCTAGGGCTGTTTGAGGGTTCTTTTTTTAACGAGTAAAATCGTCAGGGTAGTACAGAGTAAAACAATAAAATTTACAGAGTAAAACAATACTAGAAATACATGAATGCAACAACCCCTCGCCCGCTTTTATTAAATGCTTTTTTGAAACACCCCCCAAACCAAGCCCACCCACCCACCCACCCACCCACCCTGATTAAAATAAGCACACCTGATATACAGCCAATATAAAAACAAACAGAATTTATAGATATAAAACAAATGATAATCCTCAAGATAATTCTATAATTTATGGATAAGATGACTAAACTGATTTAACATATCAAAGCAAAACTAAGATTTCATTGTTATTCTGGTTGTACAAAATATGTTTTTAGGAGGTTTCAAAAGGGATTGTTTTTAACAAGCCTTGAATGGCTTCCCTATGCATACATGTTTTGCAAAAGCAGAATTAAAAGTCAGTAGCTCAAAAATTACATTTATAATAGAGTCTGAGATAAAAACAATTCTATAGAATCGGATTCTAGAAAGAAGTAATGAGTATTAAACAGATAACGTTTCAGTCGAAAATTTGGAAATACAGCCAAAAAAATCGCCAAAGACCATGAGTATTTAATAAATAAGATGCATCCAATGCCAATGAAAAACATCGCGTCCACATAAAGTCTAAGATAGTGTTATAAGTTAGCTTTAGTTAAGGTGATTTATGCTTTGGACGAGCAAAGGGGAAAGCACGAAAACGTGAAGCTGTATATTGTTTAGGACAGTTTAAGTTAAAAAACTTGAAAACAACAAGAATCCTACCGTTTTTGTTTACCATACGGCGTTTGGTTTCTTCAAGTTCTCTGGTTTCTCTTCAAGATATATTAAACGGCTTGTTTGTATCCTTCTTTTCTTCGTGCTCCATTTCGTTTCGTTTTAATAAACGAAAGCAAAATACTATTTGTTTGAGAGTTTATACTTTATAGTTTTCTTCGTCGCTAGTCACCAGTGTCCAACTATTCTTACCGCGTGACACCGTACCAAACATATATATATATATATATATATATACAAACAAATAAACTATTTCACAGATTTCGTCTCCCTCGCATTTTAACACGCGTGTAAAGTGGACTCCACGCATGTCGAGATTAGCACCCTCGCCGGGCTCCGGGCCTTCGGCCCTACGCCCGGCTCGGGGAAAATGGTCATTATTGGGTAGCTCAGACAGGAATGGCTTAAGCACTTGTTATAATCCATTGCTGCCTAAGGTGTCTGCGGCCATCTTATTGATGGGAAAAATCGTCTAGCGTTACTACAAAGCAAAACAATGAAAAGGTCGTTTTTGGCCAGTTCAGGCAAAACCATTTATTTTGTTAAGCCCCTGCCTTCTATTAATCCTGCCTTCTCAGTCTCGTAGGAAGCGCCTGGCAGAAAACTGATGTTTCTAATATGGCGCAACGGTGTTTTTTATTATTGTATACACAAGACGATTGTAAAGGAAGGTCTCTGAAATGTAACGAATGATAAAATATGCAGTGAAATTGGAGAATTGATGCTATGATATTTACCTAATAAACATATTGAGTACTGAATTAGACATTTGATTTGATTTGACGGCAACGGCGAACATCAAGTTGTTGACTTATATTTTGAGACGATATGGCGGGAAGGGGGGTGGGGTGGGGGGGGGGGGGGGGGGGGGGTGGGTGGGGGGGGTAAAAACAAAATTGCCCTGCCAGAATCTGTGGTGTCCAGCAGAGCTTCGTAGTACAATTATTTAATACAGGACCTCACACAGCCCAATTCGGCGCGATTCAGACGACCCCGGCTCGTTCTCTAGACTTGTTGAAATGCACGTTTGCCTCAACTTACACATATTATATACCATATACACCTAAAATGGCTAAATACATAAAATGACCATGCGCGGTTGAGATTGTGGGCACTGGGGACAATATAGTTTTTGACAAAAAATCTTGACAAAAAGGCTTGAGAAAGGAGTTTGGGGGAAACGTATATCACTTTTTCTCACTTTTGAAAGAACAGAAACAAATCAACGTCTATACACATAAAGCAAAACTATAATAAAAGTGGCGTGCTGCGAAGGCAGTGTAGAAACAACACTTGAAATATAGTAAGGTTAGATATACTATCGAAACAGAGAACGTAGGAGTCTAACGTTTCGAGCGAAGGCCCGGCGTTCGTCAGAGAGAAACGTGAAGAGTGTAAACAAACAATGAGCTTATATACGAAAGGTAATTATGTGACCAAAAATAAGCCAATCAGATGAAAATGACGATAAGAAATTGATAATGAGATGCAAAAAATTAGCCAACCAAGTCAAAATAACAATAACAAATCGATAATGAGATGCGAAAGACATTTGCTATTCATACCGTCGATGGGCAAGGAGGAGGCGGTGTAAAAAAGGATGAGCGAGAGTAAAAATACATAAATATATATAGAGAGAGAGCAAAACTATGTCTTGAGTAGAAGGAAACCCGTCAAACCAAAACTCTAAACAATAAAGGAGGAAAAAGCAATAGTAAAACTTGAAAACCAACGAAGAAATAAAGACCGGCGAAACGTTTACGGAAAAAATATAGAGCAGCCGCTCTCAGTAATGACGAACATTCAGTAGCAAAACTGTTCGAGTTTCCCTGTTTTAGTTTATATCATATCACTGTTAATTTTGTTTTCTTTTTTGTGTGTCTTAAAGTATTTTAAACGTATCCCATTGCATGTCATTTTGCTTGCCTGTTGTATTTTTTATCTGTGGCTGCCATCTTAGGGGGCGATTACATGGACCGGGCTGGCCCGGTTAACCGGGCTAGCTCGGTTAACCGGGATAGCCCGCTTTATATATAAAACGCATGTTGTTTTAACATTTCGATTACATGGCAAGCGGGCTAGCCCAGTTTGCCGGGATCCCGGTTGTCGCAACCGGGCTAGCCCGGTTAACCGGGATGAAAATATCCATGTAATCGTTTTCATCCCGGCAAACCGGGCTGAAAAACTGTTGAACTCGCTTCGATACGCGTTCGTTCGTTTGCTTGACTGTGTGAATAAATAGTGCTGAAAGGAACTGAAATAGAACATCAACGTTGTTTGTGTGTTTTGTGATCAAAGCGAAGATTTAATAAATTAATTAGTCTTCGTGAAGACGCTTTCCTGGGTTAGCCAAGACATAGTCCCTAGAATTATATTGTCTGGAAACGCAGCGAACATCAAAGCGGTTAACAATGAGCTACAATTTAGGTTGAGGGTGGCAAATAAGGTGCACAATCTTTTGTTTTACGTTCATTAATATTTATAAAGCCACGCTGCTATTGGTTGATTGCTTCATTATACCAAAAATACAATGTGTTCAGCAAGCGTTAAGGTGAAATAAGGTGCACAAACGTGAACAAAAACCTAGAACAAAGACTTTGGCCGCGTTTCCAGACAATTTATTTCTAGCGACTATGGCCAAGACTTTAACAATATTTTTATTAACGATGGGCTTACAAAATAAATAATAGACTAATTAGTGTAAAACTGAGGTAAAACCAACG
The DNA here is from genome assembly GCA_964035015.1 of Corallium rubrum. Classification (NCBI taxonomy): domain Eukaryota; kingdom Metazoa; phylum Cnidaria; class Anthozoa; order Scleralcyonacea; family Coralliidae; genus Corallium; species Corallium rubrum. The sequence goes on from OZ036010.1 coordinate 13,659,742, forward strand.
TAACTTTGCCCTTATTTACTTGATAATTGCGAATTTCGGCCTGAAATCATCCCGGCTTACCGGGCTAGCCCGCTCCATGTAATCGTTTCGTAAACTCATCCCGGTTAACCGGGCTAGCTCGGTTAACCGGGCCAGCCCGGTCCATGTAATCGCCCCGTTAATATCTTCTTTTAAATAGTTTTCTTATTGTAAAACCACTTGTGAAATTCATTAATAATTCATGAGTTTTGCAGCCAATCCAATTTCAGAAATTACGTCACATGTATACCCCTGTAAACCCCATACAAACCACTAGTGCTTGTAACTAATTAGCATCTCAATATGATTATCCCAAAGGGATTTTTACTATTTATTCATTTCACAAGTTGTTTACAACACTCGCGTCCTTGTTGTATTGAATATACAATCACTCGCCTTCGGCTCGTGATTGTATAATTCAATACAACACGGCCGCTCGTGTTGTAAACATTACTTGTGACTTAACGTGGCTTGTCCATAATTTGGCATAAAACTCGCAAAGGAGCCATTTTTCTTCTGTAAAACATACAAATGCTGTGGAAATATTTATTAACATGTAGGTGAAAACTGTTTCAGCACTTCAGATTTCGAAATAATTGTTTTTGTTTAATAATAGCTTAAAGGAATTTTAAATGCTATCAATGAATGCAGCCGTGGCAGCCAGCCAGGTAGTTGTTTGAGTATAGTTTCCAATCAATTCAATGTTTTTGAAAAATGTTTTCATGCGACTGTGGCGATGATTTTTGTAAACATAGAATGAAAAAACTGTAAAATATAACTTTGATATTTTGACAAAATTTTTACGCCTACCTCAGTAGATTATTTCCAGGCCTCCATAGAAAAGAGGGCAAGGGGGGTTGCATGTTTTCTAATCAGGAGGTATTTACAAAAAATCTTGTAAAGCGGGCGAGCTAGGGGTTATTGCATTTATGTATTTCTAGTTAATTTTATATAGTATGGTGGGTATCGGGAACGGTCAGTACGGAGACTATAATTTGAGCATTATACTGCTTGGTGTTTGAGCATAGTATACTCTACGTTACCCTGCAAGTCAGAGCCCCTTTCCGACCTACGCAGGCTTCGGGGGAAAGTGGGCTGTGCCAACAAACTCGATATTTCTTTTTGAGCATGCGTGAACGCTTGCCAAGATGCTATTTGGGCCCAGGCTCTAACGCGTTACTTGCTATTTTCCAGCTTGCAGTGCTCATAAACTAGAACTTGTTTGACCAGTTCAAAACCTGACTGACTCGCCCCAAGTTTGGGGCGAAGATCGAGTTTGTTGGCAGGGCCCACTTTCCCCCGAAGCCTGCGTAGGTCGGAAAGGGGCTCCGACTCGCAGGGTAACTCTACGTTTGACCACAGCAGTTAAGTTCGTGAACACTTCTGTATATACTGTTAGTGTAGTTTTGGTCGATACGTTTTAAGATGCGCATACAGCTTGATGTATGTTTGGGAGAAGAATGAAGCGTGGAAGGATACATGTAGGTCAGTGCTTTAATTCTTTTCATAACCCTCGACGTGTTTCGACCTTCCAGTCTTCATCAGGAGGGATTTAGGGATGGAGTCGATGTTAATCAGTTATATATGTTAAGACGAGAATACAGATATTAGAAGGCGCGTGTAATCATAAGATAATTACTCGGGCTACCTATAGACCGAGTCTAGGTTTCGGCTCCGTTATTTCTTTGTCTATGTTTCGAAATGGCAATCATTACGTCATCCCATCAGGCCTTGCGCGGCTGATGATGCGTGCTAAATGCTAATCTTCATGTTTTCTTTTCTTCGCTTTCCCGAATCCTGATGTCTGATCAGGTTGTTTGAAATCAAGTGTTCTTTCTTCGACGTGTTCAGTGTGTTCACAGACATAGTTTTTGTTCAGTAATTTCGCTGGCAGGTATCTTGATCTTTTTTCGCGTACAATCGCTGACTAAACATGATCGTGCTGTGTTGATATTTAACACCCGAAGGGACTCGACATATGAACGCTGTGTGGAAATACGTTAAATTCAGGCAATCGTGTTTTGTGTATTGCGAATTGTGTTTTCTATCGCACAATTAGATTGTGTTTTGACTATTTTCTGTGACCTATGATGTTTATACTTATAGATTTTAGCATTGCATGCGATGTAATTGCAGCTGTGGGTTTGCAGTAGCCCGAGTGAACGCCTGACCAGGCGTCTAGCTTGTTATAAATAGAATTAAAGGTCTAAGGCCTCGTTTACACGATGCCGGTACAATTTGAAAACGGAACACAATTATGCCGTTTAGGCCTTGCGTTTACACGATACCGGCACAAAAATAACATGAAATGTTATATGCTGTATTTGCATACCGGAATGATTTTGTTCCGTTTTCAAATTGTACTGGCATCGTATAAACGGGGTGTTACAGTCTGTTTAGTTGGAGACTGAAGAGGAAAAATGGGTGTATCCGCTGCACTAGTGGAGCTCGCGTTTCTATGTAATACCACTGCAATCGTTGTGCAATATTCTTTGCACTCATTCAGCACCTCTATAACTTTATTGCCTATTTAATATATTTTACTTCACTCATTATTTGTCCCATTAGTGGCCATCACTTAATAGTACTTTGCGAGTTTGTGTTGCCCAGTTCCGGTCTGCGAAGTTGCCCTGCGAGAATGAGGAATCTTTGATTGCCCGGCAGGATTTCTGAAAATTTGGGGGGTGTTATAACACCCCCATACCCACCCACCCCCCACTTGAGTTTCGCCCCTAACATCAGTTCAGTCGTATTTAAACGAAAATATATACATTATTTTGGCTCAATAGTTATTTTACGAAGGAACTGATCAATTCTATCCATGGTTTCGGCAAAAAAAACAGTATTTGAAAAGGTAACATATCGCCCGATTGGGTCAGATTGTCAGAAATTCAAAAATCGACAGCAATTTCCGAAATCGATACATTTTCTACCAGGCGCTTCACTGCGGCGGCGAAGTAAACAAAAAGCGTCTGGCTACGAGGCTGCTGCCTTCTAATAAGCACCACATGGTATAGAGTGCGCAAAATTAAAATTAAAAATAAGTCCCTTCCCCCCCCTCCCATGAACTATTTAGCTAGCCCCCTCCCTCTAATATCAGTCCAATCAGATTACGGAATATTGCCATTCTTGATGTAATATATCAACAACGAGTTTGAGTGTTTCATCAGGGGGTCCAAACACGAGAAAACATGATGAAAGCACGAGGCCGAAGGCCGAGTGGTTTTATTGTTTTCGAGTGTTTGGATTCCCCTGATGAAACACGATAAACGAGTTGTTGATATGGCATCTCAATCGAGTGATTTCAATTGAAAAATACAATTAAAATAAACCCTCATGAGATTTTATTCATGAGTGTGTGTAAAATTTATTCATACAGCAACTTGTTTGTTTTGCATCGATAATTAAGATCTTAAGAATTAGATGAAAACCGGTTTTCATCTAATATCTGGAGTGGTATACGATTTTAGCGTGTTTTCCTGGCGTATCCAACGTCAATCAGGTGATTGAATGGACTATTGTAATTGGCTGATTATCTCATGAATTATTAATGAGTTTGAGATGTAAACTATAACAATAGAGTTGATGTTTGCGGGCATAAATAAGTTTTTGGCCCGAATCAGGCTCATTTTAGCCCGAGCCGAAGGCGAGGGTTAAAATTGGCTCTAAGAAGGGCCAAAAACATATTTATGCCCAAGAACATCAACTCTATTACTATTATAATAATTTTAGTGGGCATTTAGAAGAAAATCAAAGACAATATACGGTAAACAGTATCTTCAACAGTGTCAACCCAGACATGGCCACTCAGAAATCTCCGTAAAATTTATCATCCGCTAGATACATTTCGCCAACACTTGTAGCTTTTCGCACAGATTTATTTACACGACCAGCAAGAACATATTCATAATACCGTTCGTCGTAAATTTTGTAAAGCTCTGAGCTATTAGTAAGTGAAATATTAGCTTTCAAGTAAACTATAATTCAGGCAGTCGCTTCAGACACACTAAACGCATTTGAGCTTTTGTTTACAATCTTAACTTTCTCTTATGCTTTACATGCACTGCCTTTCACGCTTATTTGTTTGCATGCATGGGCAGCAAGAACATAGAACAGTATTCTTCGTAAATTTCGTGAAGCTATACTTTTCAAAATATTAGCTTTCTTTACTAAACAAATTACATATAATAAACAACACGTCGAAACGATAGGCTCAGATCAGCGGGCTAAATATAATATCTGAGCCTAATATCTGAGCCTAATATCTGAGCCTAATAGCTTATCGATTCGACGTGTTGTTTCTTATATGTAAAATATATTTTAGCCCGCTGAATTCCCATTATTGCCCGCAAAATACACCACAATGCCCGATAAAATTGTTTAGATCATTTTTACACAAAATAATATGAACGTGAGACGTACCCGACCCTTAGAAAGAACCTGAACGAGGATGCTTTGCAAATGTTGCAATATTTCAACTTATCAAAGCACGAACTGTTCATGTTTTACCGGTATTTAAATCCATGTCATGTAAATTACGACAAATCACTGCCCACGCGCGAGTGCTTTATTCCATAATAATTTTTAGGTCAAAAAATTTAAGTTTAAAGTGGTTCTCTGATTAAAATTTATTTGGTAATGTTTCTGCAAAATCTTAAAGATATTATAGTTGGTAATTGTGCAAAGTTTTATTTCGAAATTCTCAAAAACAAAGTTGTATTTTACGTGTGAAGTTTGTATTTTGGAGCGCTGCAATTAAATTGGACAAAAGATCATTGTTGTCAATGAAAGGGTCATTGTTGTTATTGAGTCTACGACGTCATAAGATTCCTCGACTCGTTCTTGTTAAGCTCGGCCGCTCTAATGGCAGCGCTCCAAAATACAAACTTCACACGTAAAATATCTTTTCTTCAACGAATTTTGAAATGAAACTTTGCAAGATTACTAACTACCATAACCACTTTAGGATTATGCAAAAACATTGCCAACAATATTTTCATCAGAGAACCATTTTAAATGTATTTATCAAAAGAGAAAGCACTCTGTCCAAGAACAAGCACGCGCGAAAATCTGAATGTCACTGTAAGATGTGAACAAAGTTGAATAGGACAACTGCTTGGTGACTGTACGCTTTTATTTAGCTATACGGTATATATACAATGTTCGGTGCTCGTCGTGAATCCTCCTTGTTTTAACCCGAGACCCCGAATCCCGTCTGGTCGAATTACATATATAGATTATATATTTGTAGGGTAATGTGACATGTCCGTGTCGTCACGCACGTGCGACATCTCGTCACATGCAGTCACGTGATCTATTTTACACAAGTAGGAGGAACAATAATATCGTTACTACTTTCGTGTTGACTTTTTCATAATAGATACACTATGAGCGGCGGTCGAACTGTATGGGATTTACGACCGAAAATATTGTTTCTTGCTTAAAATACGGATGCGTCCAAATAATCAAGTTCACCAATTGTTTCCGAGACTCAAGCCATTTTAGTTAATTGAAGGGAAATTTTATGCAAACTAGGACTTTTTCTAGGATTTTTTGTCTTTTTCTTCATGAAATAATGAGTAATTTAAGAAGTATGTACAAAATTAATAACCGTTTTGAAACCTTTAATAATTCAAAAGGAAAATAGCGTTATAGAAAAAAATAAGACTTAATCAGTGTCTGTAAATGTGATACAGAACTAATGTTTTATTAATCAGTTCTGTACCATGCTCCACAAACAAAGCTGCAATTTGTCTGCGCACGCGTCAGTCTGTAGGTTCGATCCAGTCTCTTTCTAAAGAATAACACACGGCCGATAATTTTAACAACATGGCGCTGAAGAAAGCGGTTCGATAAAACACGATGTTTAAACGTTCTGGAATGTTGTAGTTTCTTCCTTTTTGGTCAATTATACAGATTATATATACAAGTATATATATATATATATATATATATATATATATATATATATATATATATATATATATATATATATATATTACCAGGGTTAAGTCACGTTGGCCTGAAAAACAGAGAAAAATCTTCTCGACGTTTCGAGCGAAGGCCCTTCGTCAGGAGAAATTAGTAATTTTCACTAATTTCTCCTGACGAAGGGCCTTCGCTCGAAACGTCGAGAAGATTTTTCTCTGTTTTTCAGGCCAACCATAGTTAATAGAAAATATACATGGTTTGGAAGCTCACAAAAGTCATTGTTTTATGTTTTTGTTCAGGTTTATGGAAATTTTTGCACTTTCATGGTTACTGAACATATTGTGTTTTCTGCATAATGAAGTAAGCATCCAATAGCAACGTTTGGCTTCAATCACTCAACCGTACTGTTTAAATATTAATAAACCTAAAACAAAGGATTTGCCACCTTCGTGTACCTTTCAAGATGAATCGTAGCTTGATTGTTAACCGCTTTGAAGTTTGCCGGGTTTCCAAACCATGTATATTTAATTTCTATTAACTATGGGCCAACGTGACTTAACCCTGGTAATATTTGGATTTCAACCGTGGCCGACGCTGTCCTAGAAGCTTTTAACTATATATATATATATATATATATATATATATATATATATATATATATATATATATATATATATATATATATATATGCATGCCAGAGGAAGTATCAAGAAAGAGGTTTCTTCTAGTGGAATTGACAGTTCTTTCTTGCGAGTCGCTACGGTGTTTATGAATAGCCGTTGGTCCCGTCTTCAACTGTCGAATTGCCGGGTCGTTTAACTATAGTTCTCGAATTTTTACAAACACACGTGAAACTAAACGGTATTTGCCAGTGACTAAAGTACATATCCAAAAATTAGGATGTTCGCAGGTACAGTTATTCATAAAATTGGATTTTTGTCTACTTCATAAATTATTTTGTGGTGTCAAGATTTCTTCTTAATCAAATGCAGTAGTGTAATAATTTAGTATTTCGCAAAGATTAAGTCAGTGGATAATTTAGCAAATATCAAAAATCTGAAGAAGCATTAGTGTCATTTCAGTCTAAAACCCGGTCAAATACCTACCAGTATTCCATAAAAATATCATTTTGTCATGTTATCTAAACATCTTCTAGTTGATGGCTGGAACCTGTACGTGTCCAATATTTCAAGTAAGAGACCACCTCGAATTTTCCTGACATTCTGCATATAACCAGCCTGTAGCTCAGGCATTGTGTAAATAATATAGAAAATAAACTAGATCCCAAGGATAGTGCAAAGTTTCCAGTCAAAGTTAATAATAAGTTTTGCTACGTTTATGCTTAAGTCAATTCCAAACATGACCACCCCACAGTTAATTCAGTACAAGCCAAAACTCAAACAAACAAACAAGCCAAAATAGAATCTCGAGGGATTCTTGAAGGAGTCATTTTCTCTTGTCAATAAAGAAAAGAATGATAAACTCCGACAAACATGAATACTGACGTCTTTTGTGCACTTCGCATTCTGCTTCAGTCTTCATTAATACAACAAGATCAAGCTTTTTTAAATTTCGGCATAAAAAGCTTGGCGCATCACAAGAATTCTGATATTAATACGTATCGCGTGATCAAAATCGAGTAAAATTTTCCAAATAGATGTAAAGGTACATAAGTTTTTGTCGCCTTTACAAATTAACTGTTTTGTATTTATGATCGTCTGACGATTTTGTTGCTAGCTTCATGTTATGTAGTCTTGCAAATCGTCTGCCGAATCACGGGCTAACGGATAGAACGATTTGTAGAATATTTTAAGCATTCTGCATTCACGTTTAATCTATGGCCATGGTTCTTTGTACAGTTGTTTATGAACACCAAAACAGTCTACAATCTCCAGTATACAGATTTTGTTATTAAGCTACTGCTCGAGCGCCACCCGTGTAAAATATATTAAATAAACACTAACCCACAACATCGTCAACATGCCAGGCCATATTAAAGTTGAGTGTGAAGCTTTAATATTAATTCAAGCCTTCTGCTAGGCAGACAATAAATCCTTTCGTCCAGACCGTATTTAATTAGCCATGCAGCGAAGTCTAGATAGTCGTTGTTTGGAGGAGAAGATTGATCGCTCCTTTGTGCAAACAAAACCACGCGTGTGCAGTGCTATTCTAATCTATTCCGGGGGAGACTTCTTTCATTCTCGATATATTAAGATATAAATTATTATGCATTCAAGAAATACCCATAAATAAGATACAGACCTGTCTGTTATCATTCTTTAGGGCTTATGAGCTTTAAGCGACATAAATATTTGTCGTATATGAAATACTAATATACTAGTGTCTCTAGTGAGAGTTTACACTATATATCGTCTCATCACAAACAAGTATTAAATTTCATCGCAAAACCGATAAACCGACCCAACCCCCCCTCCCCGTAATGTTTACTCGCTGTATCGTGTGAATTTTGCCCACTCGTCACAATACTGCAAAGTGAAACTTTGCACTAAAAATTAGTTCACAGGTACATAATTTTAGAACATCTTTGTTAAAGTTGACAAGAATACAACAAGGTAAAACACTAATTGCGACAAATTACTCAACGCAATATTTATAGCTTATTTCGCGAATAAAGTCGTAAATTATTCTATAAAATAATGGAATGGTCTTACTTCTTCAGCATTCACATAAATCAGGACGAAGGAAACGGCGTTGTAACCGTCTAAATCCATAATAGAAACAAGTCCTTCGAAATCCGCCATTGCCGAACCATTGTCGTTTTTTTACAATTTTTCTCTATTCTCGCACCCAGACCCATGCGGTTCCGACGATTTTTCTCCTCATATCCGCGCATGCACAGACAAATTGCAGCTATGCTCGCTCCATAGACACTGATTAAACCTTAATTTCTTTTAATTTTTCTCATAAATTATAAATGAATATATAGATGTTAGCCGGTTTTCCTTTTAAAATGAAACCACGACACTGTATTTATAAAAAAACTATCGACACAAAGGTAGGATGCCCTCTTAATTTATCTTTGAGCTTGGCTCCTTAGAAACGTGAAAACGACAACTGATGACGAGAAGTATGTGATGACAAATCGCATATTTCTGGATGAGAACTTCCGGATTCCGACGAACCTCGTTGTGTTCTCTGTTGATAACGATCATTCTCTTCCCATGAACTCTTGGTCACGGATTGCTCCTCATAACGCTGGTAAGTTTCTTCTTGGAAACTAACAGGCACATGGTGAAGCTCAACGTCGCGTTTTTCAGGCGACTCATCAGCAAGAAAATCTTCTTCCTTATTCTGTCCAAACAAGGACGTTTGTTTCGGGACGTTCGTAATGCCTCCTGATGAACTTGAAACAAAATATTGGTCAAAGCGGGATTCGTTTGACGAACTAAACGACAGATTACCTTCGAAAGTTAGATGTTCTTGTGGTGAATCAAAAATTTGGCCACGGAGAGATTCCTCTTCACTTTGGTCCAATCCAGGTGAAACGTACGTCAATTCGTGCTGGTCGTCAAGGAGACCACTGACAGAAAGACGTTCTGGCAGCACGTTATAGTAACCATGGTGTTGTGACAACTGATGTATAACATCTTGTGTACGGCATGGTGTAGCGTAACTCATGCGTTGGTCCTCATTACCGTAATCTAATTCAGGGAAATTAACGTATGTCACCTCTTCGTTTTCACCATAGCTTACTTCGGATGATCCACAAGAGCTGACTGACAGACCATGTAATTTCTGTGGGTCGATATTGGCATAATCTGGTGAAAACGTGGGTACAGTACCGTCTTCTGGTTGACGTGGTATTCCGTTGGTCGTACGTTGTTTAGAAGTGCTTCGATACTGTGGTGTGTCGTAGTTGTATTCTAACTCTAACTGTGCACCTCTTTCCTCAGCTGTGCCATGATACACTTTCAATGGAACAGTCCTTTCTTCTTCGGATAACGCATGTCCTTCGTGCATGCTTTCGTTCTCCAACAAACTTCTGAGCATCCGCGGTGACTCGGATTTATCAGATTCGGATTTATCAGATTCTGGTGTAGATTGCAATATCTCACCGTTGCTTTCTTCCGTTGGTGAATTCATCCTGTACAGAAAAGGATTACTCACCACTCTTTTCCGGGCCCATCCTTTGCGTTTGAATTTAACAGTTTCAATATAACGGCTTGGCCTGATCAATTTAAGAACTTTCAATGAAACAGATTCCATTTTAGAGTCGATTCTGAGCGCTGGAGGCTGTTGGAAATGAAGTTTCTCTTGTATCTCTCTTCTTTTGTCCAATGCAAAAGATATCGATTCTGCCAAAGAAAGAGAAAAAGAGAGTATTCCGTGAATTTTTATGTGTCTACGAAGTAAAAAACTTGGTTGTGTCATTTTTATTGTTTTAATGAACAGAGGAGAATAGAATAGAAGCATTCGTGGCAAATTTAGCATTCAAAAGATAATTGGATGTACAGTCTTCGAGTTATCAACTATTTAATTTTGCCATGCCTAGTTTGTTTTTGAAGAAATATGGCTTAAGTTTTCTCCAAAAACAAACTAGACATGACAAGCTTTGATACTTAATAACGTGGAAATTATACATCAGATTCTCATAAAAAATTTTAGTGAGTGCACCTATCATGTTTTACTGCTCGTTAAAACAACAAAAATGCTAACGGATTTTTCACTTTATGTATGGACACTATGAACGTTGGATAACATTACTGCAGGAGTAACCCTTCCCTTTAGCAGACAAGTTGTGAAGATAGTTTTCCACTTTGTCAGGCCAAGGGCTCACTGAAATTTTCCCCAAAAACAAAATATCCATTGAAACTTTGGATATAAAAGCGCAGATATTATAGACTAGCTAGAATGACTAGATTCTCTTGAAATATTTAGCGAGTGCTCTCCAGCGCCATATTCCTCTGTCAAATCTTTAAGACAGAAAAGTGAAAACAAAACAATGAAATTATCCAAATACTATAAGGCTCGATTCCAGCCGTTGAGAGCCCACGTTCCTGCGCCCTCACACACCGGCTGGATCAATAGTCGACACAATTGTCAGGGGCGGATCTAGAGGGGTGCGAGCGTGGCTTGAGCCACGGTCAGATTTTCCTAATTATTCCAAATTTAATAATATAATTGATATTTCAAAAATGAAAAAACTATCAATAACAAAAGGATAGTTGACGTAAGAACGACATTAGCCACCGTAAAAATACTAAACCGATTGTTAACATAGCAGCGGATTTTCGCATCTTTGACAATCAGTTGCACCGCAATCGGTCTCAGGTAGTTAGAAGTCCGAGAATGTGGCGAGAGTGGCCGAAAAAGTTACCGAACGTGCTACGAATTCGCTGAAGAAATTGGAGAACACTTCTGCTAAATTCAGCCACGAGTTCTCCAGAGTGATATTAAAGAATGGTTGCGCGCGCGGAGGGACAATGATTGTGCCTATGACAGATAGTCGAAATACTAGATGATAACTTCACAAGAAAATTAAGGAAGACATGTTGGTTTGTTTGGTGATCTTTGGTTTCTTTATTTAGGGTACGAGTTCCTCTCTACTAAAATTGTTGATCGTCAGACGCTAGTTAATACTGTAGGACTGTGTGGTGTTTATACTCAGACTCTATAAATCTTTAAAGCATTGATCAAATTGAAGAACAAGCATGAGATGAAACCGAGAGCCGCGACCTCTCTCTCATTATATTGTTTATAATTCTCATCGACTGAAGCACAGCATTTCTATCATGGTTCAACTTTGAAATATTATCTGTATGCAAGACTCGGAGAGAGACTTGTCAGTCGCGGGATTTGACACTCTCTTAATTGCTTAATCGTTTTACAGACTGTACAGAGCGACGATATTTACGAATCTATTTACTAACTCAGTTTACATCTCCTGGCTCTCATCAATTCCATTGTTGTTATTCTCGCTTTATCAAGGGAAAGACAGTATAAAACGTAAAGGAACTCCATTTCCTGATCTGGAGTTCTAAACAGTGATCTGACAAATGCTAGCTGATACCTATTTGCTTTGATTACTCTTGTTTCAAGTAAAAATTGGCTGGCAGTAGACGGAATACTCAATAGAATTATAAATAATGGCCAAAGGATACCTAGCTGTTTGACTGGTTAGTTTATATGTCACACAAAACTCATTAAACATATACATTACGATTCATATTGGACCAATTAGTCCTAAACATTAATTTTATTGTATAATTAGAAGATCTTGGCTTGTTAAAGAGGAAAGAAAAATTTTGATTTGAGTAAAATTTATACAAAGTTCTCGGTGAAAAACATGTATAAAACGATCCTACAATATGACTCTGGATTACTCTCAAAATGGAGGAAATGCGTTTTCAGAGACTCTATGCGTTTTCAGAGACGCATGCCCCCGGACCCCCCTAGATTGTGAGCCACGGTCAGATTTTAGGCTAGATCCGCCGCTGATTGTTATTTTTGAGAAATGGAAATGTAGCCTGCCAGATTTTGCAGGTGTGGTGTTTGGTTTAGACGTCGCATGTTAAATGTTTGACAAAATAGCGAATGTTCGTATAGACGAGGGTCTTTATGCAAAAGAAAAATGGGAAATTAAATCGATATTCAATAGAATCTTACAGAATTTCAAGAAGAAATTAATAATAAAGAGTCTCCTTTTGAAAGGCAATGTCTTCATAATCTTACCACTTCGATCGGGAAAGTCGTTAATTTTCCAGAGCTTTCCAATCGCCTTCGATTCAACACCTACGGATCATCCAAGTATTAGTTTGGTGATTTCTATGCAAGACCCAAGACCAAGTGATGTACCTTGAAGTTACTTGTACGCGCTGATTATTTTCGTTAGGTTGAGCGATTCGAGTCATATAAATACCTGTGGGGGTCGGAAGATGCTGATGTTTACACCGAAAACGCCCAAAATTCCGCGAAAATAGAAAATACGCATGTGACGTCACGGACAATTCGTGTTGACCATTGATCCAGCGGGTGCGTGGGGGCGCAGGAACGCGGACTCACAACGGCTGGAATCGAGCCTATCCAAATACCCAAGCAGAGACAATGGTTATCAGTCGAACATAATTTACAAGACAAAAACTTACTTTGGACATAGTCAACAGCTGGCGTCAAGACAATTTCCGTCCAGCATGGGCAAGTCTCATCACAATCGCTATTCTTGACAAAACAAATGTGAACAACACACATGGCCAAGCATCGATCTTGACTGTCCAATGCAACTCTAGCTGGGTTACATTCGTAGTTTACTTTGTCGACAAAACGGTTGAATTCAAACACCTAAACCAAAAGAAAAAGCAATTAGAGGGCACTCAGAGACACATAACAGCGGATTATTAGAGGATGTATATAGTGTCTATGAAAGAAAATTAAGTCACTCTATCTTACTTGAAATAATCTTAAAATGACAGAGTTACGTATTTTGCAGTTTTTTGTTTCCTTGCTTTGTTTTGGAGATATTTCAGTTTGATTAATTAAAATATGTAAGCACTTACTATGTGGTGACGTAATGACTTCTCGGAAAAGGTTATATATTTTTGCTATCATCAAACACGAGCACTTGAATATCTGCATGATTGTTGTTGTTTTCAAAATTATATTGTGTTATGGTTTTCTTTAAAGAAATGTGCTCATTTATGCTGGGCAATAATAATTTGACATTATTCAAGTTAAAACGTTGGACACTTCCTTAAACGTACTTCTTTGCTCTGAAACATGCACGTACCTTTGTCTTCTTATTCTTTTCCAGTTCTCCAAATGTTTCAACTATCTTCTCCTCGCAAAAGTATCCCTACATGGATTAACACAATACCTTGAATAAATTTAATTTTCGTCTTAAAGTGCATATGACACAAAAATGAAATTTGTCTTATTTGAAAACAAAACTCTTAAAATGACAAAGAAACTGTTTTTAATTTCCTTGCTTTGTTTTTAAGATATTTCAGTTTGTTTGATGTAAATACACTCGTTGGCACCTAAGCGTCTACACCGCCAGTAAAAACATGTTCTAAATTTAAGCCAAAATATAACCGTTTTGGAATCGACACCGTGGGATTGGCGAGACGTGATTGGCTAAGGGCACATTCATGTGCCAATAATGCATTTCTTCGAATATATCGAATGAATGTCTAATATAATGTTTCCAAGGTAAACATTTTACTTTGACGTTAACATAAAACATGTTTTACGGGCGGTGTACACGCTTAGGTGCCAACGACTGTATCACATGTTGTGACGTACACGTTCGTGATTAGTTATCGGAGAAGGTTATTGTGCTCTTGCACGTATTCCCTAGCTGGGTGGCAAATCCTTATATCAAAAAAGCTTACCATTCATTATTTGGTCCACTAAACGTCGGTACTTTGAAGTTACCACCCAACATGCATGGCGACTTTGACGTCACTTGCATGCAAGAGCCCAATAGACCCTTTTAAGGGTGTTCGGACGTATTTCGTTGCTAGGCAACCGGTTGCTAAGGACGTTACTTCCGGTCAGAGAAATATTTTCACAAAAATGTATTTTTGTACTTATACACTGCTAAAAGGTATAAAATGATAACAAAAAAACGAAAAGAGCCAAGCAAGTTTGTGAGAAAAAGTACCAAAACAATAGAAAACTATTCCTTTGCTGTAGAATACTTTGCTGTGAACACTTGAAGAGTTCACAGACGGCGATAGATGGAAAAATAAACGAAGGACGTCGTCACGTCCAGATATTTGGATTGAATGCCGGAATTTAGAAATTGGCAGAGCTGATGAACCATTAATAATGTTAGTAATGTTGTTATAAAAAATGTTCTAGTTACTCGGATTAGCTTAGTAAGTGTGCATGTTTATTAATCAGAACGTCAAAAATTTAAAAAATTATTTTTGTTGCCATTTCTCTTTAATAAACAGAACAGCATGGTAGGAATATTCACAGAGAATTTTAAGAGAATCTGATGTATAGCCTTCACGCTATTAACTAACAAATTTTGCCATGGCTAGTTACTTTTTGGAGAAAATTCGGACTTTTGGTACGCCGTACGCAAATAGTCAACTATTCATAAACAATAGATTACGGCATCAATGGTCCATTTGCGTACATCATATGACAAAAACCCAAATTTTCTCCATAAACAAACTAGTCATAGCAAGTTTTGATAGTTAATAGCGTGAAGAATATACACCAGATTCTCTCGAAATTTTCAATGAGTGCTCCCGCCATGCTCCTCTGTTCATTAAAACAACAAAAATACAAACGAATTGTTCACTTCATTGACACTCTAAGAAATTTCGTTTTTGAAGTTTGTAATAAATAGACATACAATTTTCTTTGCTAGACTTTATTTTGGCAACTTAACGTTGGAGCACACACATGCAAGTCGACGTTTCTCAATAATATTCAGAAATTTGAATTATGCAAGCGCCGCGAAACGGCGCGCTCGTATAATTCTGATTATACGAACATTTGAAGGGAGAAATGTATGGAATACTTACGAATATGACGTTGTCCATTTGGTGATGGAGCCACACATAAAAAGCACTGGGGTGAGAAAAGAAAAGCAGAGAGCGCGGGAAACCCGCCTCGAGGCACCATATAAGACATCACCCCAGGTCTTATCTCCGACTTTTTCACAGAGCACAGAGAAAGACAACATGCTACACTTTAAATGCAAAATTTCTTTTAATGTAAACACAACATGGTCGTTCCAATTCAATAAGGGTTTTGGAAGTACTGTAAATGGCTGGGTTGGGAATCCATACATTTCTCGGCAAAGTGATCCCGTATTTGGTCCAATTCTGAAATTCTAACATTTTTGGCTGAGCAGTTTTCTAAGGGTAAAGAATATAGAACAATAAATATCCTTAGATCAGCCATTTTTTCAGCACATTGTGATGTAGATAAGAAACCGATTGGTCAACACCCTTTGGTTATTAAATTAATGACAGGCATTTCAATTTCGCCACCTCCTCAACCTCAATATCAGATCACATGGGACGTAGTAACGGTTTCCAAAAGTCCAAAACATTTCGCCTGGCTCCATAACTTCACTTCAACCAAACAAATATGAGTCTCAGAACAAAAGAACAGCAATACATTTCTCCAGTTTATCTTCACACATGCTTTGAAGAGCTATAAATATTCTTTTTTTCGTAGCAAACAAGCTTTTGTTTCTGGGATGCCGCGAATAGATCAAAGTTCTAGCGGGCAACAATTGAAAACTTATTGACTGAGCAGGCAATAAGTTCTCAATTCTTGCCCGCTCGGTAGACATTGAAATTTAGCTAAGGTCATGTGACCACAAACCAACCAATGACAGTCATCGTTGTATCAGTGAGAGTCTAGCTATATAACAAAAGAGGTTATTTGCCTCTCTGGAATCAAAGAGGGCATTTTCGAAGGTCAGTCTGTCACAAGCGCTTCGACATTGGCAGCGAGACGTGCAGGTCTAAGTGTGGACTCCATCATGTCAATGGCAGATTGAACAAACCCATCAATCTGGTCCACTTCCCACCTATTCTCAGATCGCCCCAAGATGCTCCCCATCCTATCTTGGAGACATCGGAAGTTATTGTCAGAGCTGCTGTTGGAGGAAGAATGCGACTGCCTTTTAACAGTGGAAGATTGTTTACCCACCAAGACAAGTCCACTTTGGCGTTCTTGGAGAAGCTCACTTGTGTGTGGTAATATGACCATTGTTGCAAGGCCTCTATCTGGAGTTCCTGGAGGTGACGATAATGCAGTGGCGCAGACCAAATTGCCGGACGGCAAAATTCGAGGTGTCCCAGTACTCGGAATATTTGCCGGATAGACGGTCGCATCGCCTTTAGCAAGAGGCGACATTCCTTCTGAATTAAGTAGACTTTTTGAGGAGGTAAAATGAACTGCATTGTCATAGAGTCGATTAGCATTCCTAGAAATAGGATCTTTTGCATTGGAGTCAGTTGCGACTTTTGGTAGTTGATCAAGAATCCCAAAGTTTCCAGTAGACTGATCATGGCCAATTGTTTGTGATAGTTCAGCGTTTCGATAGACGTAGCTATTATATTCGTAGCTATAGCAAATCGTCGAGGTATATTTTTGATAGAACTCCTTGACATCGTAGCCAAGCAACCACGGGTTTCAGGAGTTTGGTAAACACTCTTGGTGCTAAGTTTAGACCGAACGGCATTGTTGTAAATTGGTATGACTTGTTTTGCCACAGAAAACGAAGAAATCGTTGGGATGTTGCGTGAATGGGGACAATCAGGTAAGCGTCTCTGTCCGACATTGCCAGAAATTTTGGGACAAGATGGTGGTGCGCGTGCGTATTAAGGACCATAATAATGGAGATTCTCTAGAGTAAATAATAAGGAGAGCACATAATAATTCACATTTTGCTTAAACGGTGACATATTTCTTCTTTGCCCGACTCCATTTGACTTCAGCATGGACTAAGGAAGAGTTATAACTAAAAAACGTTTGCTTACTTCGACGGCGAAGTTCTTCCCTAGTTCGTCTTATTTTTGCACTGAAAGCGCCACTATCCATAGCATTAGCCATAGTAATCTTTGCAAACAGGTTCTAGAAATTGACTAAATTGACCAACAACGTTACGGGCGATGCGAAGTGCCCGACTCGCGTTGCATTCGGCATGAGTCAGTCTACTTCGAGAGCACATAAAGGTCCTCATTTGTCTCCAGCATAGTACTTCCAAAAGCGTTTGAACTTGCCTGATTTCACAGTCCTTATCGTGCACGATTCAGGCGAATTCTAAAGAACTCATTGACCTGAATAATGAGAAACACTAGAATACAGTAGAATGACACTCATTAGAAATTCTAGAAACATTATTATTAGGCGAATATAGCCGCTGACCGAGAGCAGCGGCACAAATGACCCAAATTTCTGGTAATGGATCTATACTTGTCATGAAATCCCCTTTGTTTATGAGAGACTTTATTGTCGAAAGATTTTCCATTTTGAAATGCTCGGTTTCGATGAACTCGTTTAGTGGACTCAGATCTAGCACCGGACGTTGACCCCGGTTTTTCTTCGGGATTAAAAACATTTTGTGATAAAACGCGTCCTGGCTGAAAGGTATATGAATAATTTCTCCTTTGTCCAGAAGCGACAATATTTCCTCGTCAACTACACGAGGGTTTTGAGTCGAAGTTTGAGGAATTACTAACTGAAACGGCTGGCTTTGAAAGTGAATTTTGTAACCTTGAACAATGTTTAAAATAACTGGATCCCGAGAGATATTTTGCCAGTTTGTATAAAAATAACGTAGTTTTCCCGTTAGCGGAACTAATTAAGCTGGGCGAAATTTTTCGTTTTTTGATTGATATTTATGAAACTGGGTTTTAGCCCAGGGAGTCGCATTATTATGTGAGTGTGTCTGTGACAGATTTTTTGTAAGTTGCGAGCAATGTCGGCATTGTCCGCTGCCAGTTTGCTGCTGTCGTTTCCGAATAAACACTTGCCAGCGTTAGGAAAGGAGGCTTCGGCGAGCGAAACTTTGCTTGGATTGATAGAATAAAGGATTTTCGATCAAGAGACAAAGTGCTTTCTCGACAATGGCCAGCAAGTCCTCGTTGGTCATTTCTTGCTTGTTTTCTAGCAAATCGTGTAGAGCTGTTAACCGAGCAGCCACGTTTAAAACATGGCGTTGAACTTTGAGTAGTTGTCTATCGCGATTCTCGAAAGATTTTTGTATCTGCGCAGCAGATATATTGCTATCTGTTGTGTGTATGTTTGTGTGTTGACTTTTTTGTGTAACCACTGACCTGTAGTGTGTGCTGTTGTGTAACTATAACCAATGCGCGACGATCACATCAGGGCCAATCAAAGCTCAGAATTTTTTGGTGTCACCTACGAGCTGTCAGTTTGAACGATGGAAACAAGTATTTTTTTTCCGATCGTGTTTACAATATTTCGTCCGCAATATCACGAAGTCCTCCGAAACGACAAAGTTTTGAATAAAAATACTACGATTTTTAGGGTTCTATTCTATACGATTTTTTCAAATTCACATATCTTGTACATAATTTAACGTTCTATCCAACTGTACGAGTTTCGTGAATGGCACAAACCTACAGACGATTCGGGGATACTTTAAAATGATTGCGTTTGACAGTACGCCAAGTGATAGCATAATAATGCAATTTGATATTTGCGCTCATCTCAGTTCAAACAGATTTTTCTCCGTTGCTATTCTATACCATTTGTACTAATTTACATACGTTGTACAGAATTTAACGCTCTATCTAACCGTGCAAGTTTCCCAAATGGCACAAACCTACAGACGACTTTAAGGGATTTACATTAAATATGACCGCGTTTGACCATATGCATGTCAAGTAAATAGCGTAAAAATGCAAATTTGATATTTGCGCTCATGTCAGTTAAAATAGCCTTTTCTCCGTTGCTATTCTATACCATGTTTCACATATGTTGTACACAATTTAACGCTCTATCTACCTGTAGAAGTTTGGTGAATGGCACAAACCTACAGACGATTCAGGGGCATACTTTAAACACGCGGTATTTGGTGGCTCAACTGCAGTGAAGATATATCCCAATACGGCTGTTAGCCGTTAAATTCTATATTTCCGACAAAGTTTTTGAGTAAAACACTATGATTTCTCAGGGTTCTATTCTATATATTTAATTCACATATGTTGTAGAGTATTTAACTCTCTATCTAACTGTACAAGTCTCGTGAATGGCACAAACCTACAGTACAGACGATTCAGGGATACTTTAAATATGATTGCGTTTGACCGATAATTGCTAGCTCATCGATTTCAGTTCAAATAGATTTCCGTTGCTATTCTACGATTTTTTCCAATTCAAACTAACGCTCTATCTAACGGTATAACTTTCCAAAACGGCACAAACCTACAGACGATTCAGGGGTATACTTTAGACCCGCGGTGTCTGGCTCAACAGCCGTATTGGGATATATCTTCATGCAGTTAGCCATTAAATTCTATATTTCCGAAAAAGATTTGCACTAAAACATTTCGGAGACAGGGGATATTGCTGATAGTAAACTTTTGAGTGTGATCTACCACAGTTTTTGTGAGTCATGATAAAAAATTATTTTGGCCAGAGAACGTGTACTTTCTCTGGTCTTTAATTATCTTATAAGATCTCGCTAAAATCTTTTAAGATCTACGTGTAAAAATCGTATAAGATTTTTCTTAAGATCTTACAAGATCTTGACAAGTGATTCTCACAGTGATGGGTTTGGCGCAGATACATGTACGCATAGCGGACCTTCCGTTTATATTTCTGTGGAATTTGATCCGAAAGTGCCTTGCCCAGTTTCGGCCTTGTGAACACGTTGATCTCTGGAAGTTACGTGTCCTCTAAAATACTGAAGATTTGAGAGGGAGATAAACTTCGACGGAAATTCGTCCCTAAGAACTCTTTCAGATTTGCTGAAGGTGCCCAGTTAGGCGCCTCTGCAACAGGATAAAAATGTCGTGGTTTTACATCATTGCTCGTTTCGGGATGATTTTTCCCTCCGTCGTTGTCGTTGTCTTTGTCATTGCTTGTAAGGTTTAGCGCTTTGCTCGTTGTGGGGCCATCTTTGTGGCCTATTTGGGCGTCCAGGATTTCTGGACTTGAACTTGCCATCTCTGGGTTCTGTGGCACCATGACCGAAAGTTGGTCACAAGAATCAAAGTCTTGTTTGCCCGCTGATAGCTCGTTTTCTCCGGTAGGATAGGTCGCCACTTTGCCATGTGGCAGATGTGACTTCCTCGAGGTGGGTTTCCTGCGCTTTCTGCTTTTCTTTTCTCACCAATTGGAGTATAATATAGTATAATTTGGTAGTTACACTAACCTTAACAAAAATTGGGTTTTTGCATAACCTGGTTACAATTAGATCGCCATCTGGTGACTGACACACCTGAACACCCTATTGAAAATAATCATTATAAATGTTTAATATTTAGTTCCTTCGTTCCGCCATCCTTCCCTTCCTCCTACCCTTTCTTCTTTCCCCCTCTCTCCTAACCTCCCTTACTTCCCTCTCCGTCCTTTCTTTTACTTACTTTGTCCCTTTCTTCATTTGTTCGTCCCAACTTCTCTTCACAGTTACTTTTCTTTGGCATTTTCTTCCTTCGTTTGCGCCTTTGTTCGTCCGTCCGTTCGTTCGCCTCTTCGTTCGTTCGTCCGCCCGACTGTCCCTTCGTTCGCTTGCCCCTTTGTTTTGTTTGTTTGTTTGTTTGTTTGTTTGTTTGTTTGTTTATTTGTTTGTTTGTTTGTTTATTCTTTCGTTACTTCCTTCTTCCTACCCTCCCTCTCTCTCTCTCCCCTTCTTTCCTTCCTTTCTTCCTTCCTTCCTTCTTTTCTTCCTTCCTTCCTTCCTTCTTTCCTTCCTTCCACCTTCCTATTCCTCACTTCATCCATCCATTCATCCATCCATCCATCCATCCGTATATTCTTCCTTTCTTCCCTACCTCCCTCCCTCCATCGATCTATCCTTCGATCCATCTATCCATCCTTCTTGTTTTCCTTTCTTCCTGCCTTCCTTCCTTCTTTCTTTATTTCCTCCTTCCTTCCCGACTTTCTCCCATTCCTTTCTTTCTTAATCCCCTTCTCCTTACGCTCCTTTTTTCTTCGTTTCCTCCTTTTCTGCATTTGTTCCTTCTTTCGTCCGTTGTTTTGTTCCTTAGTTCGTTTCTTCGTTCCGTTTTTCGTCTGTGCGTTTGTTGGTTGGTTTGTTCGTTACTAGGCATTTATCTATTCTATTCACTAATTAATATTTCTCTGCTCCAGTGCACTTCAGCTATTTGTTTTTGAACAAAAAGTATTAAAATACTCACTCTTCCAATACATTCTTTGACCTTTTTCATTTGTTTATCCTTGCTGGGAGTCGGAAATGAATTAAATCCAATTCTGCATGTGTAAGACAGTAAAAACAAGAAAAATAAGAAAGGCTTGTAGAACTAAGTTAAAAAATAGAAACAAACAAGCTCCCTCTAAACGAGAATCAAATTTTTATTGTACGTATTTTAGTCGACTAATTCGAAGGTAAAGTTTCTGTTAATCAAAACGATTATGTATCCGATTAGGCATATTACAAGTAAATAAGCTAGTAATATATACAATACAAGCGGCTGAACTCTATGGGCATCTGGCCATACAGCTCGGACACAAAAATTGTATACGACTTATCCAATTCACACATCTAATTGTTTAGGTTTATCAATGAACGTTAAAATATAGGCTGTTAAGTTGAAAAAATCGACGGAAAGTTTATGTAAATCAGGACGAATTTCTATCCGATTTGCAACACATGAGTAAACCCTCATTTCTTAAATTCCTAAAAAGTAATATATCTAACAGGAGTAAAAGTTCTTCCTCTGATTTCCAAATACAGCCGAGCAAGTTAAAAATGCGAGTTTTTTAAACCAGCTAATAATATACATGACAAAATTATTGCATCCTGATTGGTCGAGAGGAGTGCAATTTTAATGTAATACAGTGCAGAAAAGGTGTAATACAGTGCAGAAAAATGAAATGCAGTGCAAGTTCCAATGAATATTAGGCATTCTGATTGGCTAATAAACAACAGTAAACTACCAGAAAGACAATGAAATGCCTATGCGGATTTTGAAGGATGGTTTTTCCTTCATGATAAAATCCAATATGGCGACCAAAACATAGAGTTGTCGAAGAACATTTCGCGATTTCGATGAAATACAGAATGAATTTTGCTTTAATATTGTCATTAAAGTTCCTGCAAGAAAACTAGAAGAGGTTAAATGCTATGTGCAAAACGTTCGACGTTTTAGTGAACGAAGCGAAGCAGTTTTAAAGCATTGAAGCGTCAAACAGTGAGCAATGAGTGGTATGTAAATAACTTCGTAGCTGAAAGAACATTTGTCAAACATTTTCATGTATATTATTAATAAGTAATAGCATGATTTCTCGTGCAAAAAAAAAGACCTCAAATAGCACTCGTCCTTCCGATTCGTGCAATTTTGATAGTCTTTGAAAAACTCACTGGTGCATGTTTTCTCCAAATTTCACTCGAAACCATGCTATTACCTATACTAATTAGTTGTATTTAGGCACGGGAAGACAAAAACCGACGAGTATATGTGATGAATATAGCTTCTCAGACAAATCAATGCATTTTATGTTTTAAGAGAGAAACGACCTAAAATTCAACCTCATACCCGGGGACTAAAACTTTGCTAAATTTTATCGCAATCTTCCTCTGTTTTTCAAAATACTGATTAAATCTTTATTGCTTTAAAATTTTATTCATAGATTATTAATGTTCAAACTCATTAATAATTTATGAGCCAAAAGGAAATCGGTACCAAGAACGGTGGTTTGCATGGAAAGATGCTGATTTGTTTGAGATGTATATCATATTATTATATAGCATGCTATTGGATATGCGCTTTTGAGTAATCTGATTGGTTCCCTAGAGGAAAAACAAGATGGCGGCATGCTTTTTTAAACTGCCGAAAAGAGTTGACGGATTTTTATACAGAAAAACATCAACACCCTCAAACCAATGTATAAAAAAACAACATTGTGTAAAAATACATGAACAAATTCACAATTTGGCATGTTAAATGGTAACATTCACTAAAAATTACGTCTTTTTATTTCAAAAACCCGACTAAATTAACGGGTTGATATTAATTTGTTGCCAAACAAAGAAGCTCACGGTTAAAATCAAGCTTACAAGACACATTTCTTAGGAGATTACCAGTAAAAGACTGTTTTGATTTGGAGTAGTAAAAAGCATGTTCTTTTTCAAAAACAACCAACTAAGTAATTTAGTTTCACTGCCGAAGGGATCTCAGTTTCACTTTTCCAATCAAAACCTTTATCACGACAGCACCGCTAATATAAACAACTGGCCCACCTTTTGACTTCATAAAGGTACCTTTTAATTTTTTTGTTGATCTGCTTAACACATTTTTTGCCTCTCAAGCAACATTTATTCAACGTTTCGAAGCTGTTTACCGAACAGCTCAGCGAGAAACTCTATGTGAATGCATCATTACGGAAGTATTAGTTGCCTATGCCGGAATTTTGTTGTTTCAAACATTTCGCTGTAATTTTGTCTCTTGTATACAACTCGAGCTCATGGTATAACTGTTAAATATTCACACTTATCACAGTTATATAAACACTCGAAAGAGTGTTTCATCAAGATTTATAAAATAACATTTATTCTACGCAAGCCCTGATTCGTCAATAACCGCATTGGTCAATATATCGTTTATAATCAAATATATCGTTTCAACAGTTTTTCAGTGCCCAAGAAGCGAAGTCGTATTTGACAGAAAACGCAAAAAAATTTGAAAGAAAAATAACAAAGTAACATTTTTGCATTTTTTCGATTTCTTGCTTTGTTGTTGAGATATTTCAGGTTGTTTGATATGAAAATTGTACATTTTGACGTCACATATGCGTATAATGAGTTATCGGAGAAGGTAATATATCTTTTGCTATTATGAAATGTAGTCCACTTAAAATTCTACATGTCTGGTGTAGTTGTACACGTTTACTTTGATATTAACCCTATCCAGACTGAGCTTTTTTTTTTACTTATTTTTTTTTACTGGGGGGGGGGGGGGGGGCGAAAGTGCCCGCGGTCAATAGCTCCTGAACCATTTGGTGTATTCCGACGAAACTTTTACAGGTGGATGGTATGCTTTTTTCAAGTATGTGTTACACTTATGTTGTCATGGCAACAAATTATGACGTCATTGTGACGTCATTAATGGCAAAAACCCAGGATTTGTAGAATTTCAAAAATTTGTTTTCTTATTGCTTTTTCAACATAAGAAAGGTAGTATATCAAAAAAAAAGTTTCTCTTTATTGAAAAGTGCTTACTTTTATTGTAACTATTATAAAAGCAAACATAATAAAAATTGTCTGCTGAAATTTAGTGTTGGTAGGTGTTCACGACTCCGCTGTAACTTTTTTTTGGCGTAATATTTTTCCACCAAATTTTCCACACATAAAGCCCATACATATTTAGGAAAAGTCATAAAATTTCAGAACCATACCTGTACTGGTTTAGGAGATATTAACTTTTAAATTCAGCGCGGGCACTTTCCGCCCCCCCCCCCAGTCTGGATAGGGTTAAAATGTTTAATTTGTATATCTCAAACTCATTAATAATTCATGAATAATCAACCAATTACAATAGTTCATTCAATCACCAGATTGAAGTTGGATACTCCAGTAAAACCCAAGATACTAGATGGAAACCGGTGTTCATCTTATTCTTAAGATCTCAATTATCTATGCAAAATAAACAAGTTGCTGTATGAATAAATTTTACACACCCTCATAAATAAAATCTCACTGAGGATTTATTTTAATCGCATTTTCCAATTGAAATCGCTCGATTGAGATGCCATTCGGCCTCGTGTTTTCATCATGCTTTCTCCTGTTTGGATTCCTTGATGAAACACTCAAATTCGTTGTTGATATATTACATCAAACATCCTAAACTATCTCAACAACGAAGCAAAGAAACGAAAACTCGAAAACTGCAGAGATGTTACACTGCCATTTTCAGTGTTTTTTCAATTAAGACAGAGTTGACTTAATTTTTGTTCAATAAGCACTTTAAGTCTGTTTATTTCCTATACCTGTCAGTTGTAAATATATGAGCACTTCCATCTATGACGACCTCGGGTTCTTTTTGACTAAACTCTGCTAACTGTTTTGTGCGCTGAAAGCATATAACTTTACACCACGTAGACAACTCCGACGTCTCATCGGTGAAAACCTTGATTAAGAAATTTACAAATCACTACAGAGTACTAAGAGACAGCATACCTTGATGATGATAATGATGATAATAATATTTATTCAGGAAAACCTACATCACAAGTAGTGTTTTTCAGCATACCTTCACCAAAGAATAGAAAATTAACATGGTTTTGAATCCCGGCAAACTTCAAAGCGGTTACCAATCGAACTACGATTCAGTGTTGAAATTGCACCAATCCTTTGTTTTAGCTTTATCAATATTTAAACAGTACGGTTGACATTACCAGAAATTTGGGACAAGATGGTGGCGCGCGTGCGTATTAAGGACCATAATAATGGAGATTCTCAACAGTAAATAATAAGGAGAGCACATAATAATTCAAATTTTGCTTAAACGGTGACATATTTCTTCTTTGCCCGACTCCATTTGACTTCCGCATGGACTAAGGAACAGTTATAACTAAAAAACGTTTGCTTACTTCGACGACAAAGTACTTCCCTAGCTCGTCTTATTTTTGCACTGAAAGCGCCACTATCCATAGTGTTAGCCATATTAATCTTTGCAAACAGGTTCTAGAAATTGGCCAAATTGACCGACAACGTTACGGGGGATGCGAAGTGCCCGACTCGCGTTGCATTCGGCATGAGTCAGTCTACTTCGAGAGCACATAAAGGTTCTCATTTGTCTTTAGCATAGTATTTCCAAAAGCGTTTGAACTTGCTTGATTTCACAGTCCTTTTCGTGCACGATTTAGGCGAATTCTAAAGAACTCAATGACCTGAATAATGAGAAACACTAGAATACAGTAGAATCACACTCATTAGAAATTCTAGAATACATAATTATATTATTAGGCGAATATAGCTGCTGACCGAGAGCAGCGGCACAAATGACCCAAATTTCTGGTAATGAGTAATTGAATCCAAATGTTGCTATTAGATAATTGTTTCATCATACAGAAAACGCAATATGTTCAGTAACCGTGAAAATGCCCGTAAACCTGAACAAAAAAATGAAACTGACTTTCGTCCAGCTTCCAAACCATGTATATTTCTATTAACTTTGGTAACAGCTACATTCAAAGTTGTTTTCTTATGATTTTGGCTTCTAATCCCAACCAAAAATTCAAATCACTTATTCAACCCATGACCTTCATCTTAGAAAAGCAAAAGTCTACTCAAAACGAGCGTGGAAAAACTTGAGAAATTCTTTGTTTTCTATCCAAAGAAGCAACACCGTCGCATGTTTGAATAAAATGCTTGATTATACTTGAACATTACAAAAATACCCCAGTTTGCATGTCCTTTGTTCCCTGACCTCTATATTGTATAAAGGATAGAAATTCCAAAATAGAATATCCTTTATCATCAAAAGATACCCTTACCTCGTTACTTAATGCGTATGACGTACGTCTGTCTAAAGAATATCAAAAAATA
This sequence comes from Corallium rubrum, assembly GCA_964035015.1. Lineage (NCBI taxonomy): Eukaryota > Metazoa > Cnidaria > Anthozoa > Scleralcyonacea > Coralliidae > Corallium > Corallium rubrum. The sequence continues at coordinate 13,686,881 of OZ036010.1, forward strand.
AATAAAAATTTAAATAAAGAAGATACGAAAAAAAATTAACAATAAAGATAATAGATATAGCAATATTTGTGTCGAAGTTAATAAAAAACGCACATTACGAAAATAAAAATAGACATGAGCAATTTACGAAAACGAGGCTTCTAAAATATATATTTATAACTATGTGTACTAATCACCATTGTTATGTATCAAGTGTCAAAGTCCGTTTTTTTAGCTCTCTGATTGGGCGAGCGGTCCTCGCGTGGCGGTCCGAAAATTGTGATGTTTCCCGCGTAACCCATGGCAGCGGGTATCATTACATCTATTTTTCCCTAGGGGAAAATATCAAAACCAGAAGTAGATGGTCAGGTTCAGTTTGTCTTTGTTTTCTCCAATTTTCTTTCATTAAAAACAATGTTTGAAGATTTTACTTAACATTTTTGTTGTCATTTGACACTTGATATATAACAAAACACCTATTTACTGGTACCTCGGGAAAACAATGTGTTTTGTGGCCCCTCGACTGCTCGTTGTTGCCCTCGACTTCGCCTCGGGAAACAACGCGGAGTCTTGGGTCCACAAAACACACTGTTTTCCTCGGCGCCAGTAAATAAGTGTTTATTATAAACAAAATCAAAATGCCTATGCATGTAGATAAGGCAATTACCTGGGCTCACACAAGGCAACTTAGAACTATACATAAAAAAGAGAAATTTTACTAAGTTAAATCAAACTGCATTTTTTAAACTAAGGCGTTGTTTATAAAATATAATAAAATTTCAGTTGCATGAAACGTTTTGCTTTATTTGTATAACTGTAATTTTTTCCGCTTCATTGATAAAATTAATACGCTGTTTATATAGATGAGCAACCCTGCTACAAATTTAACTCTTCTAGAGGAGTCAAAAGATAAAAAAGTCTACGAAGTGAAAAACTCGTTGGCATTTTGGTTATTTTAATAAAAAGGAAAGCATGGTAAGAACAAAAGCCAAGGCCAGCCAACAATTTAAAGAAATATAAAATAAAACACAATCCGAAGACGAACATCTTGAAAACCCAAGATATGGATTAAGACAAGACAAAGATGAAACGGTTATATTTCGACTTTATTACAAAGTCAGCATCTCTTTATATTTACAAGGAAATAAAACTGATAATAGGCAATTAATGTTCGAGATGTTCGTCTTTGGATTGTGTTTTATCTTATGGTAGGAACATTCACAGAAAATCTTAAAATAATCTAATGTATATAGTCTTCCCGCTATGAACTCTCAAAGTTTGCCGTGCATGCCTATTTCATTTCTGGAGAATTTTGGGTTCTCGACAATGCCTTAAGGCTCATTTCCACTCAGGGAAATTTTCCTTGGACAGAAAATTTTTCTTTGTCTTAAGTTCATTACTTCCACCCGAGAGCTCACAAGACAAAGAAAAAATTTCTGTCCAAGGAACATTTTCCTGAGTGGAAATGGCCCTTTACGATGTACGCAAATAGACAATTATTCATAAAAACAATGGATTTCAGCATCAATGGTCCATTTACCTACGTCATAAAGCCTTGTTACCGAACGCTTAAATTTTCTTTAAAAACGAACTAGCCATAACAAATTTGATAGTTAATAGCGTGAAGACCATACATCAGATTCTCTTAAAATTTTCAGTGAGTGTTCCAACCATGTTCTTCTGTTCTTTAAAACAGCAAAAACTGCCAACGAATTTTTCACTTCATAGACACTATAAAGGTAGCGTAACCTTACTGTAAGGGCAACCCTTCCTTTAATAGACATGTTCTTAAGATAGAGTAAATTATATAAATCGTGACAAAAACGGCCAAATGGTTGTTAACCGTTTCAGTACCAAGTACATACTTTAGCATTTTACTCTAGCTAACACCAGGCGATTTCACTCGTCAATAGGGAAACCCCTGGTACTCTACGGGTTAAAGAGTGAATATTGTCAGGTAAATACGTTCCTGAAAAAAAGCAGAAATTCTTAATGCTTTGAGTAAACTTTTTTCAAGTAGTCGAAGACGAAAGAAAAAACGAGGCGTTTTCATACGAACGAATATGTGAGAAGTGGGCGGGCCTAAAAAGCACTGTAATGTCGTAAGTATACTTGACTTGAACATTTTTTTCATGTATGTCAAATTTTATGCTTTTTGTGCAATTTGGGAAAACATGCACTCCTGACTTTTTAAAAGACGTCAAATATTTTAACAGTCTTTGAAAAATTCACTCGTGCATGTTTTATCCAAACTGCACTCGAAACCATGCTATTATACCAATACCACAATGCTATGATTGCTCACCCGTGGTTTGTCTGGTTTTGGTCAAATTTCATCTGTTCCTCCTAAAATATTTAAAGTAGTTTCTTATACAGACACTAATCCAGCAGCAAATATATTTTTACATAAATTCATAAATGCGAAAGGCAAAGTCAAAAAAACTTTGCTTTATTTTTAATTATACAATAAAGTAATTAAGTTGAGAAAATTTTGTTGAGAAATTCAGGAAACTAGAAGAAGAACTATATATTTTAACATATATTTTACTCCAAGATATTTCGACATAGCTTAGTAAAACGCCAGAAGAACCTAAGTTTAGTAGCCTTTCTTGAGTAATAAAAAAGACCGTCTACAAAGGGTATTTCATGACAACTTTTCCGGAATGTCACTTACGCAGTTACAAGTGGCATTTTCCGAAGGCATTTCCGATAATGCGCCATTTTGAATTGCTACGATTTCCAGTTAGATAAACATCAATATCTACAAAACTTTAAGTAATTTTCCGTTGAAATGTTGTCAGTGGCTTTACACTATCGTATAGTTTAATAAAATTTTAAAAAAAAACAATTCTACGTTGCACCTCACCTTCAGAAAAAAAAGAACCTATTTAAGAACCTAAGTATATCCTAAATTCTCAGTAGACACACACAAAAAACAACTTTTTACACTAACTTGGAAAAATGTAGGTTCTTATACGAGTGTATTTACTATATTAAATATTTAAATGTTCGAAAGCGTATTAGCAGTTATCTCGTGCAACATAACACAGTAAAGTAGCAGACATTATGCTAAACCACAAAACACCGAAACAGCAAAACACCAAAACAAAACTTCGAAACAGCTAATTGTTTTAATTAATTATCTTCTCACGAACTCTATTTCAAACAGTAACTCTGCTTTATTTTCAAATCAATATAGTAGTCAGCAATCCCTCAATCCCGTCGAGTTCATGCATTATTTTAAAGAGCTCCCAAATAGCATATATATATATTTAACAATTATCTACCGAAGTCGAGGTGAATAGTGCTGGATATTCACCGAGCCGCGAAACGGCGAGGTAAATATCAACACTATATTCACCGACACTGAGGTGAATAACTGTCTTAGCTGCATATACCTCATAAACGAAATAACAAATTTAGCATTCTTATATATTTTCGGTATATTTATACAAGACACGGCCGCTAGCAACTTGGCATACTCCGGTACTCGATATTTGTCGACAAAACAGTTTTTTCAAATTTTGAGTATATTAATGGCTAGAAAATTGTTCAGAAACATACCTGTAGACAGTCTTCCACTTAATTTTGTTGACTTTTCCCGTTACTCTACTACACCAGCCTTGTTTATCAACAAAATCTCTTGCTTCGGTAAACAGAGAAAAACTGGCCGCCATTTTGTTTTTCCCGCAGGGCATCCCGAGCTAGAGGAACCAATCAATCAGATTGCGTGAAAAGCACTATTCACCTGCGAGGTATATGCTAAATATATATATTGTTAATTGTTCTCTGAATAGAAATCCACTAAGTTAGATAGATAGATAGATAGATAGATAGATAGATAGATAGATAGATACTTTATTGTGTGTTCCCCTAAGGGCTTTTCTACACGCAATTACAATGATTAAATATTAAAACTATTTATATAATAATATGTATATCGAATATATTTACAATGTTGTATTTAAAAATTAAATAAGTAAAAATGTAATGTACTCCAAATGGTTAAGATATGCTATAAAAATTTCTTAATAATTGTTCTCTGAGTTCTCGCTTAAATTTACTAAGCGTTGTAATCTGCTTAAAATCGTCGTCTAAATCATTCCATATTTTCACTGCTCTATAGTAAAATGTTCTTTGCTCTGAAGAAGTTTTAAAAGGTGGAATGCCTAAAAGGTGAAGTTCACACTAACTAAGTTTCGTAGTAAGTATTTTTGTTTAGTAAGTTCACACTAAGTTTCACAGTAAGTCATTTTGAGGTAAACATGCATGCCCATATTTAATGTGCCTATCATAAAAAATAACAATCATAAAAAAAATTAATTTCAAAGGCACTTTAAACAAAAGGTTTTGGTTCAGCGAGCGATTGTTGAAGAGAAGTATCCATGAACCGCTAGTATTTCAGAATAAATGAACTCGACTCTTCGATAGCAGTGTCAGTTTATCCGGTTTACAACAGACTAACTAAATGGCTTATAACGAAAAGGCAGTCATTGTTTAATGTTTCAATATTTCGTGAAAAATATACAAAAATTAGCTGTTTCGATGTTTTGTTTCGGTGTTTCCTGGTTTAGTAATGTCCGTAAAATAGCAAGTATCGACAGGAATAAGAATTATAACTAACCTTCAAGCGACTTTGTTTCAATCGCGCTCGATCTTCCGTAATTTGAAGTGACAAATGGCCGTGAAATTTCGAATCACCAACTGATATCTGAAGAACATATCATAATAAAATAAAGCGAAGGTAATTATATAGTTCGTACAATTAAGGTAATTATATAGTTCGTACAATTAAGGTAATTATATAGTTCGCCTTAGATAATTAAAAGTTTTAATTATCTAATTATCTATTATTATTAAAAGTGTCTATGAAATGAAAATTAAGATGATAAACATAAAGTGGCAGAGCAACATCTTTAACAGGCTTTTCGTTTCCTTGCTTCTTTGTGGTATTTCAGGTTGCTTGATATGCAAATTAAACATTTTGACGTCACATGTGCATAATGACTTATCGGAGAAGGTTATATATAATTGCTATATTCTCAAATCAAATTACTTCGAAGGAAGCGTGTCGGTTGTGTTTTTCCAACAACATCAAACATGTAGATTTTCAAGTAATTATATTTGATAATATATAGCAAAGATATATAACCTTCTCCGATAACTCTGGCTCATTATCCACATGTGACGTCAAGATGTTTAATTTACATATCAAACAAACTGAAATATCTCAACAACGAGGCAAGGAAACGAAAACGAGAAACTTAATATTACTCTGTCATTTTAAGTGTTCTTCCAATTAAGACAAACTTAATTTTCGTTTTATCGACACTTTATACCAAGCACGAGTTATACCTCAGCAAAAAAAGAAGAACGGTCCCCATCATATTTGTTTTTAATTTCTTTCAGTTTCTCAAATTTCTTTCTCCCAAGCATTCCTCGAACAACTAGACAAAAATTATCGTATGTTCATTTAAAGTGAAATAAAGTGAAGTGAAGTGAAGTGAAGCGAAGCGAAGCGAAGTGAAGTGAAGTGAAGTGAAGTGAAGTGAAGTGAAGTGAAGTGAAGTGAAGTGAAGTGAAGTGAAGTGAAGTGAAGTGAAGTGAAGTGAAGTGAAGTGAAGTGAAGTGAAGTGGAATGGAGTGGAGTGGTTTGGAGTGGAGTGGTTTGGAGTGGAGTGGAGTGGAGTGGAGTGGAGTGGAGTGGAGTGGAGTGGAGTGGAGTGGAGTGGAGTCGAGTGGAGTCGAGTGGAGTGGAGTGGAGTGGAGTGGAGTGGAGTGGAGTGGAGTGAGTGGAGTGGAGTGGAGTGGAGTGGAGTGGGTGGAGGGAGGGAGGGAGTGGAGTGGAGTGGAGTGGAGTGGAGGGAGGGAGGGAGTGGGAGGGAGGGAGGGAGGGAGGGAGTGGAGTGGAGGGAGGGAGTGGAGTGGAGTGGAGTGAAGTGGAGTGGAGTAGAATAGAGTGGGGCCGGGCGGGGCGAGGCGAAGCGAAGCGAGGCGAGGCGAGGTAAGGCGAGGCGAGGTGAGGTGAAGTCAAGTCAAGTCAAGTACTAAATATCCGTCAATTCAAAATGACAACAATCATATGAATTGAGCATGGGATGAAACGGAGCTTTGATGTCGAAAACATCCAATTCTCATAGAGTCCTACTCCAGTTGTACTACTCCACTCAAAACCTTTCTTATGTTTCAAAACTTATTGCTATTATTATTATTATTATTATTATTATTATTATTATTATTATTATTATTATTATTATTATTATTATTATTATTATTACTAGAAATACATGAATGCAACAATCCCTCGCCCACTTTTATTAAATGCTTTTTTGAAACACCCCCCACCCAATCAACCACCCACCCTGATTAAAAATAAGCACTGATGTACGGCCAATATAAAAACAAACAGATATAAAAACAAATGATAATCCTCAAGATAATTCTATAATTTATGGATAAGATGACCCAACACTGATTTAACATATCAAAGCCAAACTTAGATTTCATTGTTAAATTCTGGTTGTACAAAATATGGAGGTTTCAAAAGGGATTAATTTTAACAAGCTTTAAATAGCTTCCTCTCTATATATATATATATATATATATATATATATATATATATATATATATATATATATATATATATATATATATATACATGTACATGCACGTTTTGGAAAGGCAGAATTAAAAATCAACAGCTCAAAAATTACATTTAAAATAGAGTCCGAGATAAAAACAATTCGGTAGAATTCTAGAAAGAAATATTAAACAGACAACGTTTCAGTCGAAAATTTGGAAATACAGCCAAATAAATCGCCAAAGCCCATAGTATTTAATAATAAATGGTGCAGTGCAATGCCAATGAAAAACATCACGTCTACGTTTAAGTTTTATATAAAGGTAGTGTTCTACTTTTAAGTTAGCTTTAGTTAAGGTGATTTATGATTTGGACGAGCAAAGGGAAAGCACGAAAACGTGAATCTGTATATTGTTTAGGTTAATAATAAGCGAAAACATGAAAACAACAAGAATCCTGCCGTTAACTTTAAAATGATTTGACATTTTCTTTCGTTTAAATAAACGAAAACAAAATACTATTTGTTTGAGAATTTACAGTTTTCTTCGTCGCTAGTCACCAGTGCCCAACAATTCTTACCGGGTGACACCGTACCAAACATACTGTATATATACATATATATATATATATATATATATATATAAATATATATATATATATATATATATATATATATATATAAATATAAATAAATAAATAAACTATTTCCCAGATTTCGTCTCACTCGCTTTTTCTACACGCGTGTAAAATGGACTCCACGCGTGTCGAGATTAGCACCCTCACTGGGCTCCGGGCCTTCAGCCCTCCGCCAAGCTCGGAGATTATTATTATTATTATTATTATTATTATTATTATTATTATTATTGTTATTTACACTTAATGTCTGCTCCCGAGGGAAACGGTTAGTTTTGTTTTCCCGAGAGTCTTGATATTTCCCGAGACGAAGTCGAGGGAAACATCGAGACTCGAGGGAAAACAAAACTAACTGTTTCCCGAGGGATCAGACATTAAGTGTTTTGTTATATAGCTTGAGTTTCACTGAATAATTTCGACGTTTATCAAGGGAAAGTAGAGAAAAGACAAACTGAAAGACTTACCAAAACATTTCGCCTGGCTCCGTAATTTCACTTCAACCAAACAAATATAAGTCTCAGAACAAAAGAACAGCAATACTTTTCTCCAGTTAATCTTCACACATGCTTTGAAGACTTTTAAATATTATTTTTTTCGTACCAAACAAGCTTTTGTTCATAGGATGCCGTGAAGAGTTCAAAGTTCTAGCGGGCAAGTGGGCAACAATTGAAAACTTATTGACCGAGCAGGCAATAAGTTCTCAATTATTGCCCGCTCGGTAGACATTGAAATTTAGCTAAGGTCATGTGACCACAAACCAACCAATGACAGTCATCGTTGTATCCAGTGAAACTCTAGCTATATAACAATTGTTATTATTATTACTATTATTAAGTGTATATAACCAGCTCAAGTATATAGTCTGGCCGATGACATATTCCCACCAATAATTACTGGGAAGTTAACCGAGTCCTACTCCAGTTGTACTACTCCACTCAAAACTTTTCTTATGTTTCAAAACTTATTATTATTATTATTATTATTATTATTATTATTATTATTATTATTATTATTATTATTATTATTATTATTATTATTATTAATATTATTATTATTATTATTATTATTATTATTATTATTATTATTATTATTATTATCATTATCATTATATTATTATCATTATTATTATTATTTTAACTAATTTAATATTTGAACGGATTTTATATATTTTTAATTGAACTAACTGACATTAATTGATTGACATTGTTGAAAAAGTGTACTAAGTATTTAAATTCTAAATAAATCATCATTATTATTATTATTATTATTATTATTATTATTATTATTATTATTATTATTATTATTATTATTATTATTATTATTATTATTATTATTATTATTATTATTATTATTATTATTAAAGCCGCCTGAATCTGCCAATATTTTTATATTACAGCAAATGTTATCATTGATTATACTAGACTTCTAAATAATTACCTAATACGAGAGTTGTATAATAAAAACAACATCGCAAATATGGTTATCAGCTATTTGTAATGATAAAAATGTATTTTCCGATGAAGTTATAAGCAAAATACAGTAACTTATTACCTTTTTGAATAATAACAACTTGCTTGAACATTTTTTCCAGCCTCTTCTCTAAGTCATGAGCAAGGGAGTCCGACATGAAAATCTAGTGAAAGCATAATACATTTAAAAGAAATGGGTGTTTAAACAGGTGTTGTAAATCGGATACAAATTCGTCCTGATTTATGTAAACAAACAAACAAACAAACAAACAAACAAACAAACAAACAAACAAACAAACAAACAAACAAACAAACAAACAAACAAACAAACAAACAAACAAACAAACAAACAAACAAACAAACAAACAAACAAACAAACAAACAAACAAACAAACAAACAAACAAACAAACAAACAAACAAACAAACAATAGATAGATAGATAACTTTATTTAAACACGCTTACAACGTCAACAAAAGCTGATTTCCACGATGGGCGTGTACCACTGCCCCACATATAACAGTTATACAACCGACAACTCGCGTATAACGGTTTACAATGGTTATATGTAGGTCAGTGGAGTGCACACTAAGTAAGAATAGATAATAGATAATTTATATGCTATAGTAAAAAAGTAAGTAATGGGCATGCACCACTGACCTACACATAACCATTTTAAAATTCACAGTTACATATAGGTCAGTGGAGTGTATACTAAGTAAAGAACAAATTTATATGCTATAGTAAAAAAATATAACGGGTGTGCACCACTGATCTACATGCATATAACAGTTAAACAGACCATTCACAGTTATATTATATAGGTCAGTGGAGTGCACACTAAGTAAAGAACAGATGCTATAGGCTATTTTAAGAAGGGTCATTATTTACACATTTTATTTGCATAAAATTTATTCTAAGGTATGAGCAGCGATTTTATGTTCAAAGTATGACAGGGTCTTGCTCTCCCTAATTTCTGTGGGCAAAGAGTTCCATATAGATGCCCCATCATACATGAAACTCTTTTTCATGTTATTGGTACGAGGTTTTGGCAAACAGACAGCCTTTGAAATATTCCGAAGATTGTAATCTGATTTTTCTTTCTTATAAGTAAAGTATTTTGTGAGACTCTTTGGTCCCATGTTATTTAAAACTTTGAACATGATCTTAGCTTTTGATTTTTTTCTTTGCATTTGAAGAGGCTGCCACCCCAGTGCATTTAATGCAATTTTGTGGTCTACATCATTGCTCATATTTCCTATAATTCTAGCCGCTCTGTTATGAAGCTTCTGTAAACGCGTTGATTGAGTCGCACCAAATACATCCCACACTTCACAACAATAGTTGAAATATGGTTGAACAAGGGCATTATAGATGGCAAGAAGAGTGTCTTTGTCAACAAATTCTCGTACATGTCGGAGAGCACCTAACCCTGATGTGATTTTCTTGCAGATATGCCCAGTATTACTTTTCCACGACAAATGTTGGTCAACAGTCACTCCCAGAGCTTTGCTTTCAAACACTTGTTTAATTGAGTTATTTTCTATACTGACATTTGGTTGTGATACATTGCTTAACATTTGTTTTGAACCGATTAACATAAATTCAGTTTTTGCTACATTCAGACTAAGTTTGTTAGCTATTAACCATTTCCTTAGATTTTCTAAGTCAGAATTCATTGCAATTTCGACATCATTTATTGTCTCACCAGATGCTGTTAAGTTTGTATCATCGGCAAACAATCGTGGTTTAGTTTCATTTAGGCATTCAGCTAAATCGTTTATGTATAATAAAAAGAATAGTGGCCCCAAGATTGAGCCCTGGGGAACACCACATTTAATTTTCCGCCCTGATGAAACAATGCCATTTATTTGACATTTTTGGTTACGTTCTTCTAAATATGATTTTAGTAAGGATAATGCTTTCCCTTTGATTCCGTATAGCTCTAATTTTTTTAGCAAAATTTGGTGATCAACTGTATCAAAAGCCTTTTTCAGGTCTATGAATACTACTAAATTAAACAATTTTTTGTCCATATTTATATACCAACTGTTTGTACAGTCTAGTAATGCAGTTGAAGTAGAATGAAATTTACGAAAACCAAACTGATGTTCAGAAAGTAGTTCATTTTCTGTCAAGTAGTCATATAATTGATTATAGAGAATCCGTTCCATAATTTTACTTATAGCTGGCAATACTGAAATTGGCCTGTAGTTCCCAGGCAGGTTCCGATGGCCATTTTTATAAAGTGGTGTTACTCTAGCTATTTTCCATTCATTTGGAAAAGAACATAGTGTAATAGCCTGATTTAAGATGAATGTCAATGAATCTGAGATAATTGGTGATGCAATCTTAAGAATTTTATTAGAAATTTTATCAATGCCAGTAGCTTTAGCACTGCAAAGGCCATGAAGTAGTTGATAAAGTTTGTCAGTTGTTATTGGCTTGAATGCATTGAATTCTGACTCCGAACTCTTAATATAGTCCTGAAAGTTGTGATTTGAAGTATTAATTTTGCTAGCTAAATCAGGGCCTATATCAGTAAAGAAATTGTTAAAGCCGTCTGCAATGTCTTTAGTATTTGTCAGTTTATTTCCATTTATAGTAAGTTCATTTATTATTGTTGGTTTATTTTTTCTGCCTAGTAAACTATTTATTGTTTTCCAAGCTTCTTTAGGATTGAACTTTTGACCAGCAATTCTCTTGGAGTAATACTCTTTTTTAGCATTTCTTAATTCTATATTTACTTTGTTTCTGGCATTTTTATAATTTATCCAATCCGTTTCTAGGTTTGTAACAATGGCTTTTCTTTTTAATTTATCCCTCATGTTTATAAGCATTTTAACATTGCTCGTAATCCAAGGGAGTTTTTTTGATTTTACTTTTTTTTGTTGAAGTGGTGCATGCTTATCTAAGATTTCAAGGAATAATTGTTTCCAAATTTCCCACATAGTGTCTGGATTGTCACCGAAAAAGTAAACATATTCCCAATGTTGATTAAGTAATCCATCAATGAATTTTTGATTATCAAAATTTTTCATGTTCCTAATCTCAGCAATATTTTCCTGGTTTTTTTGAGTAACATATAATTTCCGAATTCCAAATACCAAACTATGATCACTGATTCCTGTATGGATAACACCAGAATCAGAGATTTTCTTTGGTTTATTTGTAATTATGTGGTCAATGAGAGTAGATGTTGTCATGGTTACTCGAGTAGCTTCATCAATTAATTGAGATAACTGGTATACCTCAAGTAATGATTTTAATTTTTTGGTTGGTGCATCAGAGACTGTTTTTAGCATGTCACAATTTAAATCACCAATAATGTATATCTCCTTGTCTTCATCATCCATAGCTTTGATTAAATGTTCAAATTTATCAAAAAATTCAGCTGGTGTGTTTGGCGGTCTGTAGACCGTTGTAACAAGAAATGGACGACTATGTGGTTTGCTAATTTCTACACAAACAGCCTCTAATTCAGGGGGAATTAGATCTGACCTAATGTTATAATTAATGGAACTACGTAGGTAGATACAGACACCACCCCCATTTCTTTTACGGTCATTCCTGACAATATCATAACCATCCAAATCAATCATGTTATCAGTTATAGTTTCATCTAGTCTGGTTTCACTAAGACCTATTAAATCAATATGTTTGTTTGACATCGAAAATCTCATTTCATCCAATTTCTTAGTTAAACTGACAATGTTAAGAAAAGCCATCTTAAAACCTCTTTCATTTGGAATTGAATTTATTGTTTGAAACAAATCGCTACTCATATCTTTCTTATTTGGTAGAGCATTGGTATCCATTATGTCAATACTCGTACTACTGCTACTACCTACATTACTAAAATCATTACAAGGTATTATTTCATCATCTCCCTGACATAGTTGAGATACGATGTCCACTCTTTGTTCGGTTGAGCATAAGTTCGGTGAAAAAAATGGTCTTTATTATTATTATTTAAAGAACCTGAAACAGTGTTAGGGGTTCTAATTCTGTATGGCTTTAGGAACGAGCAGAATGCACTGCCAAGTGCCTTATCCCCCATCCAGTTCAAATGCAAATTTGAACCATTCAAAAGAGACTTACCTATGTTGGTATTATTAATGAAATTAATATTATGCTTGGAGCATAAGTTTTCTAGTAATGTATTATAATGGGTTATTTTACTTGAATTTATTCTACCATCATACCTGGTTACTACACTTGAGACAGCAATTTTCTTAGAATGGGTTTTCACTTCCTCAATGAGATCTTCCATATTCTTTGCCACTTTCTCGGCATCATCATAGACCAAATCATTTGTGCCGACATGAAGGATGACACTGTCATACTTTCCATCAGTTTCATTTTTAAATTTCTCTTCTATCTGTTTGATTTTTGCTCCACTGTATGAATGGCAGATTGACGCGTTTCCAGCAGCCCTTTCAATCTTCTTCCTGTCTATATTCTTGACCATTGAATCACCAATCACAAGGGTCGTTTTCTTCTCATTTTGATTTGTGGGTTTCGCTGACTTTGGGGCTTGTGTGTTCTTGGTGACATTTCCGCAGTTCTTGTTTGTTTTCTTAGGATTTGGCTTTTGGTTTGGATTATTGACTTTAGTATAACCACTCGCGATTCCCGTTTCTTCATCACTTTCAACTTCAACAAGAACTGGAAAGCTCGTATATTCGTCATCAACGACAGTGTGCTGAAGTGGCTCGAAGCTATTTTGGAGAGAGATTGTAGATTTCTGATCATTCTGGTTATTCGTGCTTTTTTTCTCTACGACTTTGATCCACTCGTCTTGTTTCATATCTAAAACCATCTTTATGTTTTTGTTCTCGCTTTCGAGATCTTCTACGATTGATTTTAGTTGTCGTATTTCGGCCGCCATCTTGTTTTGTTCTTCGATCAAAACTTTAGTTTGTGCTTCGGACTCAGCCGCTCGTAAAATGGCATTTTGGCTTTCTTTCACTTTCTCTTGTTTCATTTCTGAAATCAATATCAAAATTTTATTGATTTCAAGCTGATAGTATTCCCCCATGGCACTATCACAGGAGCCATTATTTTCGTCTTCAACAACATCAGCCATGTGCTCGAGCCCTTCTTCCTCGTAAGCTTCGTTATTGACATCCTGATTCGTGTCCATCACATTGGAACAGTGTTTAAGGCTATTTACTAAATAGTTTTCTTCGTTGTCCTTGATTACGACTATCTGGTTACTACGTCCGTGCCATTTCAACATAAAATCGCGGTGAAGAAACTCTTTCGTCCCGCCAGTCGACAGCCATTTCCCACTCAATTTAATATTGCTTTTTATAAGCTCTTTGAGGCCATCGTAGTCGCCCTTCCAAAACAAATTGTCTTCGCATAGGTATAAGAAGGTAGATTTTGACAACTCCTGGCCAACAATGCCGTTTATTTGTTTGGATATCGGACAAGATACGGAGCTACACTTATTTGCTACATCCGCCATTACAAACAAACAAACAAACAAACAAACAAACAAACAAACAAACAAACAAACAAACAAACAAACAAACAAACAAACAAACAAACAAACAAACAAACAAACAAACAAACAAACAAACAAACAAACAAACAAACAAACAAACAAACAAACAAACAAACAAACAAACAAACAAACAAACAAACAAACAAACAAACAAACAAACAAACAAACAAACAAACAAATATAAAAACAAAATTTAAATGATGCCACGCCCTAAATGTTCCGACCAGAAATCTATTTTATTTATTTCTCTATTTATTTATGAACACTGGTCGTAACGGTCCTGGAGAGGTAAACAATAGGACTCAAGGTCCCTCACAAAGTTATCCTCCAATATAATGTATCCCTTGTTAAAAATATGATAACCCAGCAAATAACTTTAAGTATAAAGTTAACTGTTACAAAAATAGAGAATGATGGGTTGTGACAAAAGAATATGACAGAATTTTTAACATTTGAAAATGGAAAATATAAGTTTGAGAGTCCAAAACACGTGATTAAACAATTCGGAAAAAGAATAAAACTAAATGTTATGCATAGTTAAACTGTCTGACAATCAAGAACTGCTACCAAATAAATAGCAACAGTTGGTACTATGGCAACAATGACGTTTCAAAATGACTGCCAATTACCCTTCAAACTAATTTAATTCGACAAAAACTTTGGTGATCCCCAATTTGTTTCTCATTAAAACTTTCCTTGAAGTATGAGTAATCAATAGACCGATTTAAAAAAAATTCTTTAAAAAGAAATTTTTTAAAAATTAACAAACATGATTTTTCCGAGAAAAAAGTTATTCGTTCTACAGAATTTTCATTACTCATACTTAAAGAAGAGTTTTAATGGAAAACAAATTTCGAATTAAATTAGTTTGAAGGATAATTGGCAGCCATATTGAAACGTCATTGTTGCCATAGCAACAACTGTTGGTATTTATTTTGTAATAGTTTTTTATTGTCAGACTGTTTAATTATGCATAACATTTAGTTTTATTCTGTTTTCGAATTGTTTATGTACGTGTTTTGAACTCTCAAACTTGTATTTTCCATTTTTCAATTGAAACTGTATGGAGCCACTGTAAATAAATTATTTACTTTGAAGATGTTATTGATTAGGTAACAAAACGTTACCATAGAGCTTTTATATAATTATTTTGTGTTCATTGGCTATCGAATTTTTAACAAGACCATAACCGCTACGATAATGTATCCCAGAATAACTCACAACAAAAAATTAATTCAGAACTTTTAGTCGCAATTGCATACATGTACATGTATTTCAAAAGGTTGTAATTTGCTGGGTTTTACTGAAATACCTTCGTTTTTCCAATCCTGAAGTGAGATTCGTCGTAATTCTTACTCAAAGCAGAAAAACAGAGCTCGGAAGAAGGCACGATTGAGCGAGATAGATGGAAGTAGATCAACTTGTATCTATATGAATAGCAAAAACAAAAAGCACAAAATTCAAGAAGCTTAAATTAAGTTGTTTAAATTAACTGGTTTATAATATAATTTCTCAAACTCATTAATACTTGATGAGGAAAATTCAAAATAAATAAATATTTAGAAATCGGAGGAATATTCCGGTAAAATTTAGCAAATTTGTAGGTCAATTTTCTGTTAAAATATAGATTCGTTTGAGAAGCTATATCCAACACTAGTCAGTGTTCGTTCTCCGATACAATAATAATAATAATAATAATAATAATAATAATAATAATAATAATAATAATAATAATAATAATACAGTTTCATTCAGAAAAAAACAAACAACTTAACTTACGATAATTACAGATATAGATTATAATTATAGATAATAATAATAATAGATAATAATATTATAAATATAGATTAAAATATTTTTCTTTTCCAAATCTAATCTTTAAGAACTTCAACTAATAATAATTATAATAATAATAATAATAAATAATTTTATTAAACATCATCTCTGTAATTAAATATTATTTAAAAAAAATTTTCTAGTTGTATATTATATACAAATAAAATTGTGATTATGTCCTAATTAACGTTTGGTCCCAAAAATATATAATCAAGAAAATCATTAAATTAAAATTAAAATTAAGATTACGGTTACGGTTACGGTTACGGTTACGGTTACGGTTACGCTTGCGGTTACGGTTACGATTAAAATGAAAATGAAAATGAAAATGAAAATGAAAATGAAAATGAAAATGAAAATGAAAATGAAAATGAAAATGAAAATGAAAATGAAAATGAAAATGAAAATGAAAATGAAAATGAAAATGAAAATGAAAATGAAAATGAAAATGAAAATGAAAAGGAAAAGGAAAAGGAAAAGGAAAAGGAAAAGGAAAAGGAAAAGGAAAAGGAAAAGGAAAAGGAAAAGGAAAAGGAAAAGGAAAAGGAAAAGGAAAAGGAAAAGGAAAAGGAAAAGGAAAAGGAAAAGGAAAAGGAAAAGGAAAAGGAAAAGGAAAAGGAAAAGGAAAAGGAAAAGGAAAAGGAAAAGGAAAAGGAAAAGGAAAAGGAAAGGAAAAGGAAAAGGAAAAGGAAAAGGAAAAGGAAAAGGAAAAGGAAAAGGAAAAGGAAAAGGAAAAGGAAAAGGAAAAGGAAAAGGAAAAGGAAAAGGAAAAGGAAAAGGAAAAGGAAAAGGAAAAGGAAAAGGAAAAGGAAAGGAAAAGGAAAAGGAAAAGGAAAAGGAAAAGGAAAAGGAAAAGGAAAAGGAAAAGGAAAAGGAAAAGGAAAAGGAAAAGGAAAAGGAAAAGGAAAAGGAAAAGGAAAAGGAAAAGGAAAAGGAAAAGGAAAAGGAAAAGGAAAAGGAAAAGGAAAAGGAAAGGAAAAGGAAAAGGAAAAGGAAAAGGAAAAGGAAAAGGAAAAGGAAAAGGAAAAGGAAAAGGAAAAGGAAAAGGAAAAGGAAAAGGAAAAGGAAAAGGAAAAGGAAAAGGAAAAGGAAAAGGAAAAGGAAAAGGAAAAGGAAAAGGAAAAGGAAAAGGAAAAGGAAAAGGAAAAGGAAAAGGAAAAGGAAAAGGAAAAGGAAAAGGAAAAGGAAAAGGAAAAGGAAAAGGAAAAGGAAAAGGAAAAGGAAAAGGAAAAGGAAAAGGAAAAGGAAAAGGAAAAGGAAAAGGAAAAGGAAAAGGAAAAGGAAAAGGAAAAGGAAAAGGAAAAGGAAAAGGAAAAGGAAAAGGAAAAGGAAAAGGAAAAGGAAAAGGAAAAGGAAAACGAAAACGAAAACGAAAACGAAAACGAAAACGAAAACGAAAACGAAAACGAAAACGAAAACGAAAACGAAAACGAAAACGAAAACGAAAACGAAAACGAAAACGAAAACGAAAACGAAAACGAAAACGAAAACGAAAACGAAAACGAAAACGAAAACGAAAACGAAAACGAAAACGAAAACGAAAACGAAAACGAAAACGAAAACGAAAACGAAAACGAAAACGAAAACGAAAACGAAAACGAAAACGAAAACGAAAACGAAAACGAAAACGAAAACGAAAACGAAAACGAAAACGAAAACGAAAACGAAAACGAAAACGAAAACGAAAACGAAAACGAAAACGAAAATTAAAATTAAAATTAAAATTAAAATTAAAATTAAAATCAAAATCAAAATCAAAATCAAAATCAAAATCAAAATCAAAATTAAAATTAAAATTAAAAAGCTCCTAAACGGCTTTCGCTATAACCCAGCTCAATATTTATATCTTGGCCACGGTTAAAAGAGGAGCTGCTGCCTCTTATCGCCGTAATTACAGCCGACGGTATCAAAGCGAAGGATAAAGTACATCGCATCCACGCAAATGTGGTGTTATATTCTGAGCTTCGCTTCAAAGCTAATAACACCGATAATAATAATAATAATAATAATAATAGGTAGGGCACTGCCTAACCGAAATTCTAATCACAATGTTTTTTGAGGAAACAAGAGGGTACAGGATGGGACTGCCTCGGGAAAGACTCACGAAGAACACACAGCTTGTTCATAGACGACTTGAAGACCTACCAGGAAAACCATAAGCAAATGGAAGCTGCCAACGAGATAATTGTAAGAGCCAGTGATGATACAGGAGCAGTGTATGGTGTGAAGAAAGAGGAGGAGAAATGATCAAAGCAGAAGGCTTGATGGTACTGGATGCGAAGGCAGAAGCATTGGATCCGGAGAAGGAGGAGTAATTTTATAAGTTCCTGGGGATTGAACAGGGAAAGCAGATTAAAAAATAAAGGGCAATGTTAAGAATAAGAAAAGAAATGCAGAAGAGATTGGAGAGCTTGGTACGGTTAGAGCTGTATGAAAAGAACCTTATGACGGCAATCAACTGCAGAGTCTGATGGTGAAGGAGATCCTACGTAGAAAAAGAATGCTAAGGAAGTGACGAACGGCTCTACATAAATAGGCAGGATGGTGGGCGAGGTTTAAAGAGTCCGAAAGAAACAAAATTGCGTGTGGAAACATACATGGTGCTAAGCCCAAGCCGCTGGATAAGGACAGCATGGAAGAGAGAGTATAACAGCGAGTAAAAAAGCCTGAAAAGAGAAGCAGAACAAGCATTGCAGGAAATGGGACTTGAGGTCGACTTCAGGCAGGAGGAGATTTGGAAAGATGGAAAGAAGGTAGAGAATGATTGGTCAGGTTGTCGGAAGGGGTTGAAGAAGGAGATGAAGAACGGATATCAAGATAAGCTAAAGAACGAATACAAAGAGAAAGTCATGCAGAGCCAAGTGTTTGCAAGGCAGGAAAAAGAAATCCACATCTGGTTGAACTCAAACATTACACCACAGAAGACGGCAGAAATTATGAATATGTTGGAACAAATGGTTGAAACCCGGAAATGGAAAGCGATGCGAGCTGGAATTGGAGATATAAATGGAAAGTGTAGGTAATGTGGACAACACGATCAAACCGTTCAATACCTGCTGGCAGGATGTGAAGTGCTGTCAGGATCTGAATATATATGCAGATATAATAATGCACTGATGGTATTAGGAGTCAATTGGGCAAGATGGGATAGATGGAAGAAGGGACATGTACTCAAGGGTAATGAATTCAAACTCTGTTAAGACTTGGTACAAAATGAGGAAAACGAGTTCAGCACGTAGACCCAATATGACCCTGGAGGGACGAAAGAGAGAAGAAGATACGGTTGGTGGAAATGTCGTGTCCAGTGCAGAGGAACATAGAGGAGGTAACTGCGGAAGTACCAAAATTTGCGTTCGAGACTAGGGAGAAGAGACCAGGTTATGCAGTGGAAGTGGTACCAGTTATCATTGGATGTATGGGTGGTGGTGTGGAGAAGACGAGCAAAGCGGTGACAAAAGTGATTAAGGAAGAAAAAAACGAAACAAGAATAGTGAGTGCAATGCAACAGACAGTACTTATTGAAGGAGAGACAATTATGCGGAAATTTTCGAGTAATCGAATCTTACTCCGATTGCACTAATCCAACGTCCCAACAATCATCGGTAGGAATGTCTTATTGGCCAGACTTTACTTTTTGACCTGGCTACGTAATAATAATAATAATAATAATAATAATAATAATAATAATAATAATAATACAAGGGAAATTTGTGGTAACACCCGTTTATTATTTATTTCTATAAAATAAATAATAAATAATAAACGTGGTGTTACTGCAAATTCACGCTTGTATTACTATTTGTCACCATGCAAACTTTCAAAGAATTAATAATAATAATAATAATAATAATAATAATAATAATAATAACTTTTTTCAAGTGGCAATGTGTAATTTAACTATTACAACTAATCGAGGACACTGTGTATGATTATATGTAAAAAATATTTTATGGCTACCTTAAACAAAATTCAGAGAACGTAAGTTCTAATTTCAAGCAACTTGATCGACTTTGGACAGTCGGAAAAAGACCACTCCACTTGACTTGGCGAAGAACTCTTTCTCCATCAAATTTATTTTGTTCCATGCGGATATTACTGTTTATGCATCTAGAACAAAGAAGATTTTTAAAACATCAAATAAAATGTCTGTTTTTTACTAATTCACGAAATAAATAATGGTAAATTTGGGAATTTGCATGGTTGTATAAGAGAAACAATTAAAGTGTCTGTAAAGAAAAAATAATCCGATTGAATCACATTAAAGGTGATAATCTAATTAACAGACAGACAGACAGACAGACAGACAGACAGACAGACAGACAGACAGACAGACAGACAGACAGACAGACAGACAGACAGACAGACAGACAGACAGACAGACAGACAGACAGACAGACAGACAGACAGACAGACAGACAGACAGACAGACAGACAGACAGACAGACAGACAGACAGACAGACAGACAGACAGACAGACAGACAGACAGACAGACAGACAGACAGACAGACAGACAGACAGACAGACAGACAGACAGACAGACAGACAGACAGACAGACAGACAGACAGACAGACAGACAGACAGACAGACAGACAGACAGACAGACAGACAGACAGACAGACAGACAGACAGACAGACAGATATGTAAATAATATATACCAAACCTGATGTGATAAACTCTTGACGACGATAGTCGATTCAGCACTGAAGAAAGATTTGTCTATTAAAGGAAGATGAAAGATGCCTTGAAATGGACATGATATGCTCGCTTTGTTTTTACGCAATGTTTGTTTCTTATGTTCCAAAACCCAACCATAAAATTAGATTCCTCTTTCTTTTAAATCTCCTAGTTTCTTAGCTTGTTTCATAGCAATTTCTACTAATGCATTAGACTGTCCATTGAGAAGGTTAATGTCCATGGAGTTAGTACAATTTTCTAATACACACAGTAATTTTAATAATTAATTAACCCCCACTGGGACCCAGGTTGTCTCTACATCTGTACTAAACTTTCCGGCATTCCATATCATCTTTCATATTGTAGGTGATCCAGCATCGCTATACGTTTCCTTCCTCCTGGTCTTTTCCCTCCATTCTGCCTTCGATCACTGTTTTTAGCAAGTCATTCCCCATAGTATATGTCCTAACCACTTTTTCTGTCACTTTCTGGTAGTATCAATAAGCAATATATTCGTTCTTTCCTACTCTTCCTAAGACCTCTTCAGTTCTTACTCTTTCTGTCAAATGTGTCCTTTCCATGCAACGCAAAAACCACACCTCGCAACTTTCCAGTCGCATAATATCGGCTTTCTGAAAGTCCACGTCTCCGCTCCATATGAGAACCCTCCAAATCAATGTTTTCACCATTCTTATCTTCAGTTTGTGATTGACGCCCATGGTAAGGAATGCCTTATGATTATTAAACGCTTCTTTTGCTATCACCACTTTTGATTTTATTTCCCTCTCACAATAACCATCTCCAGAAATCGAGATGCCTAGACACTTGAAATGGTCTACTTGCTGTAGAACATTCCCTCCAACCATGATGTAATTCATTGCTGGTCCTTCTCTTCTTGAAATTCTCACCGTGCACTTTGGTCCTTTTGGTGCCTATTCTTATTCCATAACCTTCCATAAACATCGTTTAATTTACTCATCATCACCTGAGTTACTGATAGCTTCCTAGCTTAAAACTCCATTTTCTTACAAACAACTGGAAAGTTTCAGTTTGAGTGCTATTCTCAGAAACAGTTCTGGAAAATCATGAACACGGCCAAGCGATACGATTGTCATCCCCCGTCGTGTTTGGAACCGTTTTATTAAACTCGTGTTTAATAAAACATCCAGAATTTAAAAAAAGATTAGCGATAATTTTGGTTGAGTGAAGCAAAAATAAGGGGTTATATATGTGATGAAAAACCGTAGCGACTCATCATTTTGTTTCAGTATGGGGGTGACCACATTAGTTGATCACAACATTTTTTGAAAAACCCTTAGTGATTAGCAAATTGATGTTGTCTGAGTGACAAACCATACTGGGCAAGTAGAGAAAAACTCTACTCGACCGCATTTCAAAACTGAGGTCTAGTTTCTTCAATATGGAGAGATCTGACTCTTCATCTTATGTTGTTGGAATAATCACTGTGGGACAGCGAACGCGGGTGGAGAATAATGATATTAGGTGTAACTCTGAGTAAACAAACCATACTGTATAAGTAGAGAAAAACTCTACTCGACCGCGGTCAAGATTCAAACCAGCGACATTCGGTTTACTAGTCCGATGCTCCACCAACTGAGCTACTTGGTCAAGTTGGGAGCAGTTCGTGAAATGATAGTACTTATTACCTAAGTTCGCTGTCCCACAAAAGTCCACAAAGTTTTGAATTTTATATACTGGGAGATTTCATGAATCAATCAATCAAGACAAAAAAGTTGACTATTCTAAACGATAAACTTTCGATATCACAAATCAATATACATTATCATACAAATCAATATACAATCTCATACAAATCAATATATAATCTCACATACAAATCAATATACAATATCATACAAATCAATATACAATATCATACAAATTAATATACAATCTCATACAAATCAATATATATAATCTCATACAAATCAATATACAATTTCATACAAATCAATATATATACAATCTCAACACGGTGACATGCACTTTTTGACCGCCATATCGAAAGCACGGCATGTCATATAGGCGCGTTACGGAAACCCTTCGAACTTCATAATATCGAAACCCTCGATCAAATAACAACCAAACAAGTGTATCTAGTTATTTCTGTATGTTACAAGCAATATTTAGCTTTTCCCATGTTTCATATACACTGGTGGCCAAAATTAACGAGCCGCCCAAAGGAAAACACTAATAGCAAACAAAATCCATTAAAGAGTGCAAATTAAAATACTTTTTGTATCTACTGCGAAGCAGGTAGATGCAATGTCATCGAGTGTGTACGTTCGCAAGTTAAGTTAGCAATGCGCAGATGCACAAGTTGTATGACATTTTAATGCACAGTGCCCCAAAATGATATTTTAACGAAAAAAACTTGAAAATATTTACGTAAACAAACCAACGGATTTTTCAATTTAAATTTAAAACTTGCTTCTGACATATGTATAGTTGAGCAGTGAGCAGTAGATATACATGCATGGCCCGACGTGCCAATTTTTTTAGAATGCCAGAAAGAAATCATGTTTCACATTGAAATTTCAGTGGAACACCGACAAACGACCTCCTCGTTAATACGACCTCGTTGTTACGACACTTTTTGCTGGCCTGAATACATTGTAAGAACTGCAATACCACCCCGTTAAAGTGCGAATGCGTTCTCGTTTTCTTTTTTTTTCTAAACATCGGCCGTATCGAGACGATTCTAACGATATATATCATACCTTAAACGGATAAAAACTTCTCGAGATATCTTGCATCAAACATAGCCAAAAAAAAAATTTTTTTCCAAAACATGGCCGGGAGAAAAGAGTCTGAGTCTGAGTAATGGTGATGACGTCAAATCGGGACAAGCTGTCGGACGACTACAGTTTTTTACCTACAGTTTGGAGAGACAGGCTGCAGAATTAAAATTATCGATTACTCTGTATTTTGTAGCAATGTCTACATTTGGATCTTAAAACAACTATTACATCTTTTCCCATTCTCGTCCCCAGAGCCTCTCCCATGCTGGCGCGCGGAAAAGGCTCTGGGGGAATCCAATCCGGAACACCAATATTCTTTGGTGTTCTTTCAAAAGCGCATGCGTTTAAGTTCGCGGTTTGGAACTTGGACACGAGATCATCGACAGTTGTTTGGAATATAAATTTTCCTTTCGTTTTCGATTCTGGCGGTTTGGCTGTCTCGTATTAACTCGTTTGACTTTAGAACAGTTGTGATTGTGGTACATTTCGTTCGAAGAAGGTATTTGTCAAGTGTGGCTCATCGCCGCGTTTACTCGGCGGGACAGAATTGAAGACATTAAAATTTTAATACGAGTTCGCTTCAGAGCTTGGCAATAGAGCCGCGTCGCAATTTCTTCGTATTTACGGCCTCTTTTAGTGAAGGTAGTTCTCTTTAATTTGTTGCACTGTTCGTTTATATTTGACTTGCATATTTCAATGAGATTCTTAATATATACCATGCACGAACAGCCTGCAGTGTGCGGTCGATCGTCTATCTGTTTCAAATTGCTGTCTGTCTTCTGTGTTTGATTTAACTATATAAGGGGAAACAGGTTGATTGCTTTGATAAACGTTCGATTAATTTGTTCGGATTAGAATTATGATTAGAATTGTCCTTCGTTGTCAGTTTTCGTGTTTCAAATACTGTTTATTTATAAACAAACTCCGTTATATATAGACCTTTGAATTTGAACAACCAATCAGATCGAGATGATATATGGATTCCCCCAGAGCCTTCTCTGCGCGCCAGCACGGGAGAGGCTCTGGGGACGAGAATGAGCTTGTCCCAATTTGACGTCATCAGCGTTATTCGGACTCAGACTCTCTTCTCCCGGCCATGTTTTGAAAAACTCATGTTTGACACAAGATATCTCGGGAAGTTTTTATCCGTTTAAGGTGTGCTATATGTCGTTAGAATCGTCTCGATACGGTCGATTTTTTTTGGGGGGGGAAAGAAAATTCTCATATATGCACTTTAGTACGACCACCCCGTAATTACGACTTCACTGTTCTAGGTTACGAAAAAAAATTTGGAAGACAACTAGACACTTAAACTGACTTGTTATGTGTTTGAATGAAAAATGACCACAAAAAATGCTGAAATAGACTTGAAATCAATCTTTAAATTTGTTGTTTTCATACACTTTGAAATATAGGAATTCAAATCAAATGTAAAACTTCTAATGGAACTTTATTAGATTCTAAAAATATTACAAGAAAGTGGGAATACTTGCAGAAATATAAGTGGTTTGTTAATTTTGGCCACCGGGGTATCGTAACGGCATGTTGTCGATCGCTATTATTATTGTATAACCGGGCTGCTGCGGGTTTTTCAACTTTTCAAAATTTGCGTGCCGTTGTAAGGAAAAGAGAACCATCGACATACGTGGATATGTAAAGCTTTCTAAAATTAGCAATATTAGAAAATCTGAAATTGTATATCATTTATGGAAGCGAAGATAATATTCGCCTACCGGTCCGTATGATAAGGACCCGTTTACATGAAGCGGATTGAGTGTTCAAGTCAAACCTTACATATTGTTTCTCCTGGTTGTGTTTACATGAAGATTGAAAGTTCTCGATCTGATCAAAATAGATGGCTAAAGTCAATCCACGAAGTTGAGTGGATTGACTTGAGATTCTGGCAAGACTCGGCTTAACGTTTTCAATTCACCAGATTCAAGTAAACACGTTTTCACTTGAAAATTACTTGATACGCATGCGTGGAGTTTGTGCGTGTCGCGTAACATTGCGGGCATTGAGAAAAGGGCAGAAAATAGTGTTCAAAAACCATGCCAGATTGAGTTAGGATTGAGTTAATTCGGCCGAACTCATGAGTAAACAATGTATGTTCTTTACGCAATAGAGTTATTTGTTTTACCTATAAAATAACTTAGATAGATAGATAGATAGATAGATAGATAGATAGATAGATAGATAGATAGATAGATAGATAGATAGATAGATAGATAGATAGATAGATAGGTAGGTAGGTAGGTAGGTAGGTAGGTAGGTAGGTAGGTAGGTAGGTAGGTAGGTAGGTAGGTAGGTAGGTAGGTAGGTAGGTAGGTAGGTAGGTAGGTAGGTAGGTAGGTAGGTAGGTAGGTAGGTAGGTAGGTAGGTAGGTAGGTAGGTAGGTAGGTAGGTAGGTAGGTAGGTAGGTAGGTAGGTAGGTAGGTAGGTAGGTAGGTAGGTAGGTAGGTAGGTAGGTAGGTAGGTAGGTAGGTAGGTAGGTAGGTAGGTAGGTAGGTAGGTAGGTAGGTAGGTAGGTAGGTAGGTAGGTAGGTAGGTAGGTAGGTAGGTAGGTAGGTAAGTAGGTAGGTGTAGCAATCAAGCACGCTAAGATATGATTTAATACATTTTAATCTAGCCTTCATACATGTATGTCTCTCTTCGCCCGCTTTCCGCTCTCTAGTGACCTTGGTCACCGGAAGCTTAGTTAATTATTTGTCTAATCACTACATCACTTCTCTTTCTTTTTTTTTATATAAATTAATGTTAACAGAACACAACTTAATAAATGTGAATATGGTTCTTGGATTAATACTATCATTCTAAGGAATAAGTTCTGATGGTACGAGATTACCAAATCTATTTATAAGCCGTTGCTTTCTTGTTGATCTCCTTTGTAATGTTTCTTGTTCCTGTTGGTGATGTCCATTATGGTTGGTTACCGTCTTCTCGTCATCATTACTTTCTTCCTCGACGGGATTCACTACCTTGAAGTGCGACACGTTTCGAGTTATCGTACGTCTTTCGTTTCTCGCTGTGACGGTTGCTCCTTCCCTTCTAATGACTGTAAATCTTTCAGGGTTGAATCTTGGGGATAGTTTCTTGGTTGGTTGCTGTTGGCAAATCACTGTGTCACCTTTCTTGACGTTGGATGCTTTGGTGCGTTTGCTGATGTCGTAGTACTTCTTGTTGCTGTTCTTCTTTTTCTCAATGTTTTCTTTGGCTTTCTGGTGCTTATTCACAACCTTCTGTGTCGATAGCTCAGGTAAACTTCCTTGGACCTTTCGGTTGAATAGCAGTTCACATGGTGGAATCTTGGTGGTAACATGTGGTGTGGAGCGGTAATTTAACAGAAATCTCTGAAGTTCCTGTCTCCAATTCTTTCCTTCTAGTGAGGATGCTTTTATTAGTTTCCCGATCGGCTTCATGATGCTTTCGGCATTCCCATTGCCTTGTGGCCATAGAGGAGTGCTTGTCTTCCATTCGATTCCTAGGGAGGCTGTGTGTCGTTTAAAGTCATCCCCATTAAAGGGAGGTCCATTATCAGTTTTGATCTTACTTGGTATACCATGAGTTGCGAATATGCGGTCTAACTTAGGGATGCAAGCTTTAGCTGAAGTCGACTTGACAATTTCCACCTCGGGAAACTTAGAATAGGTATCGGTGACAACCAACAAGTATTGTCCACCCTGTGGTATTGGCCCATAAAAGTCGATTGCCAAGCTTTGCCATGGTTCGGTGGCTGTGGGTGTGATTCGCATAGGTTCAGGTGGATTGTTAGGACCAACGGCTTGACAGGCAACACAGTTCTCTACCATGTTTTTCACTTTGTTATCCATTTCAGGGTACCATATCTTTTCTCGCAATAAGGCCTTGGTCTTTTCTATTCCTTGGTGTCCAACATGACCAAGTTTTGTAGCGCGGTCTTGTAATGCCTTTGGTATGATGATTCTGCTACCTTTTAGGATAAGGTCACCTGCTTTGGTTGTTGTTAACTCTTCTTGACACAGTCGGTATGGTTTTAGTTCCATGTCCTTCTCATCCCATTTTCCTGACTTTATGCACTCTTGGACTTTCTTTAGAATGGTGTCAGATAAGGTGGCATCTTTAATTTCTTGAAGAGTCATCGACTTAGGCACTGTGTTGTTCACAATGTAGTTCACGTAATCATCAGCCATTCTTTCTTCATCTGTGGTTCTAGCTTGTGTGTTTACAGGATGACGACTTAAATAGTCTGCTTCGTTAGCGGTTCCTTTCTTGTAAATAACATGGAAATTATAAGGTTGTAGTCGCAACATCCAACGTTCGATACGCGCTGGTGGTTTAGATCTTGGATTGTTAAAAATTGCTTCTAGTGCTTTATGGTCAGTATAAACATCAAATGCAGTACCCAAGAGAAATAACCGAAAATGTTCAATCCCCCAGACCAAACTTAGACCTTCAATGTCCGTCTGCGAGTATCTACTCTCCACTGGAGACAGGGCTCTGCTGGCATAAGAAATAATGCGGTATAAGTGCACTGACTTCTCACGTTGTGCTAGAATGGCGCAAATTCCAAGGGGTGATCCATCGACAATTAATAGACTTCTCTTCTCTGTGTCAAAGTATGCCATGGTTGGAGCTCGTGTCAGTTTCTTCTTAATCTGTTCGAAAGCTTTTTGGTGAGTGTGGGTCCAAGTGAATGCAGCGTTCTTTTTGGTAAGTTCTCTCAGAGGTGCAGTAATCACAGCGTATTCTGGGACAAATTCGTGACAAGTGTTGGCTAGACCCAAAAAGCTTCGTACTTCAGCAGCATTCTTTGGTGCGCTTACCTTGACTAAATTGTCAATTCTCGTAGGATCTGGTCTTGTTCCATTTGCAGTAAAAATCAGGCCATAAAAGTTGATCTCTTTCTGTAGAAAACTACACTTTGCAGGCTTCGCCTTGAGGTTAAGTTGCGCTAAACGTTTCAAGCAATTCTCCAAAGCTTCGTCGTGCAGTTTCCTCGTTTTCCCATGAACAATAATGTCATCAGCGATGTTCTTGACGCCGCGTATGTCGCTGAGGTTATGTTGTAAGACATTCTGAAAAATTTCGGCTGCGCTATTCGTGCCATAGTTCAGTCGTTTGTAGCGAAATAGGCCGTCATGCGTCGAAAAGGTGGTTATGTATCGGCTTTCTTCTGTCAACTCCAACTGATGGTATGCTTGTTTGAGGTCAATCTTCGAGAAGTATTTCGATCCATTCATTTCGGCTCTGAAATCTGAGAGAGTCGGTATTATGTGCCTTTCGCGTTCAATCGCTTGATTAGCTTCTCGCATGTCAATACAAATACACTTGCTACCGTCCTTCTTGGGAGTACAAACGATTGGCGAAATCCAAGGCGTTGGTGGTAAGGTATTCGGCGTTGTGGTTGAACGATAGGCTTAACACTTTCGTTAATACGTAACTTGATCTGTTGCGTGTTTAATTTTCCTTCGCCTTGAAAAACAGTTCCATATTTATCAATAATATTTTGGATGTTTGTATCCGAGCATTTTGGCGTTGATTGTAGCGGTGCAGGCAGTGTTTTGTCGTCATTGTTAAGATCATTTTGATGTTGAGGAACAATTTCAGGTTGACTGGTCTCTTCACTAGACGGTGGTTTAAGTTCAGTTACTTTGTTTACCAGTTGAATTAACGCCAAATCTTGAGCAGTTTTAGCGCTCAATAAGTTTCCCGCGTTCCCATCGACGACATACACTAACGATACTGTGTAGCGTTTGTTCGACTCTAACGTTGCTTGAAATTGCCCTTTAAGAGGTAATGGTTTATCCGAGCCATAGGCAAATATTTTGGTCGTACTTTTGGATACTTCGACTCTGGATTTAAGACGATCGTATGTTTTTGAGTCGATGACGTCAACTGTCGCGCCTGTATCAACAATGAAGTCGATATTCACCGAGTTTACGCAGACTGTTGTTCTTGTCTTCGGGCTCGTTTTGTTGTCAACGGCGTAAGCATATAAATCATCTTCTAAGTCGGACTCGGTTGAAGAATCGGAATGTTTGGTGACAGCTCTGGCGCGATTCACGTCTTGTTTTCCGGTCGTCGTTTGTTTAGGGTATTTCTTAGGATGTTCGCGTTGTTGTTGTCGACTCGAATTCTGTGGCGGTTGTTGCGACGTGGAGAAACGACGCTGTTCTTTCTTTCGACACACTCTCGAGAAGTGTCCCAGTATTCCACATGAACTGCAGGTTGAGTTTGCAGCTGGACAAGGACGATCTGAGTGTGGGTAGGCGAATCCACAATTGTAGCACGTCGAAGTAGTTGATTTCGTTCGAATCTGATTAAGGTGTACACCTTTGAATTTTTCTTCCATCCCACTAGCTTGAGCATTACTTGTTTCGGATTTTCGACCATCAATCAGCATGGCTTTCAGTGAATAATCGCGCTCTTTGAGGGCTTTCTTGCGCAGACGAGAGGAGGTTCCATTGCACACTATTTGCATTTTAATTTCAAATTCAACGTCAGTAAAGTCACAGTGTTTTGCTAATTGTCTCAAACGCGTGTGAAATTCGTCGATGGTTTCGT
Organism: Corallium rubrum; assembly: GCA_964035015.1. Classification (NCBI taxonomy): domain Eukaryota; kingdom Metazoa; phylum Cnidaria; class Anthozoa; order Scleralcyonacea; family Coralliidae; genus Corallium; species Corallium rubrum. The sequence continues at coordinate 13,716,871 of OZ036010.1, forward strand.
TTTCTTGTTGAGTAGCTTGTCGAAACATATAGGTTTGATAGATTCGATTCTTGTCCGGTTCGAAATGTCTTGTAAGTGCGTTAACAGCTGCTTCGTAATCTTTATCATCTCCCGTGTCTGTTAGTGTCTTGAAAATTTCATGAACTTCGGGTCCGGCTTGGTATAACAGAAGTGCTCGTTTGCGGGCATTGTCCTTCACATTCGAAGCGATGAGGAACGTGTTAAACCGTTCAATCCACTGCGTCCATCGAGCGCTTGTATTCGTTGGATCAGCTTTCGGTTCAAACAAGGGCATTGGTTGTAGGCTGTTTGCTGCCATAATTTATCTTCGTCGCCAATGTAGCAATCAAGCACGCTAAGATATTATTTAATACATTTTAATCTAGCCTTCATACATGAATGTCTCTCTTCGCCCGCTTTCCGCTCTCTAGTGACCTTGGTCACCGGAAGCTTAGTTAATTATTTGTCTAATCACTACAGTAGGTAGGTAGGTAGGTAGGTAGGTAGGTAGGTAGGTAGGTAGGTAGGTAGGTAGGTAGGTAGGTAGGTAGGTAGGTAGGTAGGTAGGCAGGTAGGTAGGTAGGTAGGTAGGTAGGTAGGTAGGTAGGTAGGTAGGTAGGTAGGTAGGTAGGTAGGTAGGTAGGTAGGTAGGTAGGTAGGTAGGTAGGTAGGTAGGTAGGTAGGTAGGTAGGTAGGTAGGTAGGTAGGTAGGTACGTAGGTAGGTAGGTAGGTAGGTAGGTAGGTAGGTAGGTAGGTAGGTAGGTAGGTAGGTAGGTAGGTAGGTAGGTAGGTAGGTAGGTAGGTAGGTAGGTAGGTAGGTAGGTAGGTAGGTAGGTAGGTAGGTAGGTAGGTAGGTAGGTAGGTAGGTAGGTAGGTAGGTAGGTAGGTAGGTAGGTAGGTAGGTAGGTAGGTAGGTAGGTAGGTAGGTAGGTAGGTAGGTAGAATTTCACACTTGTCAATTATTACTCTGAAGATGTTGCAAGACTAGCAACGAAACGTTAGTAAACTTATTTTAAATGTTTTGTCTTTGTTATTTATGGCTTTGCATTTAAGAATTTTGAACTGGGCTCTTATCTTTAGAATTCGTTTGAGTAGTACTTAAATAAGTAAACTGCTGAAATGCCAACTATGTTAATCGACTATTGTCTTTACTTTTGCAATGCTGTGGTTGACGACGGTTTAATGCGAAGTTATATCTTGTTTAGCTACTTACTGCCTAAACCTTCAACACTGTCTAACTAAATCACTGTTTTTTTCAATTCGATGTCGCATCTTTTCACACCAAATTCTAACATTTATATATATGATCTCACTGACCAGCACGGCATTTACCGCATGCGAAGTTGAGAAATCTGCATTTTCTTGTCAGTATCTGATATTTGATCCATTGCATTAATGCATTGCAATAAAATTCCACGAAAACAGAATTATACTGTTATGCAAATACACCGTTCGTAGTTTTTCAATTGGTAGACGAGACGGTGGCGTTACAGCGAAAGTAGAAAGGTTTTTCCATTGTGACCGTAAACAATTAGTTGTTTCGTGACGCGAATCATGTTGTCAAGGCGATTCTACTGAGTTTGTTCTGTTATTTTTAAAGAAGCGTCAATCAGTGTCCACAAGGACAAGTAATTGACATTACTATGAATAACAACAGCGTTGCAATAGCAACACCTTCGTAACGTTGTTTCGCATCACGAAATGCAAAGGGCCATTTCCAGAAACGAGGATGAGACAGTGGTTAGCTATACAAGATTTAACTGTCCTCGACCAATGCATAAAAACACTAAAGCCGTAGGACATAGCTCTTAGATATTGTTTAATTGTTGATTAACATTCGTAGTCAGCATTTCCGCAAGGCACTTATAGATATTTTAAAACTCGTTTAAACACAGATTATGGTAAATTAAGCGGCGTTTCTGCAATTGTCCCTAAGTGCATGTTTACGCTCACAACAGAACATTCGCTTCTATTGCTTCCATTTGGTAGCAAGATATAATCGACGTTAAATGGCGCTGTCGCAAATTAAAGCTCCTCTTAAATCGGTTTTGAAACCTAACTTTGGAAACATGTCAAATAAATACGTTTCTCAAATGCCGCAACAACAATTATCTCGTAGTGTCATTATAAAACCTGGCCTCGTTCACACGAATCCATAGAGCCAGTTGAAAACGGCGCTATAATTAAACCAAAACGCAAATAAAACTGCGTTTTGGGATTTTTAGCCCCGATTATGCTCTCAAATTTCCAGCACCTAATCTGACGGCAGATATACTTGTTTCTGCTGTTTTTCCAATTATAACTTAATTAAACCAAAGCCTAACCTTTTGTCTTAAAGTCATCGGTTCTGCTCAAGAGCTCAAAAGCCTAAGAGAAACTCTGCGTTTGCTACGGTACGGTTGAAGAGGAAAACGCCCTTAAGTCAATAAGCCAATTAATTTGCTAACAGAAAGACTAAAATTGTAAACCTTGAATTCACTATATATACGTAAGCTTAAATGGATAATCTTCTTCGAATTTCTCCTCGTTTAATTTCCATTTATTTCTGACAAGAAATGGCTGTTTAAACAGCGTATGGCTTAGTAATACTGAATGCATGCATGTGTATACACCAGTGAAATTCAAACGGGTTCATGTGAACGCAACATAACCACTTACAACTATATATGTACATTCCGCTTGCAGTAGTTATTCACATCTGTGACCAAATAGCCTATCACTCCTATCAGTAGTATACAGAGTGGGGGTTCTGGCACGGGTGGTGCGGGTGGTGCAAAAAGCACCACCCATGACGCCACCATTTTAGTCTTATATTAATTCATGCGTTAATTAGCAGCGTAATCTGCAGCTCTTATACACGTTTGGTGGCAATAAGTGTTAACAATTTTAGAGAGTTATCGTTTACTTTGGCCTAGTTTGTAGAGGAACGAAACAGAAATGGATAGAGGCACTTTATATTTTTTATCTTAAACTTGGTTTGGAGGAATATAGCGGGTTTTTGGTTAAGTAATCCGAGTGTTATTTTCGAAGAGATGAATGTTGACAGTTTTGGTCGAATTATTGCCTGTCTAACCTTAGTCTATAACCTAGTAGTGATTCCTTGGATGAAGAAACAGTTCGAGAAGTCGTAAGAAGACACAAATCAATTCGAAAAGCGAAGAGCAAAGACTTGTCCATATATAACTGAGGTACATCATGGTTACTAGGCTTTCTGTTAATAAGAACGATATAAACAAGATTCTCGCACGTGCAGAACACAAAAGGGAAAGCTCGTTAAAGTTGCTAATGACCTAAATCTAACCGAATTTGCATACACTGTAGAATATGTAATTATTTATGGGGTTGTGAAAGGATAATAAGGGGTATGAACAGCGGACAAGTCTAGGCGAAAAGGTGATTAGCGTGTATTTTGCAAAAGACAGAATTCACAACAATCAGTTTAAAGTATTTATTTAGGCTTTGGTTTAAACTTACACATATCAAAACAAATTACGGTTACATATAAAAAGTTTTTAGTAAGGTCTGCTTCTTAGATTATATATTTAGGTGTTTTTATTTTAAAAGTAGCACGATAGTCTTTCTTGTCCTCTGATGATAATTGGGACACATCTTCTTTTGTCATAGGTAAATAATTTGATCTAGTCATCATTAGATGGTGTTCATACTCTCCTCTTTCACCCGGGGACATCTTTGCCAAGTCGCTTTCTTTCCACTCCGAAGAGCTTTTCCCAGTTATGAAAGAAATTATGTTTAAGTGTTGGTTGTTCAACTTTTGGAGGCGGTGTTATAAAATAAGAGAAACAGGAGGATGAAAGGGCTCGGAGCCTGAATCCGGGGGCTCGGAGCTCGAAGCCGGGGCTCGGAGCTAGGAACCAAGAGATTGGACCCCGGGACTCGGAGCCAGGGGCTCGGAGCCGGGAGCCGATGGCTCGGAGCCAGGAGCCGAGGGCTCGGAGTCAGGAGCCGAGGGCTCGGAGCCAGGAGCCGGCAGCTCGGAGCCATGAGCCGAGGGCTCGGAGCCAGGAGCCGGGGGCTCGGAGCCAGAAGACGGGGGCTCGGAGCCAGGAGTCGGGGGCTATTATATATATATATATATATATATATATATATATATATATATATATATATATATAAAATCTTAGTCTTAGGACTATAGTCTTAGTCTTAGGACTATAGTCTTAGTTGAAAAAATTCGATAAAAAAAGTAGACTCCAATTCTACTTGCTGAACACCCCTGGGGTAACCCCTGAACAATTTGGAGAAGGAGGAGGAGGAGAAGGAGGAGGAGGAGGAGAAAGAGGAGGAGGAGGAGGAGGAGGAGGAGGAGGAGGAGGAGGAGGAGGAGGAGGAGGAGGAGGAGGAGGAGAAAGAGGAGGAGAAAGAGGAGGAGGAGGAGGAGAAAGAGGAGGAGGAGGAGGAGGAGGAAGGGGGAGGAGGAGGAGGAGGAGGAGAAAGAGGAGGAGGAGAAAGAGGAGGAGGAGGAGAAAGAGGAGGAGGAGGAGGAGAAAGACGAGGAGGAGGAGGAGGAGGAGGAGAAAGGGGGAGGAGGAGGAGGAGGAGGAGGAGGAGGAGGAGGAGGAGGAGGAGGAGAAAGAGGAGGAGGAGGAGGAGGAGGAGGAGGAGGAGAAAGAAGAGGAGGAGGAGAAAGAGGAGGAGGAGAAAGAGGAGGAAGAGGAGAAGGGGGTGTTTAGGGGTAACCCCAAACACCCCCGGGTAACCCCCAAACACCCACGGAGTACCCCCAAACACCCCCTTCTCCTCCTCTTCCTCCTCTTTCTCCTCCTCCTCTTTCTCCTCCTCCTCCTCTTTCTCCTCCTCCTCCTCCTCTTTCTCCTCCTCCTCCTCTTCTCCTCCTCCTCCTCCTCTTTCTCCTCCTCCTCCTCCTCCTCCTCCCCCTTTCTCCTCCTCCTCCTCCTCCTCCTCGTCTTTCTCCTCCTCCTCCTCCTCTTTCTCCTCCTCCTCCTCTTTCTCCTCCTCCTCTTTCTCCTCCTCCTCCTCCTCCTCCTCCTCCTCCTCCTCCTCCTCCTCCTCCTCCTCCTCCTCTTTCTCCTCCTCCTCCTCCTCTTTCTCCTCCTCTTTCTCCTCCTCCTCCTCCCCCTTTCTCCTCCTCCTCCTCCCCCTTTCTCCTCCTCCTCCTCCTCCTCCTCTTTCTCCTCCTCCTCCTCCTTCTCCTCCTCCTCCTTCTCCAAATTGTTCAGGGGTTACCCCAGGGGTGTTCAGCAAGTAGAATTGGAGTCTACTTTTTTATCGAATTTTTTCAACTAAGACTATAGTCCTAAGACTAAGACTATAGTCCTAAGACTAAGATTTTATATATATATATATATATATATATATATATATATATATATATATATATATATATATATATAAGCCCCCGACTCCTGGCTCCGAGCCCCCGTCTTCTGGCTCCGAGCCCCCAGCTCCTAGCTCCGAGCCCCCGGTTCCTGGCTCCGAGCCCCCGGCTCCTGGCTCCGAGCCCTCGGCTCATGGCTCCGAGCTGCCGGCTCCTGGCTCCGAGCCCTCGGCTCCTGACTCCGAGCCCTCGGCTCCTGGCTCCGAGCCATCGGCTCCCGGCTCCGAGCCCCTGGCTCCGAGTCCCGGGGTCCAATCTCTTGGTTCCTAGCTCCAAGCCCCGGCTTCGAGCTCCGAGCCCCCGGATTCAGGCTCCGAGCCCTTTCATCCTCCTGTTTCTCTTATTTTATAACACCGCCTCCAAAAGTTGAACAACCAACACTTAAACATAATTTCTTTCATAACTGGGAAAAGCTCTTCGGAGTGGAAAGAAAGCGACTTGGCAAAGATGTCCCCGGGTGAAAGAGGAGAGTATGAACACCATCTAATGATGACTAGATCAAATTATTTACCTATGACAAAAGAAGATGTGTCCCAATTATCATCAGAGGACAAGAAAGACTATCGTGCTACTTTTAAAATAAAAACACCTAAATATATAATCTAAGAAGCAGACCTTACTAAAAACTTTTTATATGTAACCGTAATTTGTTTTGATATGTGTAAGTTTAAACCAAAGCCTAAATAAATACTTTAAACTGATTGTTGTGAATTCTGTCTTTTGCAAAATACACGCTAATCACCTTTTCGCCTAGACTTGTCCGCTGTTCATACCCCTTATTATCCTTATCCAACCCCATAAATAATTACATATTCTACAGTGTATGCAAATTCGGTTAGATTTAGGTCATTAGCAACTTTAACGAGCTTTCCTTTTGTGTTCTGCACGTGCGAGAATCTTGTTTATATCGTTCTTATTAACAGAAAGCCTAGTAACCATGATGTACCTCAGTTATATATGGACAAGTCTTTGCTCTTCGCTTTTCGAATTGATTTGTGTCTTCTTACGACTTCTCGAACTGTTTCTTCATCCAAGGAATCACTACTAGGTTATAGACTAAGGTTAGACAGGCAATAATTCGACCAAAACTGTCAACATTCATCTCTTCGAAAATAACACTCGGATTACTTAACCAAAAACCCGCTATATTCCTCCAAACCAAGTTTAAGATAAAAAATATAAAGTGCCTCTATCCATTTCTGTTTCGTTCCTCTACAAACTAGGCCAAAGTAAACGATAACTCTCTAAAATTGTTAACACTTATTGCCACCAAACGTGTATAAGAGCTGCAGATTACGCTGCTAATTAACGCATGAATTAATATAAGACTAAAATGGTGGCGTCATGGGTGGTGCTTTTTGCACCACCCGCACCACCCGTGCCAGAACCCCCACTCTGTATACTACTCCTATCATTATATCTAGAGTCCGCAAAATTGTTAGTTAGACTAACGTTCACACTTGCACTCTTCATCCATGTGGATAGTTTTTGTATCCAAGATGCAAATGAAGAGTTTGACATAACAGAATTTGTATTGCAACATGTAAACATCTGCTAAAAGTACGCATATTCGTTTCGGTAAAAAAATATAATAAGATATACCTCTCAAATTGTCGATCATTCTGGTTATTCCATGCAGCAGTGTCGATGGTTTCTACTTCTTTTGAAAAGTGGAAAAACTGAATCGTGCACGATGATCTATTGCTTTTGACACTTTGTTTATTACTTAAATTTGTATGAGCTGGCATACAGAAGACCAAAACAAAACAAAACAAAACAAAACAAAACAAAACAAAACAAAACAAAACAAAACAAAACAAAACAAAACAAAACAAAACAAAACAAAACAAAACAAAACAAAACAAAACAAAACAAAACAAAACAAAACAAAACAAAACAAAACAAAACAAAACAAAACAAAACAAAACAAAACAAAACAAAACAAAACAAAACAAAACAAAACAAACTTCAAGTAATTTATCTCAATCACTCGATGGCTATATTGCATTCACACAGGCAAAATATATACGATTGTCATGGTTTCTATATAAATAGATGTTGGACCAAAGACGAGAATGTAATGATTCCTCTAGCTACAAACTCCAACAGCCTCTAGAACCAGCACAGTATATATATATATATATATATATATATATATATATATATATATATATATATATATATATACCAAAAACAGTATGTAACATAAAGGTCACTAAGTTGGCGTAAGGTTCAAGGCAGAGCGGGAAAATAGAGTTTAATGTTGAGTCACTACTCTGAGTTTCACGCTTACGCGATCTTCAGACAACTGACAGATTATACGATCTATACTTTACATTATTGCATGGGTTACGTCATTAGTTTAGTTGGTGTTTTGTTACATGTCTGCACTTCGCAAAAAATTCAGTTCGTCTATTTAAAGGTATATGAAACGAAAATTAAGTTTGTCTTATTTGAAAGAACTCTTAAAATAATGGGGAATATCAATTTACAGCTTTTTCATATTTTACTTAGTTCTCGAGATATTTAGACTTATGTGATATTCAAACGAGATAACTTATGGTTCGTTTTTTTTCTAATTAACATATTCGAATATCGTGAATATTTTTACGATTATTGATCAAAATCACTTGTAACTTGTCGTTTATGTTTAGTTGCATGAACTGTAGCAATATGCAAAGTTTCAAGTTATTTTGATCAATAATCTTAAAAATATTCACGATTTTCGAATATGTTAAGTTATCTCATTTGAATATCACTTAAGTCTAAATATCTCGAGAACTAAGTAAAATGTGAAAAAGCTGTAAATTGATATTCCCCATTGTTTTAAGAGTTCTTTCAAATAAGACAAACTTAATTTTCGTTTCATATACACTTTAAGAAGTGTTTCTTCTTTGCTTTCATCGGTAGAAGTTTTTCCTCTAGGCATAAGTTACATCGCTTTTGTCCTGATTTGTACGCCGCTACATGCTTGATTATAGACCACTTGATGTGGTAGTCTCGCTTTCCCATTTTTAGCTTCCAAATGTGTTTGGACAGCTCAGTGATGAAAGCAGAGAAGAAAGACTTCTTAAATAGACGAACTGAATTTTTGCGAAGCAGACATGTAACAAAACACCAACTAAACTAATGACGTAACCAATTCAATAATGTAAAGTAGAACGTATAACCTGTCAGTTGCCTGAAGATCGCGTAAGCGTGAAACTCAGAGTAGTGACTCAGCATTAAACTCTATTATATATATATATATATATATATATATATATATATATATATATATATATATATATATATATATATATATATAAACAAATGGCGGTAGAGTGACTCAACAAATTTGACTAGGCATATTTATTACTATTTAGTTTCGTACCACCTTCAGATAAAACGGCCTGATAAGGTGCCACATCCCGTGGTACAAAACTAAATAGTAATAAATATGCCTAGTCAAATTTGTTGAGTCACTCTACCTCCATTTGTTTAATATGCTCTGGGTATCCATTGAGCACTCTGCCAAATGTTATTATAACCTACTCAACCTATCTATCTAATCTATATATGTATATATATATAAACACGTACGTGTATGAAATGTAAGGTTTTATATACACAATTTATATTCGTGTCCTTGTATAAACAGAAAAAAATAACTCTCCAAATAAGCGTGCGTATGTGTACTTTGTATATTTGCATCATGAATATAGCAAATATCTATCTGTCATACCGACACTATTTTTCTGCCAGAAAATAACGGCCTCCCGAAAGTAACGGCTACCTGCAAGTAACGGCTACCTGAAAGTAACGGCTACCTGAAAGTAACGCGGCTACCTGAAAGTAACGGCTGTCTGAAAATGTCTCAGCCGTCTATAATCTACTATTATACACGAGCGCGTCACGAAATTCTTTCCTCGACCGCAAAAGGAGATTTGAATCATTGTTGGCTACATTTACATCTAAACCGATTCTTTGTAATTTAGTTTCTGCGTGATTTAAAACCACAGTATGTTTTAAAGTAAGAACATCCGTAAAATTAATAACTTTTGATCTAATAAAGTTTAAACACACATTTAGTGACAATTGCTCATGTGCATATCTAATTTGCAAGACATGCATGTTGTTCGTAATAGTAAAGTTGGCTCTATTTCAAGCTTAAGCGGGGAGTGGCCGTTCACTGTCTTGAAGATTTTTACAAAAGAAAAAATTGAAATTCAATTAAAAAAAACTTTGCCACTCTGGTTAAAACACAAACAAAATCACAAATGCGCTTTTGCGTTCACTTCCTTGATCTCGCTTAGGGCCGATTACATGAGGCGAGTTGGATCGGTTGACCAAGTTGACCCGCTTCGTATATTTATCATCTTTTGTTTCAAAATTTCGATTACAAGGCAACCGAGCTGGCCCGCCTTGCCGGGATCCCGGTTGCTGTTTGCCAAGCCAACTCGGTTAAGCGAGTTGAAAATGTCACCTTTTCCCCACGTAATCGGCTTTTTGCCGAGTTGCATGGCCCGGTAAAGCGAGCTGAAAAACTGTTTGACTCGTTCTGCCGCGCGTTTGTTTACTTGATTATATGAATAAATATATCTGAAATGAACTCAGATAGAGCAGCGAAGACTTAATAAATTAATTAGTCTTCGTGTCGACGCTTTCGCGAGTTAGTCAAGACAATAACAGTCTTTTTATTAACGATACTTACAAAAAATTGCATCGACATAAATAACAGTGTAAAACTGCAGTAAAAGTAACGTAACTTTGCCCAAATGAAGCAATATTTGCTTAGTAATTGCGAATTTCGGGTTGAAATCATCGACGTCAACTCAAACTACTCATCCCGGCTTACCTCATGTAATCGGCCCCTTAGTCTTAAAGAAAACGATAACGTTTTCGAAACGAAACACGCCTTAAGCCTAGTTTACACGAGCAATTTTTCCTTGACAAGTTTTTCGTTGACAAGTCTCCTTGTTGAAAAGCTAGCATGCCAGCTTTTTTAAAGGGAGACTTGTCAAGGAAAAACTTGCCATGTTTCCTCATACACACGGCCGGGCAAATAAAACTTGTCAAGTTGAAAATCGCCAAAGAAAAATTGCCCGTGTAAACTAGGCTTTAGACTATGTACACACAGTAACGTTTCCGAGCGTTTTCGTATTGTTTACTGTTCTCAAGGGAATCGAGAACAATCAGCTCATTACTTGAAACAATACGAAAACGCTAGGAAACGTTACCATGTACACATAGTCTAAAGGCCGTTTTTCCACTTCAACCGTACTGTACAAAACATAGCGTTTTTCTTTGTTTTGTGAGCTCATAACGTACGAGAAGAACTTAAAGGCAAAAAAACGTTTCAGTGCATTAAGCGTGAAGTGGAAAACGTTTTTAGATCCGTTCTCCACTTGAACCGTACCGTATCCAAAGTAGCGTTGTCTTTTGTCTTAAAGTCATTATAGTTCTGCTCGAGAGCTCACAAGACAAAGAGAAACTCTGCGATTCGTACGATACGGTTAATTAAAGTTTGGAACGGCTTTGCACGGGCTGCACTACGGAGAATTAAGATCAATTTGTCTCAACAGTTCGATCCCCGCGGGTGAGAGGAATAAAATTTTCCATACGCTTATCATTATTATTGTGTTTCAAATCCTCCATTTTAATAAACTGTTTACAAAAACCCGTCGGTCTGTCTATGGTAATGCTCGATATGGCTTTGACTATATACTAAAACGCTATATACTAAAGTACCTTTACTGAAGCAAATCTTCTTGTCTGTTTGCTGAAACTTCTCAAGTGACGAGTAACAGCTGTTTTGTTTACAACAGTCGTTTATGAATATAATAATCGCGCCACTGAAAAGGAAGGGACATTCGTGTCCCCAGAGGGTACGATAAAGCGCGCCATCTGGTCAGTTCTGCCTGAAGGCAAATTTTGATTAGTTGTCGTAACAGTGTCAGTGTTGAGCCGGAGCCTAGTTCAATATAGTTGGAGCGTCTGACTGAACGTCTTTTGAATCGTTTCAATTAAAATATTAGACTGAAATCGCAATCTTGTTAGGAAGATGAAAGTCCAACAAACCACTTTAAGGAAAAATCACAACGAATACATAATATTTCAAAAATATATTTTAAAGGCGCCCTCCAGTTCGTTATGTGCATGTATGAAACGTAACTAATGTTTACAGTTTATTTACAAAAAATATACTGATATTCTATTCAGTTCGTAAGTTTTTCTTGCTTCCTTTTCATTACTTGTACTTGAAAATAAACATTTTTAGAAGAAATTGAAGAATTCAGAAGAGATATCCTTGCCGTATCATTTAGGCTTTTTCCACGTTGCTCTGAACAGTTTATACTGAGTGGAGTACTTCATGTAATTATCTACGAATGTCTTGTTTGTGAGATTCAAAACAAAGATGGAAGATCGTGCACAGAACGGACTGGAGAGCACCTTTAATGCTAACGTTTCGTTACTAACCTAGCAACATCTTTGGAGAGTATAAAATATTTACAGAGATTACCTAACTGAGGATATGGGGAGCACGGGTGACGTGTGCTGTTAGCGCGCTGCCTCTCGCCAAATAGTTAAGCCCGTTAGACGGGGTTAGTACTTGGATGGGTGACCGCTTGGGAATGACCCCGTTGTCCGGCTTGGACTCATGTGAGTAGAGTTGTAGTTGATCTCTCCTGTGCTACGAGGGTTTTTCGCCGGGTTCTCCGGTTTTCCTCCCTCCATAAAATCAACACCTAACATCTCAGCTGTGATCCGTGGTCTGAACCGTGTCGTTGGCGGCTGCTTCGAGCGCCTTTGATATGCCTCGACACGGCCACGTTGATCTGCGTCCTTCGCAATTCAGCCGCTGGCTGCAAGTAAGGATGATTAGCCACCCAGTCCTTTACATCCTTTATACTTCTATATCGCTATATCTACTTTTGTATTAGTTAACTTACTTAGCCTTTTCATCTCAATCTTTGTAAATATTATCGCTCTGAAGATGTTACTAAGTTAGTAACAAAACGTCTGCATTTGTTTTTTGAAATATTATGTATTTGTTATGGTTTCTTTTTTTTCAAAGTTAGTTGCTGGGCGGTTATTAGAACTTTGCAGGTTCGTTCCCTGTGTGCAACGCAGAAATCGTTTTCTAAATTTTCAAATACTTGAGCAGGACGAACGTCTACCTGTTACACTAGTATATACCAAGCTTTCAAACGTGCCACGTGCATTATTTACGTACAACTCATCATATCATGATCAACAGCTGCTACCAACTACTGTAGCGTGCGCCTTTATGCTGATGACACCTTGCTTTACTTTAGCAGTAAATCAATCTCTGAGATTGGAAATAGCCTAACTCACGATCTTAACAGCATAATCAATTGGCTTAGTAATAACTTCTTGTTCCTTAATTATGACAAAACTAAAGTTATGCTGATGGGTACTAATCAAAGGTTAAGTTTAGTTAAAAACTTTACTGTTAAAGCCAATGACACTATTCTATCTCGAGCTTATATACATTTAAGTATCTAGGTGTCATTCTTGATCCAAACTTATCGTGGAATGATCATATAGATCACTTAGCTAATAAGATCTCATCTAGGCTTGGTGTGCTCCGCAAAGCACGTAAAGTACTTCCTAGAGAGGCCTGTATCACACTATATAACAGTATGGTCCTCCCCCTTTTTGACTATTGTTCTGTCATCTGGGGTACGTGTGGTAAAATGAATCTGGACTATCTAGATAAACTTCAGTTGCGAGCTGCTAGATCTAATTGAACGGCTGCCCTTGACTTTTGGTATAACATATACTGTTTTGACCAAAGAGTAAACACGTGTACTCTTTGCTCAAAAAAGTTAGAAAAAGTTAGCAACATTAGTTATAAACTTAACTAAGTTTTACAAAATTGCAATATAATCGATAAATATGTTAACCGAGTTAAGAACTTAAAATAGCAACACCTGGTGTAGTTTACCTGTACAGCAGCACGTATCTATTCAACAAGAATCAAACACTTAAAAATTCAAAATGCAACTAAAATAGGTAACTTACTGTAAGAATAGCAGGGTTTGAATTCTTGTACGGAAAAGACCTCTTTTTATCTTTCTCATATTTTGTTAAAAATACATTTCTAAGAAAATATAGCAAACCTACATATTAATACATACATGGTATAGTCAGGTGTATACAGCTTATTCAAAGTGTATATGAAATGAAAATTAAGTTTGTTTAATTTGGAAGAACTCTTGATATTGTAAAGTAACATCTTCCACAGTTTTTTCATATCTTACTTCATTCTTGAGATCTTACTATTTGTTTGATATGTAAATGATCACACGACATATTAATCTCTTAAATCGATCGAACCTGTGTTTGTTTAAAGTCATGAGACAAATACACCTACATGCCCAGTTTCGTGTGACTTTGTTCCATAACTTCAACAATATTCCTAATTTTCATAAGGGAAGGGAAGGGGAAGGGAAGGGGAAGGGGAAGGGAAAGGGAAGGGGAAGGGGAAGGGGAAGGGGAAGGGGAAGGGGAAGGGGAGGGGACGGGGAAGGGGAAGGGGAAGGGAAAGGGAAGGGGAAGGGGAAGGGGAAGGGGAAGGGGAAGGGGAAGGGGAAGGGGAAGGGGAAGGGGAAGGGGAAGGGAAGGGGAAGGGAAAGGGAAGGGGAAGGGGAAGGGGAAGGGCAGGGGAAGGGAAGGGGGGAGGGAAGGGGAAGGGAATAGAAAGAAAGAAAGGAAGAAAGAAAGAAAGGTGAAGGAAAGAAAGGAAAGAAAGAAAGAAAGAAAGAAAGAAGAAAGAAAGAAGGTGAAGGTGAAGGGAAGGTGAAGGGAAGGAAGGAAGGAAGGCGAAGGAAGGAAGGAAGGAAGAGGAAGGAAGAAGGAAGGAAGAAGGAAGGAAGGCAGGAAGGAAGGAAGGAAGGCAGAGGGGAAGGAGGGCAGAGGGGCAGGAGGGCAGGAAGGCAGAGGGCAGAGGCAGAGGCAGAGAAGGCAGGAGGGCAGAGGGCAGAGGGAAGGAAGGAGAGGGCAGAGGGAAGGGCAGAGGGCAGAGGGCAGAGGGCAGAGGAAGGAAGAGGGCAGAGGGCAGAGGGCAGAGAGGGCAGAGAGGGAAGGAAAGAAGAAAGGAAGAAAGAAGAAAGAAAGAAAGAAAGAAAGAAAGAAAGAAAGAAAGAAAGAAAGAAAGAAAGAAAGAAAGAAAGAAAGAAAGAAAGAAAGAAAGAAAGAAAGAAAGAAAGAAAGAAAGAAAGAAAGAAAGAAAGAAAGAAAGAAAGAAAGAAAGAAAGAAAGAAAGAAAGAAAGAAAGAAAGAAAGAAAGAAAGAAAGAAAGAAAGAAAGAAAGAAAGAAAGAAAGAAAGAAAGAAAGAAAGAAAGAAAGAAAGAAAGAAAGAAAGAAAGAAAGAAAGAAAGAAAGAAAGAAAGAAAGAAAGAAAGAAAGAAAGAAAGAAAGAAAGAAAGAAAGAAAGAAAGAAAGAAAGAAAGAAAGAAAGAAAGAAAGAAAGAAAGAAAGAAAGAAAGAAAGAAAGAAAGAAAGAAAGAAAGAAAGAAAGAAAGAAAGAAAGAAAGAAAGAAAGAAAGAAAGAAAGAAAGCATTTAACTGAACAGACAACGGCAAAATGAAATCTATTTGTTAATTAGATAGCAAGTAAGAAATTAAGTATACCCAGTACAGCGCAATCATGCAGCAAAAAATAGAGGCGCCTAAGAATGGAAGATTCCCCCCTCCCCATTTTAACCCAGAAACAATGATTATGTTTGGTCTTTTTAAATAATCTTGAGGAACTAAGGATCATAAGTTAGTTTCTACTGCAACAGTTAGATTGCTCGCTCTCAATTTCTATGAAATAATGGGTGGCTAGGGCGCACCCTTACAGCATGTTCGTTTGAAGCTCAAAACCAACATCATTATTTCCCTTGTCTTCGGTCGTCTCGCTTCCTTAGTTATTACATCATTTATTACGACATTATCTAATTGTTAATTGGAAAAATGAAGAAATGAAAAGGCGGAAATAGACATAAAGAAAATATACAGTATGTGCCTAGATTAAAGTGCTTATGAAATGAAATTTTCTCTAATTTCTTTATTTCATAATATAAAAATATAGAAATCGCTGATATTGCTACATATGCTCACTTTGTTTTTACGTATTCAGAAAGTGTTTTATTTTTATATTTAAACTTGACGAACCGCAGCGTATCTTAAGTCAAAATGTCAGCAAAGACTGAGACGAGTAACAATACCTGTGACGTCACAAGGTAGATCAAGACTAAACTATATGATAATGATCCACCGTATGACGTCAAATATTTCTTGTGGCCGCGGTATTGTGTTGACGTTTCATGGCCCTAGCTATCAACTTTGAACTGAATAATAAATAGTTTTCCGAGGACGTAAATAGTAAGTGAACATATGTAGGAATATCAGAATTTTCTATATTTTTCTACTGTCAAATAATATAAAAGCAAAAATTTAATTTCATAAGCACTTTAATGACCAAAAATATTGTCAACAAACTTACGTTTTATACAACTGTTTCTCATCGGTAGTACGCCTCTTCAAGCTAAACAAACCAAAAAATTTGAGCAGCTTCAAAAAAACTTGTTAAGATACTTATGAAGCAAAAATTAGGTCTTTCATATTTGAAATAACACTTAGAATGGCAGAATAACATCTTTTTGAGTTTTTCGTTTCGTTGCTTTGTTGTTGAGCCATTTCAGTTAGTTTGATATGTAAATTAAAAATATTGACGTCGCATGTGCACAATAACTTATCAGAGAAAGTTACATATCGTTGCTATTATCAAACAAACTCAAATTAAGCATGTAGGCGTGTTTCTTCCACAACACCAAACATAGAATTTTCAATCAATTGTATTTGATATTGGACTAATTAGAGAAAAGAAATATCACCTTCTCCGATAACTTATTATGCACGTGTGACGTAAAGATGTATAATTTGCATATAAAACAAACTGAAAGCAAGGAAACAAAAAACAGCAAATGATGTTGCTTTGTCATTTTTAAGCCAGCCGCACACGAGAGCAACTAGCTGAGCTAACCGCCTCGCGAGGCCATTTGCTCAGCAAAATTCTCTCGTGTGCGCGTTGTTTTTCCTGAGAATTTGACCTCATGTGCGGCTGGCTTAAGTGTTCTTTCAAATACAACAGACTAAATAATTTTTGCTTAATATAGGCACTTTAAAACACAAAATAGTTACAAACAGTAACATATTGAGTTTTCTACGAGCAATGGAAAATAAAACTAATTTTCATTCTATACATACCTTGTCCTGTGAGACGAAGCTGTTCTGTCCAGAGTAGATCCTTCCCTGTATTGAATAAAAAGCTCAACCAGATTGATCAAACAGTCATTATGAATATATAATAGCGCAAACTCCAAAATAAGTCAAGTAAGGTTAGATTTTTCGTACAAATTTCTCACAAAATGACGTGGTCATGTCAATCTATCGAGCGAAAACTAATGCAAGTTAAACTTCTTTCTGTCCACTAAATAGAAAATAGAATTGTAAAACTTGATATTTATAATTTCAAGAGTTATTTTCAATGACACAGTTTGTTAAAACTTGATGTTTCAACCTCATATATACTCTAGGTTTAGGTTTAATAACTTCATCATAAAAAAAACAACATTTTACATCAGATGATAGGTGAGCAGACAGAACATAGCCCCAATTGAATCTGCCTACCATAAATTTTACAGACGAATAACATGCATTATGGTACAACAAATATAGTTTAGATAAAATACTATGAAAACACAAGAATTAAAAATAAAGAAAATTACGAGGGTGTATAAGCATTAAAAATAAAAAAAAATAAATTACGAAGGTGTATAAACATTCAAAGTTTCATAGAAGTGGGTTCTCAGATTCCTCTTAAACACTCCAGTCTTCGCAACGGTCTTCAAATCATCTGACAGTAGGTTCCAAGTTTAATTACTCTTGGAAAATACGAGTGTCTATAAAATTCAGTGTTACATCTAATCTCATCAAAATTATTGATGTTAAAAGATCTAATATTATATTTAACAATCCGTTTTTTGGCAATATTTGAAATATCTAGATCATATAGGCCGTTTTGGCATTTGAAAAAGAAAACCAGATCGTTACACATTCTTCTATGTTCTAATGGAAGCAAATTCAAACTGACAAGTCTCTCCGGGTAATTGGAGTATAGGGGGTAATCGAGAATAAATTTGGTCGCTCTACGTTGAAAATTTTCCAACATACGCTTGTATGTGACTTGTTCTGGGGACCACAGTTCAGTAGCATATTCCAGTTGAGGTTTTATCAACGAACAGTACAGAATTTTCCTGATGTGGACATCCTTTATATCTCTGCATACCCTTTTGACTAAACCCAAAGTTCTATTCGCTTTCAAAGTTATTTCTGATATGTGTTGAGCCCAGCGCAGGTCATCTGTCACCGAAATTCCTAGATCCTTCACTGACTTAACTCGATCCAGCAACACGCCATTCATATCATAATGGATATCCTTGGAAGACTTTTTATGCGAAAAACGCATAAAATTACATTTTTTAGTACTGAACTGCATCTGCCATCTCCTACTCCAGTCATGAACATTTGATAGGTCACTCTGAAATTGTTCTACATCCGCTGCGTTTTTTATAACTCTAAACATTTTGCTGTCATCGACATATAGGCCCATTCGGGAGGGAGATGCTATCTGGTTTGGCAAGTCATTTATGAATAGTGTGAACAATAAAGGTCCCAAAATAGAGCCTTGTGGGACTCCCGAGGAAACAGTCTGCCAATCCGATTGTTGTCCCTCCAAAACAACCCTTTGCTTTCTAAAAGACAAATAGCTCCTGAGCCACAGCATTAATCGCCCACGAAATCCAAACTCTTCCAGCTTATGAAACAACAAGGGATGGGATACCTTCTCGAAGGCTTTAGTAAAGTCAAGATAGATAGTGTCTATCTCATTTCGTTTATCCAAAGCTTCCAAAATATTATGGTAAACCTGAATCAGTTGCGTAGAACAATTTTTCTGTCGTTGGAAGCCATGTTGCATATCATTAATTCTAGATTGTATGAAATCATAAATGTGGTTATAAACACACCTTTCCAGTACTTTCGAGAGAATACATAATGATGAAATCGGTCTGTAGTTTTCTACGCAAGCAGCATTTCCGTTTTTAAAAACAGGTGTCACATTCGCTTCCTTCCATGTAGTTGGCATAATTCCATTTTATGACTATATATACACTCGTCCCCAAACCATTATTAGGGAGGTTTAGATTCAGTGCGAGTGCGAGTTCGAGTACGAGATTGTCACGTACGCAACTTTTGGCGGGAAAAGACGAGGAAACTCGAAGTAAACAACCTCGTTCACTACGACTTTTTACGAAAATCTCATACCATAGAGAACGAGTTTTTTCTTTAGGAAAACAGTTAGTTCTGCTACAATATATCGCTATACAATGACTGCCAAAACTCCACAAAGAGAGCTTTTCATACAGAAACCAGAACATATGACTGTTGTTTTGTAAGAGAGTTGTTGTTGATCGAGCCGTACATGCACAAACAGCAGTCGAAAGAAAGAGGACAAGTATGGAAGCTCATAGTGGAAAACATAAACAAAATGGAGCGGCCCAAGTTTCGTGTGGTAGTTAGAGAAGTTCGCGACAGGTTTGTAAAACTAATGGCGAATTTTGAAAGCGACGAATTTTTTGAAAACGACTGAGAACGACGAAAGGAGAGCGTCTGGAATACAAGGAATTGATTACGACGAAGTTTATCATGGTTTGCCTGATATACATAACCGAATGGAGGATGCGAAACTTATTTGGGAAACAGCCAACGACAAGGAGAAACGAAAGGCAGAAGAGGATCCATCCGGGCAAACAAACCTTGGTAGCAAACGAAGGGCTCTTGCCAGACGTGAAATGTCATTTTTACAAAACCGAAATTCGCTTCTGCACTCATCATCTAGCATCAAGTCTAGGGCGAAGCGATCATAATTCCAGTATGGATATATAGAAGCAGATTTCTCAGCTTCTTTTGTAAGTAACACGAACTCTTGCTCATCAATTAAATCTTCAGAGTAAAGAAAAGCAGCAGCAATAACTAAGTCATCATCATCCATCTTGTTCCTATCTGCAGAGTCGAACTCGAACTCGAATATAATTAAAATCTAAACACTATTCAACACACGGCGAGTTTGAGTGTAACCCAGTCCTCTGCGCGGATTTACTCGTACTCGAACTCGCACTCGCACCAAATCTAAACCTCCCTATTTACATCAAGTATGAGTGGTCGGCAAGAGATTCACAAGGTGGAAAACGTAATCTTATTATAAACATCAATGTGCTCAAAATAAAACACGGAGTAAAAGCCATCGAACACAAGGATATGAAAACAGAGATAATAGTTAGATATAAAATACTTGTATTTCAAATATACAGTATGTTAATTATAAAAGCACAGACCCAAACTTACCCACTAAGTCTCTCTTGTACCATAACAGATAAAGTTCGGTTTTTCGAACCTATTGAAATAAAACCCACAGATAAATGCATATACAGTTTAAAAGGCATGACAAAATTACTGCATCCTGATTGGTCGGGAATTTTTAGGAGTTTTACAGCCCGATGGACCGCAGGCCCCGAATGGTTTATTTGGATAAAGGCCGAGGTTCGAGGTAATAAACTGAGTTATTTAATAGTTGAGGAGGTTTTCTAAAAAGCATATCAATTACTATATATTGCCCTGGAGACCTGGAAATATCTAGATGTTGCCCTGTTGACCAAGGAAATATCTATAGCCCACTTGCACTTATTCCCTTGGTGAAGGAGAAATGCTTATAAATTATAGAATTTTCATTCATCGTTTGCTCTGTTGAACGTCGGAACTTAGAAGTTGTCTTCCAGATGCACCGTTTTGACGTCATCTGCAAGAGGTCTATATACAACCTTGAATTTTTAATTATCGGTTCTCTTGGGATGTATCGTAGATACATATCTCTATTACTATCTACAACTATTAAAGAAGTATAGGTTATTTTGAGATCACGAAGGGATATGTAATTTATTTACCAAGGACGAAGCCCCGAGGTGAATAAACACATATCTCCGATGGACCTCAAAATAACGTACTTAATTTTCACATGGGCGAGGTTGACAGGAGTCACAAGGGGAATATTCAGGGGAATATCAGAGGGGAATATTAGAGGGGAATATTAATCTATTGTTTTTTCCGGGGCTATTGTATATATTCCCCGAAAAGAACAAAGGAAACCGAGGTATGTGAAAATTAATATCATTTATTACACTCTGGAAAGTGCAAAGTAATGCTACCATGGCAAAAGTCATAAAAATTTAATCGCAGTGGAACAATTGCGGCACGATATCAATTAAGAATTATAGCTTAAAGGGTATTGGTAATAAAAATTAAGTTTATCTCATTTGAAAGAACTTGTCAAATGGTATAAGAAGACCTTTTACAATTTTTCCGTATCTGTTTTGGTTTTAGAAATATTTTGACGAAAGACAGCGTGCTGTCCGCCATCTTGGAATTATTTCCGATATGCAAAATTACGCATGTGACGACATAACCAGGGTAAAGTGAAATTTTTATCTTGCCAACTTTATGACATTATGAGCTAGAAACTCGATTTTTTGTTGCGCTATTTCCATTTTAAATTTACCCACAACATTTAAAAAGCCTTCAGTGGAAATTTGTTAGACTTTTGTTGTTTATATAAATCGTAATATTTAAAAATTTATCCAAATATATCCGGCAATTTTGTCTCGTTTTTCAAATATCACTCGTAGTGTACAACCTTAATTGTACTCGCTATCATATGATT
Organism: Corallium rubrum; assembly: GCA_964035015.1. Taxonomy (NCBI): domain Eukaryota; kingdom Metazoa; phylum Cnidaria; class Anthozoa; order Scleralcyonacea; family Coralliidae; genus Corallium; species Corallium rubrum. Next base: position 13,738,055 of record OZ036010.1, read on the forward strand.
ACCCATAGAAACCAGATATACAGTGCTAAAGAGCGATGCTCTATTTGACGTAAAAAAGGGGAGTTGCATTCTTGTCTCCAGAGCCCACGTTTCGATTGGCGTATGATTTCCACGGGCCTGTCCACGGACTACGTACGGCTGCCACAAAAAAGTGACAACAAAAATATAAAGCTACCCAATATGAGCCGCTCAGCGCCCACTCGTCATGGCACCCCAACCATGCAATCAATAAATTTTGTGATATAAGCATATCAGCCAGTCGTGATAGATACATTTTAACCTTACCTTTAAAGAATGACAAAGCATTTGTGTTTAACCAGTTCAGTGATTTGACCGTAAATCCATTGATGTCATAAGCAACCTAAAAGGTTTCAAAATAACAGCTTTAAATATTGTTTATTCACAGATCGAGGAGCAATTATTTTATGAACTTCCCCTCAACAACAAACTATAATTACTCGGGATACTGCGGTAGACCGAGTTTAGGTTTCGGCTCCGTTTGTTGGTTTTTTTGGTTTTTTGTCTTTGTTCCGAACTGGAAATTATTGCATCAGGCTTTGCGCCGCTGATGCGTGATAAATGCTAATCTTCATGCTTAATTCTTTCTTCGCTTTCCTGATGTCTGATCAAGTTGTTTGAAGTCAACTAGTCAAGTGTTCTTTCTTGGACGCGTTCAGTGTGTTCACAGACATAGTTTTTAGTCAGTAATGTCGCTGGCAAGGTATTATTATTATTATTATTATTATTATTATTATTATTATTATTATTATTATTATTATTATTATTATTATTATTATTCAAAAATTTACACAGAGAATAGCTACATAAAAGCTAATTTGGAATGCATATTACATATAGTTATAGAAATATTCAAATATGCGTACAATTCTACTAATTTATTATAATACTATAGTTCAAAATTCAATTACTTTACATACAAATTTAATTCAAGTTACAAATAGAAAATTTTAAACCATATATCTTTTAGTTGCTTCAGGGACATAGTGTTGAATTAAACTTATCAATGGCGTAGGCGATTGGGCTCCTCATAAAACGTTCAGTTTTTCCAGTAAAGTTATGGTATCTTGATCAAGGTATCTTGATCTTATATACGCTTACAATCGTACACGCCGTTGATTAAGTGAACTTTATAAAACTTTAGCCTGACTAAGAACATGATCATGATGTGTTGGTATTTAACGTCCGAAGGGACTCGACATATGGAGGCTGTGTGGAAATACATGAAATACAGACAATCGTGTTTTGTGTATTGCGAATTGTGTTTTCTATATGTTACGATTAGTGTTGACTTTTGTCTGTGACGACCAATGACGTTTATACTTTTGTAGATTTTAGCACTGTATGCGATGTGACGCATGCAGCTGCGAGTTTGCAGTAACCCGAGTGAACGCCTGACCAGACGTCTTGTTTCTTTTTAAAAACGTTTTTCTGTTAGAAAACAAAACATGGTGGAAGATTTTCGAAATACAAACAAAGTAGCGCTTCAATATAAATTTGCACTATGAACGGTTGTCTTTAAGAAGTAAGGCATTTTCATATATTGAGATTTGTCATGCATATATCAGGGTTCGAAATAGCAGCTGGGTGCCGGCGATAGCTGACAGTTTTAGGACCTTGCCGGCGATTTCTAATTTCAAAATATAACTCAACTTTGTGTTATCGGCGAAATTGCTTTTGCCAAGATCAAAATTATGGTAATTTGTGTATTATTATTTTAATCTGTATATAATCGTAAAAGAAATCAATATTTGCTTAGCCAGATTGTGTAAACAAGGGTCAGACTAATGGCGCCATTGCGAAGATGAACGAACGTGACGAGAACGTAACTTTGCTGTTTGGGAAACAGCCGACAAAAATTTTGACCTACAAAAAACAGCCTACAAAATTAGGCATATTTTCTGAACGTTATTTCGAACCCTGTATATGCATGACAAATCTCAATATATAAAATATCCAAAAGCTAAGAAATTAACAAAATTGAAAAGAATTCAAAAGGAAAATTGAAAAGAAATTGACGCCATAGGGTGAAAATTACGTAAACCTTTTCAAACTTAACAACTCAACGCCGCTTAAATCAAATTAAACTTTTAGCCCGCTTCATGTAATTAAATAAAATAAACAATCAAAATAATCCGATAAAATAACTAAATAAATACACAAACCTCTCCAATGTAATGTTGGATTAAAAACCCAGAAAATTCTTGGTTACTAGACACGTAAAAGGGCTCCTTTTTGAATGCGGAATTCATCTTCTTAAGTAAACTAAGGTCGTTTATTGTACCTCTTGATTCAGTATTTGTGTGAAGAAAATCAAGAAGTCCTTTTGGCTGTAGTAAAGTGAAGACATTGTAATTTTACACACGTCTAATCTAGTGTTACTAATATATAATTTTTATCTTCCTCTCTTTCATTCAGCATTTTACAAATTTACCTTGAATAAAAAAGGAACTGATCCAGGTTTATCACTCTCTTTATATGAATCATCCAAGAAAATCCCTTCTTGTTCTAATTCCGTCTACCCAACAAAAAAATAACACACCGCAAACAAAATGAAAAGAATTTCTCAAGGGTTAAAATCCCTCCAAATAATCTGTTTAGTCTTAAAATGTAGGACAACTACCAAAATAGACCATTTGCACCATGACGTGAAATGCGTTGGGTGATAACAACTTACAGAATGCTTTGCCAGTATTCTGCGATTTCGACGAATAGGGATGACTCAAAAAGACTAGTCCAGTTCTTTCGCGGCTTTTCCATCATAAACACTAACCTTCATCGGAATTATGGTTTACCCCCTAGCTTATAGGGAAAAGATTTTTGGCGACATATTTTGGAAATCCGCAAAAGGACTGTATGGGTTGCTTTGAGTCATCCCTTTTAGCCGAAACCAGTGAACTCCATATACACCTAGAAGGCTGACTGCCAAAAAATTGGTAGAGTACTGGGTTTTAATTTAAGTCAGAGGGACAACGCCTCTCGCTTCAGGACACTAAGCAAGAAATACCTGGTACCAAGGCACTGTTGCGACAATGGCACAAGCTCAAGGTTGGAAAAGACGGTTTACTACGTCGAGAAAGCGGCCCTTACAAACAGCTGGTATTACCACAAAAGTTTCACTTACAATCTTCAAGGAACTCCATCAAGAGATGGGACATTCGGGAGCAACTAGGGTGGTGCAGTTAGCTAGAGAGCGTTTCTACTGGCCCAACATGGTAAAGGTCATCACTCACTTTGTAACCAACGTCTGTGGACGTCTGAAACAGCGAAAACCAGTTTTTCAAGCACGTGCACCGCTTTGCAACATAACTACTACGTCCCCATTCGAACTAATATCCATCGACTACATGATTGGAGAAAAGTTCGGGCAGTTATGAGTACACTCTAAAAACTAGTGTGTAAAAAAGCACACGTATCGTGTAATTTTACACACCGAAGGTGTGTACAAATACACACCTTAGTCGCTAAAGCCCACGCATGATCAAAATTACACACCTTGTGTGATTTATTACACACCATGTGTGTTTTATTACACACCATGCGTGCTTTATTACACACGTATATTATACATGTGTGTTATTTTACACGCACTTTTTTGTGTGTAAATTTTACACACGTTTGCAAATTATGAAGCGTGTTAATTCACACAGCTTTTTTGAGAAAACACACCTTTGGTAAAAAACACACTGTTCGAATTGACACACCTTGCTTCATTTAACACGGCTTTTTTCAGAAAACACGCCTTGGTAAAAAAACACACCGTTTGCCAATTTACGTCACACCTTTCGAGCATTTTTATAGCATGTTTATCGAAAATTTATCTCACTGTCTGAATTTGTTTAACCACTCTGTCATGATTTATACTTGCATATTTACTCATTTTATGGCGATGCGAGTGTTTTTAATACTACAGTAAATATGAGTGATGTATTTTGCATATCTTCGCTAGTATCGTATGCGAATTAAACAAATTTAAAGTAAACAAAATAGGTTTAGGGGGTGTGTTGGGGTCAGGCTTTCAGAAGTACCCAGGTTATTTTGTCGTCTGACATCGTGTAAACATGGCGTCTTATTGCCTTCACACCGTTCAGCTCTGGAGTTTTCGGGAGATTAATAGATTTATTTACCCACAGCAATCTAAACCAAGTTGGAATGGATGAATTATCTATTTTATGAATTATCCTGGTTATTATGAAAACAGGTATGAGTATTTATACATGGAGAATAATACATGGGATGCTTGCAAACATGAAATTTATTTCGAGTGTCACTTATCAAACACAGTCACGAGAATATATTTCCAAACATCCATGTTTTGTTACAAAACAATTGTCATATTTTCTCACTAAAACGGGAGCCGTAAACTCTAAATAAGTAGATTTTATACAATGAAGCGCATATAATATCATAAATTGCATATTTGATGGGATTGTGACACATTGGGCTATTGCATTTAATAGCCGTATCCCCCCTATCGAGGACAAGGGTTTTTTACTATATCCCTGAGGAATTCCTATCTTAAAACAGTCCCCTGAAGAATTCCTGTCGACAGCGTCTACCCTCAGTAGAAATTCATGTTTACCCCTGAAGAATTTCATTTTTTGCACTTGACCAATGAAGAAATCTCAGTCAAAATACCCCTTACACAAACTGACTACAAAAGTTCAACACTAGCAGTGTCTTTGTCAACAACAAACTTCTTTGTTCCTTTTTCCACAACATTTAAAACACCATGCCATGACAAACTAGTACATCTCCAGACTTCCTTCTTCTCTGTTCTTTTCACTTGGTAGGCCATGTATTGTTTCTTGAAGTCAACAGTATCCAAAACTGTTATCACAAACATTTTTTCTTCCTCCCACACAATGATTTCATCTAGTTGCCCAAATAAAGGGTAGTCTTGCTGTGAATTAGCTTTCATCTCTGCAAGCCGAAGGACAGCACCAGGACGATATTGCACACCATGAATAATTGTCTGTTTTGCTCTGCAAGAGAGAGAAATAATATGAGCAGTTTGCAATACATAGGCCAGCATACCAAAGAGTAAGTAAATTCATTTGAATTGAACAATTACCAACAACTTCCTATATATTTTTCAATATGTGACAAAGAAACATGTCTTCACATCTTAACAATCCAATGTAGAAATTGATAGTTATACTAACTTGGTTCCGATGAATCTATCTCGTCTTGTTTGAATCTCCATTGTCTCATAAATGAGGTTGGCAAAGGGATGATCATTAAGATCCACTTCGGATTCATCTACCGATACAATAGCATATACAATGAATTAATATATTATTCTGTAAAGCTGCATGTATTAGAGTTTATCTGCTAATTCCTCTATACATGCACATATATATATAAGCATATAAGCATTATATATTTACCTGCTGCAACAACATCTCCTTTGTATAAGTATCCAGTGGCTGTTTGGCCTTCATTGCTCAATAAATTCCAGCACATTGCCCTTTTTAATATAATATTAGAAAATTAGAACTCTAAAATTAGAACTCTAAAAAATGGAACTCAGAAACTTTTTATATATTAAAGTTATGATATAAAAACTTTTTAATATATATATTTTTAGTAATATTTATATATACTAATTTAATATAAATTAGAGGAATTTACAGAATGCCTTTTGTACACATATGGTATTATTCTGACTTCCTGATTTTAAGTAACTTCCTCCTAAGTCACTACTAAGACAGAGTAAACAAATTTATTGATGTAAAATATTACCTCTGATGCCTAAAAGCTAATGTTTTAGGGATATTCTTGAAGTTTTTAGACACCAGTCCTTTAAGAAAAGAGTGTTTTGCTTCGAATCGCATTGTCCAGAAATTAATCGCTGGACCAAACCTATATAATATAAATATATTATTCATTTACAAGTATATACTTCACATTAAGCAACATGCAGTGATGCATTAATTAAGATGACATCATTACTCATGTTATAAGTTCAATGAATGAAATAACTAAGTTTGACTTAAAATTTAATTTGAGTAAATAATTCAGATTCAGTAAATAATTTAAGATAATTGTAATACATGGACAATATTACCAATGATAACTACATGTATATGAAAATAAAAACATACTTCAAAATGTCATCTGGAACATGTACCAAGTAATGCATTTTCGGTATGATGGGTGCACCTGGGTAAATTTGTTTGAACAATTTATGATGTTCTTCGATCAGCACTCGTAAGTAGGTAACTTCATCAACACATATTGTACGAGATGTGCACATTTGAACAATGTTCCACAACTTCTGTATGCAAAGCCATTGTACCAATTCACTATCCACGTAATCTCCCAATATTATAGGCAAGAACCTGAATAGACACCACATTTGCGAAGCTGAAATTAATAGAAAAAATAATATTAATATTATACGCTGATCATTACAATGTACCTTGATTTATTTGTTCTCCGAGGACATTTTAAAAACTGTAAGATTCTTGAAGGTTCCTTTTGTGATTAAATATAGCTGTACAGTACAAACTAGGGTTAGATAAGATGAAGAGCTGGGTTTCCAAAATAGATAATCTGTGGTTAGTCTATAATTCATATATTAAAGCCTGGTCTCCATATAGCCATAAGAGCCAGAGGCATGGCTAGTGGCTACTGCAAGGCGCAATTATCCAATTGCATACCGTCTTTTATTGCTGGTGAATTCAACATGATTGGACAATTGTACCTAATTGCCGCAGGCTGTTACGGCTATGTGGAAACCATGCTTAAGTTTGTTTGTTAAACCATATAACTACAGTAATATGTATAGTATGTAGAATAATTACAGCACTAACCACTTTGTTTTAACTTTGTATCACCAGCGGCATTAAGACACTCCCTAGTAATGTAGGTGGGCTTGTTTTTCTGATTCATATAACCAAAGTTAAAGCTTTCTATGATTTGATTTAGTCTCTTCAATGTGAAACACTTCTCTTCATCAATCAAATATTTTAATAGCAATTTTGTTTCAAAGGGTATAATCCCTTCAAACAAGATGTGCATAATGTCTTCTGGGAAACATTTGCACACATTAAAATGTGATATAGAATGCAAGACACTTAAGCAATTTATTCCATATGTGGTAGATAACCTTTCTCGCACCACTTTGGAATTGTTTTGATCCTCAATTAGGTTGCAAAATTGTAAATGACTGGCTAAGTCTCTTGATTGAAACAGCGAACTGTTGAACTATAAAATAAAAACAGACAGATCAATGCTTCAGTAATAAGGCAATAAACATAACTTTTTGAGGGCATATTGTATTTGTGCATGGCCTGTGTAGTAACTACAAGGGCCACGAATAAACAATATCACAAATGAACAATATATTATGATCTGACAAAAGTCATGTTATTATCATCATCACTATATACTGTACAAGGTCAAATGTGGCCAAAATTAATAAATGTAACACACAAATGTCAGTTTTAGCTGGCCTTAGTCACTTTAAACATACAGGCATACATAATATACTGTATGATCAGTTCACAGTCCAACATGTAACTCAGTATGTTGCTTTGCAATAAACACTGCTTTATGTCACACTTTTGTTATTAGTAGCAAGCTTTGCTTTCAATTGGTGCTTATACACATTCTCTTAATGCCAAAGAAAGCTTGGTACATGGTAACGAAAGCTTGACATAAGCTACAGTGTAGTATAAGCATGCCCCATTATATTACCAGTTCGGCTGCTTCTTCCCTTGTGGCCATGCAATGCCTGCATATTCTTAGGGCTCCACCGACACCTTCTTTATATCCAGAAACATAGTTGCTTCCAAGGGTGTCACCAGTCCATAAAATAACATCCCCTCTAAAATATCTCTCATGTCCATCTATATTGAAGCGATAGCCACCTTCCTACATAGGAGAATATAAAGGATTACTTTTATTAATAACAATTTATTACAATGTCATGTAATAAAAATTAAATTTTATTTTTACTGTACTGTATATGTTATAATACAGTTTTATGTAACACTAACACATATTAACAGTAAACCTACTGTACTCAGTGTAAGTAAATTATGTGAAGTACTGAAACATTAGGTGTAAACATATGTACCTTAGTTAGTTCATTAATCTCTGTTGTAAATGGAGTTAAGACTTTGTGTAGACCATGTGCCTTGAAATCTTTCGATTTACCTATGGCTATGAGTTGCACAATACGTGTTGTTGACCTCAAACTTGGGCGTATGTTTGCCAGAACATAGTAAAATACACCTGAATTGCAAACATAAAATAATGATAAATATAACTTTATAATATGCAGTCTCTGCAATTTTGTTAGTTTTACCTTAAATATTATTCACCGGTATATAAAATAATATATATATATATATATATATATATATATACTGTATATATATCTATCTATATCTATATCTATATCTATATCTATATCTATATCTATATCTATATCTATATCTATATCTATATCTATATCTATATCTATATCTATATTATATCTATATCTATATCTATATCTATATCTATATCTATATCTATATCTATATCTATATCTATATCTATATCTATATCTATATCTATATCTATATCTATATCTATATCTATATCTATATCTATATCTATATCTATATCTATATCTATATCTATATCTATATCTATCTATCAAAATATAAAATTTTTCTTCTAAACATAAATTACATCGTTTTGAACCTCCCGTGTACGAAATAGAATGTTTTAAAATTTGCCAATTGATACTAAAATCCTTATTGTTTTCTTTCAATGCCCAAATATATTTCGAAAGTTCGGTGTCGTTTGCATGCTTTTTATGCTGAAAAGATTTAGTGTGGTTGGCCAATCGCTCTTTGAATGTGCTTGAAGTCATGCCAATGTAATTCTTGATCGTGTTTGTGTTGTTTACTGTGACTGTTGCTTTGTATACTATGTCCCTAGTCATGCATTGTTTTCTAAGTGGACAATTCGTGTTTTTCTTACAATTGCAACTGCTAGTGTCCTTATCCTGTGGCATGTTATTCCTAAATATGTGTGCATTGTGTTTAGTGATTATTGACTTAACATTGTTCATGCATGAACAATGTTAAGTCAATAATCACTAAACACAATGCACACATATCTAGGAATAACATGCCACAGGATAAGGACACTAGCAGTTGCAATTGTAAGAAAAACACGAATTGTCCACTTAGAAAACAATGCAGCATAAAAAGCATGCAAACGACACCGAACTTTCGAAATATATTTGGGCATTGAAAGAAAACAATAAGGATTTTAGTATCAATTGGCAAATTTTGAAACATTCTATTTCGTACACGGGAGGTTCAAAACGATGTAATTTATGTTTAGAAGAAAAATTTTATATTTTGAAAGATAAAAACAAGAATTGTTTACTCAACAAAAGAGCAGAAATTATCAGTCAATGTCGTCATCGACACAAATTCCGCGCAAACAGCGCAACAAAGCCATGAATGCATGTATTGTTTCGCCCCCACACTCCCACGTTCCGACAAGAAGGATATAAGCACCCCCTGTTTTCGAAAATTGTCATCTGCCTGAAGATTCTTTTTTAGATGAAACAGCCTGTAGCAGACTTTTGAGGTAAGCGAAAATCTATATTTGCTCTAACTATATGTTATCGAGCACTCTTTGCGTTTCGTAGACCAAAAACCCACACGTATATATATATATATATATATAAAGCATGAAGTATAGTTACCTTAAAGTCTTCGCTACCAGAGGTTTCACCCTAAACGGGATCATCAGGCGACTCGCCTGATGATCCTGTGAAACCTCTGGTAGCGAAGACTTTAAGGTAACTATACTTCATACTTCATGCTTTATATTTTGCTCTATCTATATGGTATTGAGCACTCTCTAACATTTCGTGAACCAAAACTCATATATATATATATATATATATATATATATATATATATATATATATATATATATGTATACAGTATATTATACAGAATAGTGCTATTTTGTATTTCAAATGCAATACATGTACATAACCATTCGCCTACCAATTTTATGGATCTTAGCCTTTGAACCCAATGGATTTGCTACTTCCAAATCATCAAAGTAGCCTAACAGCTGGAGTGCAAATCTGTCTTTGGAAAATATCGGATGATTACAGCAGTATTCTCCATCAATAACATCATGTAGAGTGTCATCTTAAGAGTGATGGGGATTTTCAATTTCATGTAATACCTCTGGGTTCTGAAGAAGTGCCTAGTTAATATCCAAACAGAAATTAGGTTAAAGTCACGTTTCCTCTAACTCTCTTGTTTCTTCTTAGAGATTAAATTCATATAGATTAAATTTGGCTCAGGTAAGAGGGTCACCCTACCCCCGAGCTACCCTGAGTGAGGCAACTTTACAGCCATTCCATGATCTTTCTATAAATCATTTACATGGGGCATTTGGTACTTGTCTCACCCCCCAGGATCACCCTGGGACTTATGACAATATAACTGTTGACTTATGACAATATAGGGTAGAAATATTCCCAAGCCTGGATCCGGCTAATACCGAGCAGGCATTTTTGCATGTAAATGCGACAGATTTGTCTCGGGGGGTTAGGGTGTCCCTCTTACCCGAGCCAATTACTCTAGTCCATATAAACAGGCCCTAAGCCTGTGATGAACCCATGTTAATACTCCAGTCTGAGTTGAAGCTATAATGTTTGATTGAATGTGTTTATATGTCAGCCAGGGTTGAACCCATGTATATTCCACCCTGGGTTGAACCCATGTGTGCACTAGCCCAGGTTGAGCCTACAAGTATGTTTTACTCAGGCCTGCGTTGATGTTCACACCAGCTAGTCCAGAATGAACCCATGTTCATGTCAGCTCAGGCTGAACCTATGTTTTATTCAAGCCAGGTTGAACTTGAACCCATGTTTATTCCAGTTCAAGCTGAACCCATGTTCACACCAGCCCAGATTAACCTATGTTTTACTGAAGCCCGGGTAGAACTCCTCTTTACACAAGCCCACTAGGATATTAAACCTATGTTTTACTGAAGCCCAGGTCGAAACCATGTTTATTCCAGCCCGAGCTGAACCTATGTTTCTCTTAGCCTGGAGTAAACCTAGGCTATGTTTACTCTAGTCTTATAATTCATAGGACTAACCTCTAAACTTTTTAAAACTGGAACATAGTATGCATAATCTGAAATTCGTTTTAATTTTAATCTTCCACCTTCCATCACTTTCTTCCATCTTTGGCCCAATTCTATTCTTGTTGGTTCCTATAACAAATAAAGAATGAGTGGATTACTAAATAAAGATGCTATTATGCTCAGTAAAAGCCCCTGTTTGATAATTGGGCAAAAAGTGACTGCTGGTTATACACAAATTTTGCTCTGCACACACTCACCACAAGATTAAAATTTTTGAGATAATATGCTCTTTGCTTAAACTCTGTCTCCAATCCCTCGAATAAATTTTCGGAATCAAATAAGCTTTCCATATCTTCTGTGAAAATAAATTGCGGGTTATCTGCACGGAGTTTGATCTCTAAGACCTTTTTCACATTTTCTAAATATTCCCCACACAGAGCTTGAGTCGACTCCTTGACAGAGTCTAATGCCTTTTGTGAAATCTTTCCATCTTCTTTTGCACCTAAGAGAAACTTTGCAGTATGGTGCTGCAGCGTTTTCTTTGAAGCCTCCTCATTAAACTCTTGATCTGTATCATTTGGCAGGATATCTTCCTCTGGTTGAATATGATCGTTTGTGTTATCAAGTCTATGTTGTCGTTGCCAATGCTTTTGGAGACTTTTCACTTTTGTGAATGTTCTATTGCAGTTTTCGTAACTACAATAAACTTGAAAATTGGGCTCATTCGAATGACTAGTACGGAGATGTTTATAAAATTGCGATTCTTGTTGTAGTTGACAAGAAAAATTGCAAAACTCACAGAAAAAACTAGCCATTCTTTTAACACATTTTTGTTGGAATTCGTTTCGTGTTGTAAACTATATATTCATAGTCCGTATTCTGTGCTATAATGTTTTGAATATTTTATTTTGGTATCTAAATAGACCAATCGCGCGCAAGTATTTACTTCCCCCAACAACTTGTAACTATAGTGATGTTTATGTAACTACCCGTATCGGCCAATCACATCTCGACATTTAGGGAATTTGCGGGGTGGCCCAAAGAAGCCCAAGGGGGCAAGGGCATTGAATATTTGAATCTCATTCTCACGTGGCCCAACATTCTTGGACTTTGGTGTTGAGAGAAAGTTGATTGTCGTGAAACTCTTGTTGTTAATATATATTTACTGATGGATTTCAAGTTATTATCCGTTCAACAACTAGGTAGCTTTCTACGTGTTCGCAAAATTCCAGGGAGTGATTTGTTCTTTCCTGATGAGGCGGTTCAGAATTTGTTTGGTAAGTGAACTCTGCTGGTCTTTTGAGTATCGGCGTCGTTTGCCGATAATAATTATCCCATAATATGTAACTACTTTTGTGGATTAATGATATTGTTATTCTTTAAGTATCAATGTGCTTTAGGTCTTACTATTTTGAAACGTTTATTTTTCGCTTAGAAAGTGGTATCGATGGAGCAAATCTATTGCTATTACTTGACGATGTGGTCGAACTTAAGGCCCTAATTCCAAACACAGCACATCGCCTTCAGCTGAAACGGATAGTTAAGTCTGTTCTGCAGGTATGTGCCATTATTAATTGACTCTTATTACTATGTTACTATGTTAAAACTGTTTCAGTAACTCTTTCCTGTCCGAATTGGTCTTTAGACTTAGTATTTATTAGACGGTTTCATTCACCAACTAAATTCAACACGTTGTTGAATAATAGTGCGAATCTTTCTTTCTGATACTGATTTGAAATCCGAGACTGCTCTTTCTACGTTATATTAATGCATCTCTGTCAGTTGACATATACAGTTGCTTTTGTGTGCACTAGCATCTTTGCTAACTTTAGAATCGTTAGCGGCTCGTTATTCGCAATTTGTGAATGCAAATTTGATTTTTGCGAATGCAAAATTAACCATTCTGCGAATGAATGTTTTTCTTGAGTAATATACACGTATTTTAGAAGCCGGAGGGATTCCTGTTAATAACGCCTGGTCTCGACAACTACAGTATTATAGGACTGTGGATGATAATGGTAAATTTAAAGTCTGTGCTAGTCTGATCAGTGACAAACCATATACTGGCTAAATAGAATAAACCTAATCGTCTGCGGTTTGGCGATAAGGACGCTGACAACAACTCTAAGCCATTACCAAAACATTACATTTGCCCTACTGTCTGTGATCTTTTACTGTAATATAAAATATTCTTGTCAAGTTATTTTTATTCAATTGATTTCATAACTTATGTGGGTTGAATTAAGATTTCTTTTAGCATGTATGTGTAAATATCATGGTTATATTATTAACCTTTTAATATATTTATTATTTCATTATTGCTTCTGTTAAATATAGGAGACAACAAATGATTATGCAACTGAACTAGTGGAGGAGCACCCTGCATTTGCTATGTTTGCCAAGACGAACCACCACCCAGATGCAGATAAAGAAAATATTGAAACCTTTCACACTTCAAACATTTCCCTTACACCCCTAACACCTTGTAGACAACCTAGCCCTGTTCCTGCAGAGTGGTATAATTCAAAGACTCTGCAAAGAAATATAATTTCCACTATAAATGTATCACCATATGCCAATGCCACCACTCCAGTGTCATCGAAACAACCATGCCATGAGATACCAGATCTCGGTAATCTACCTGAACCTCATAGACAACCTAGCCCTGTTCCTGCAGAGTGGTATAATTCAAAGACTCCGCAAAGAAATATAATTTCCACTATAAATGTGTCACCATATGCCAATGCCACCACTCTAGTGTCGTCGAAACATCCATGCCATGAGATACCAGATCTCGGTAATCTACCTGAACCTGTTACTCCAGTATCATGTAAAAGACCTTGCGAAGATACTGAAGAATCTGCCAGCCTTCCAAAAGATCTACCTTTGCCTGATCGATACTCGATCAAGGTGGAAGAAGCCATTGCCAAAAAAGAGAGCATGTTGACAGTGAGATTACAGGTAATAATCAGTGATTTCATTAATAAGCAGTTACTTCAGTGAATACTGGCAGTAATTGCAGTAAATACTGGTGGTTTACCACCACCTACTGGTGGTTTACCACCACCTACTGGTGGTTTACCACCACCTGTTTTGCCTCTTACCACCAGCTATTTTTTCATGCACTGTAATTTTCTGGTGACACTTTATATATTATAAACGGTGTTCATTATCATGCTATTTCCCCATCATTTTCGCTTGTCATTCCGCGTTGTTTCTTCGTAAGTTGTCAAACTAATTTGAACGATCAGCAGTCACTGGTTCTATCTTGTATGATACTTCATAACCTCTTTGCATTGAGGTTGGACAAACATGGCTAGATTTCAAAATTTTCCCCTGGACTGCCCTAGAGGTCTCGCAACATCGGTGCTCGGACATCTATTTTTGAAACATAGCCTGCTATGGCAAATATTAATGAAACCTCTGAATAATATTGGTATTTGTACTATTGTATATCGTTAATGATAGTGTCATTTTCTTGTCTCAACTGATTGTTGCAATAGACGAACCAGGTGGAAAGCGAGAGGGGTAGAAGTGACAGTTAATAAATTACAGTGTGAAGTAACAGGTATGATAGATTGTTTACAGTTATGTGTCAAGAAAAGTATAGATAAATATAAAGAAAAACGTGTGTATTAATCAAAATAAGTGTAAAGGAAGAGAACTGATTTTAGCTTATTCCTGTTATTGTAAATATATTAGCATATAAGTCGAGATAACCTTGTAAATAATTATTCACTCTGAAGATGTTGCAGGATTAGCAACGAAACATTAGTTTTAATAAAAAAATTGAATTAACTCGTGTCTCTTTCAATATGGGGCTTTTTAAAATTATATGCTGGGCTTTAATATTCCGAACTGATTGTTGGTTTGAGTTTTGTAGGAGTTGGTTTTATATATCAACACATTAATTGTCACCACTACAATTTTGTTCAATAGATAGTCAAAGATGCTGGCAACTTTTTCTATGGTTTGTGCAAACATCCTAGGCAAGGGGACTATGCAAGAATGGCCAGAAAATTGTGTGAACAGTTCCCAGAACTAAAAGATACCAATGTTGATAAATATTGGGTAAGATATTAGATTAATCACATTGTTAATTGCTGTTCGTTTTTGGAAGCCAACATTATGTTAATGATAATAAGTTAAGTTAATTATGTCTTTCCTTAACTGACTAGCATCGCTTTTCCATAATGGGTCATTCCAGAAAACATCCACACCTCCCCACGGAGGAAATGTGAAGTTGACCCCCTTCGGACATCCTAGTACATTTTAGTATTATCAGAAGTAGATTTACCCCCCTCCCCGGATGGCAAAAATTTCCTCTGTGGGGTAGGTATGGATCTTTTCTGGAATGACCCAATTGCTCTGCTAAATAAAATTGTATGGTGTTAGCGAGAATAAGTATTATTTTCCGCTGGCTGAGGAACGAAAGAGGCGGAAAATGTTTTCTCACACACTGCTGGGGGCCCGATAGTAGGGTGTATCGGGCGGTGCAGGTTATAGTGGGCACATTTTTGTTGTTGCTTACGCATAGCTTGACAAAAATCACCACCCACCCACCCTTTGGTAAGAGAACTTAGTTAACATAGACAGCAGTATGATGTATGTACAGGACATATGCTGCTAGCGAGCAATTATGTAAATTATGTTGTGATGAATAAATGTCAGGCTTTGCGGCTGATGCTGCAGCAGCTCCCAGCGGTGTGTGAGAACACATTATTGTATCAAAGACTTAGATTCTAGATTGGCAAGAAAATTATTTAATTATATGCAAGCTGACATTGCATGATTTTATTAAACAGAGTAAAGTGTGTTTTACCCCTTGTTCAGTTACTTTCTAAAGCTACATTGCAGTATTTTCGATTTTATTCCTGTTATCGCAAGACGACCCTATTGTTTTGTGTTTGTTTAATAAATTAGGTGATGTATCTCATGAACCCTTCCACTTCTGTCTTCACTCTTTCATATTTTTATACTGGCTGACAAAACAATATGCATTTTTTTACTCTGTGTTTGTTTAATACCTAAAACGAGTTCTTTTCCTGCTGTTTTAGGCAACTGTGCAACATTCACTGAGCATGTACTTCAGAAATCAAAGGCGAAGTTCAGCTCCCAAAACAATAGTCAACAAAGCCAATGGAACAAAAAAAGATGACCGAATGGCAAAAAAATTAAAGATCGGTGAAGATCCCCTGGCAAGGCAGAGAAACATGGATCTGTTGACAACTTCCAAGGAGATGGATTTTGCCAAACCAACCTACACCAAGTTAATCGAGGACACATTTTCATGTCGAAGAACATTCATTAAGCATGAAGCAAAGTCAACAAAGGAAATTCTGATGAAGTGTCCTTTCCTGGCTAGTCCTGATCATGTAAGTTTAATAATCGAATGTTGGTATGATTTATACATAAGATACGAGTGAAGATACAGTATAGATGTTCACTAGTTCTAAAATGCTACCGACTTGTAAGAGATATTTTTGTATGCGTGAATGCATTGTTGGATTATGTTACATACTGTATGACTTTAAGCAAGCCATAAACCTATTGCTTGTTTCAAATGTTTTGCAGGTGCTTCAAGAGCTTGGGTATATAATTGGTGCAGAAAAAGCTCAAAGTGCCACCGAAAATGCCAAGAAGGCTTTACGAGCATTGCTCAAGAATCCTCAAGACCTTTCCAACAGTGACACAGTCGATGCCATCGCTATTGTTGAAAAAAGAACAAAAAAGAAGGGCCAGGGGAAGTTGATTACATTCCACGATGTAAGTATTGTCAATATGAATTTATATTTGGTTTAGATTGAATGATTTAGGAATATAGCTATGCATCTTAAAATATTTGTATTATATTTTGCTTTTCAATTATTAAATAATTTGTTTCTTATCTGTTTTAGCCATCAACCCCACCACAGAAATTATTTAAATCGAAGACGCCTGAATTCCGGATTGTTTGCACTGGCACGCCAGAGTCGATTTGTCAGGTTTTTATAAGTGCTGAAGATGACGTAGTCTTTGAGTGTCCAACCCCATTTCTAATTGACGCACTGATTTTGGTTATTGCATGTTATTATGTGTTTGATGTTTCGTACCCTGTGTCTTTTCAAAGTGTATTGTTTTTTTTGCAAGATATTGGTTTATGTTGTATAGATAATGCTTATCGTGGTAGTAAATATAATGTACTGTTGTCAGAAGTAAGGAAAAATAGCTTAGGTTAGGTTTGTAACTTTGACTTTTTCGTAAATATATATATTGAACCATGTACTGTAGTTAATAAAGTGTTTTAAACAGAATGATAGTGTTTATATTTTTCAGGATATTGCACGCGCCGCATGAAGTAATTTTTACACGCCTTTACAGTTCCTTTTTACACACCTTAAGCTGTGTAAACAAAACACACCTTGTGTGTAAAAAACACGCCTTGTGTGTAAAAAAACACGCATGGTGTGTAAAATAACACATCTTTTAAAAAAACACGGCAAAAGGTGTGTCGTTTGGGCGACAAGCATTTTACACAGCTTAAGATGTGTAAATTTACACACCTTTAGCGTGTAAAAAAACACGGCAAAAGGTGTGCTGTTTGGGCGACAAAAAAGGTGTGTAAATTAACACACTTGTTTTTAGAGTGTATATACTGGTAATTGTAGACCATTTTACCCGCTTTGCTCAAGCTTACCCTACCAAGAACAAGTCAAGTGCAACCGCCGCCGAAAAACTGTACAACGATTTTGTTCTCCGGTTTGGTTTTCCAGACAAAATACTGCATGACCAGGGAAGAGAATTTGAAAACAACTTGTTGTACCGGTTAGAGAAACTAAGCGGAGTTCAGCGACTGCGGACCATTCCTTATCATCGCCAGACCAATGGGAAGGCTGAACGATTTAATAGGACATTGTTGTCAATGCTACGAACTTTGCCAGAAGAAAGAAAGAGCAAGTGGAAGGACTCAGTAAATAAGGTAGTACATGCATATAATTGTACTCTTAACGATGCCATCGGGTTATCACCCTTCTTCCTGCTGTTTGGTCGGGCACCACGCCTACCAGTTGGCCTGCTATTTGGAACATCACCTAATGTGGCGAAAGGAAACCAAACGGAATACGTAGAAAAATGGAAGGACGCCATGAGAGAGGCCTACGCGAAAACCGTAAAGAACAGTAGTAAGTCTGCAGCTATGGGGAAGAAGCACTACGACCACAAAGTTCGTTTTACAGAGTTAAAACCAGTAGATCAAGTACTAGTACGCAACCTATCTGAACGTGAGGGACCTGGAAAACTCAGGTCGTACTGGGAAAACCAAATACCACCAGACAAATACCGTCAGACCCGTGGTGCAAGAGCGGCGAAGGAAAGAAAAACGCGTGGTGCAGAGCGATAGCCAACAGGCGATAACTAATGACTGCGAAAGCAGTGACGAACCAGTATTTCAAAGACTGTCTCCTGCAGAGATCGCGATGACCCATCCCACAACGGGTGAGGAAACAAATGGGTCCAATTTGGAAGGAGAAGAAGACAGAGGAGCATGAATAACATCCCTGCTAACTCGTCCAAGAGAATGTCGGAGAAACTGATCCGGATCCACCTACAGCAACGCCAGTGATACAACCAACCATAGAACCTGACGAAGAGCATGTTGAAGCAACGGACAGAAATGTACCTCGACGTCCAGCACGCGACCGCAGTCCTCCTAATATGTTGAACTATGTATGGTTCACTGGGTAATCCAACAGAGTTTCAACTCTATACGCGTCAAGTGTCCAGACATCAAATGGTAGCGTTTTCATCCAGCCAAGGATTCTCTGGCCTCAACCACAGTTTTGGACTACAACAGATTGTTTTTGCCTCCCAAGTAATCTATATTATGGACCACCATTTATGGCTTACTAGACAGATAAATAAAGTTTATTTTTAACGTTATCGCATTTAGAGTACGAAGTTATGGTTGTTTATAAACAAACAGAAAGGAACGACTCGTTAAGCTATTATAAATATTAGCATATAAAAGATACACAATTATCTTGTAGTAACATTTAGAGATTTTAAGGAACAACGTTTAATAGGGACGTTAGGCCTAAATAAGGTACAGGAAAGGAGCTAAACGGAACATATCTCAGTAGGCCTGATCACCCTAGTAAAATGTTCACACGTTAAGTCAATGAGATAACGTCCAGGAGGACTCTTTTAGTGGGGGAGATTGTCAGTAAGTTATGATGTAACTTCTGGTAGAAGACACAGTGAGAGTTCTGAAGAACACATGTTGTTCTCTACGAGTTGTCTGAGTTAAATAAAACGTTTCATACAAATTATCGTAGTCATTCTATTATTAATGTGTGACCCGGTAACAGTTGCGGGAACGGTTGCGGGAACGGGAACGGTAACGATTACGATTACGATTATGACGATAATGATGACAATGATGATGATAATTATGATGATGATGATGATGATAATAATGACGGCAAAAATGATGCCGATAACGATGATTGTCCTCGTCATCATCATTATCATCATCGTCCTCATCATCACCATCGACGTCAGCATTATCATCAGCATCGTTATCATCAGCAGCATCACCAACAGAAATATGTCGTCGTTGTCGCTATTTTCATCGTCGCTATTATTATTACCATCGTCATCCATCTAGAAACCTACATTAAAACTTGAAAATCTGATATCCATAACATTAACGTTGTACCTGGTATTGGCTGAAGACAATAGTATTGTAATTGCTCTGCAAAGTCTCGTTTGTGATGTTAATGCACAGCTGTTCAAACGAGTTAATATTATAGTTTTCCCATCCAAATGTGTCAAGAAGAAAAATAGAAAAGTGGGATGACCTAAAATAGAAAATAAAAATGCGATAAGATATTACTAGCCAAAATGCATTATTAAAGACTTAACCGAGAGTGAGGTCTTTATGGCAAAATTATTCGGCTCGCAGCTTGAGTGCGTTTTAGTTGATGGTATAGATAGTAGGTATTTCAACATGTCTGTTAAAGGTGTGTTTTTCTGTGCTGTACCTTGCTTCTTTGAACTCGCGGGCATGTCTTGTTGAGGCTTGGCCTAGAACTTTCGTTTGAGTCCAGTTAAATGTGTGGCCATGGTCGTCTGTGTGGATTGCCGGAGGGGATTTGTGATCAAAAACAACGAACCAATCAGACGCTCGGATCGCATATCACAACAAAATTCAAATAATATAAACGAAGAACCCAAACTCTAACCACCTTATTTCTGATGAAGACTCGAAGGACCGAGTTGAAAGCTCAAACTTTAAAAACTTAAATCCAGAGAACACAAATTCAAACACATTACGCGTCACTGCGGACATTCCCGCCGGTTTGTTATCCAATTTTACTATATCCTCATTCATCAGAGCGTGTGGGTAATATGCCGTCTTTAAATTATATATATATATATATATATATATATATATATATATATATATATATATATATATATATATATATTTAACAATTAGATTATGAGCCCGAAATTTCTATGAGTGAATAGTTGACGAGAGCGGAGCTATCATCTCATAGAAATTGAGAGCAAATAATCTAATTGTTTTAGTTGAAACTAACTTGTGTACCTTAGTTCTTCCAAATTATTTCAAAAAACGAAGCATAACCATTGTTTCTGTGCGAAAACCAAGGCAAAACAATCTGTCACTCCTCGTATCGTCCATGTTGTTTTACTGCATGGCCGCGCGAGTACTGGTACTCAATTTGCTACTCGCTATCTATTGACGAATAGATATCGAGTAGAGTAGCCAATCAGATTGCAGCATTTGCAATAGAATACTAGTAAGTTTCTATTATATATATATATATATATATATATATATATATATATATATATATATATATATATATATATATGTACGTAGACGAAAGTCAGAGAACGAGAAACTACAGAGCATTCTAACAGACTCGGAGTATCATAACAGTGTATTTAAACAAAGACAAATATGCTGCGCTTATTGCCTGACAGGTTGACTCATGATACAACGTGGCCGAAATATCCTGAATGTCTGACCTTTATTTTATATCCAGGCTCGTCTTCCCCTAACAAACAATAAATCCTTTCTCCTACACCATATTTGATACTGTAAATCCACAAAATCCCTGTTTCGAGAAGACATATTCTCGCTCTTTGGCTCCGCCATGTTTGTAACCAAAATTCCAGCTCGCGCGTGCGCAGTAGCATCCCCAGGGGGACACATCTTATATTCGAGACATATTATGAAATATTCAAGATATCGAAATCAAACTGCATTATAATTTGACACGTAAAAAACCCATCGATAACTCACTTAACGGTCTGCCCTCATGCATTGTCCAGGAACTTCACATTCACTTTTCCACTGACAATAATAAATTGAAGTACCAAAATACTACGAAATAATAATGTCGCGACCCCCCACCCCCCGATGTTAACACTATCGGTCACTGACTAACGTGTGAATTGTCGGCACTCATCACAATACTGCAAAGTTTAAACTTTGCACTAAAAACTGTAAACAAACAAAACACTTTCAGTCACCGTAAAAATTGTCGTATTTACATTTTCATCCCGGAAATTCATTTTTACGATATGTGAGCGCCATTTTAACTTGATTTGCTTAATTGCATGAATTTGTGGGGGGGGGGGGGTTAATTTTCGTAATAGGGAGGTTTAAATTTGGTGCGAATTGGAGTTCGAGTACGAGTAAATCCGCGCAGAGGACTGGGTTACACTCGAACTCGCCATGTGTTGAATGGTGTTTAGATTTTTATTATATTCGACTTCGAGTTCGACTCTTTAGAGAGAAACAAGCTGCTTTTCTTTACTCTGAAGTTTTAGTCGACGAACAAAAGTTCGTGTTACTTACAAAAGAAGCTGAGAAATCTGCTCCTATATTTCCATACTGGAATTTTCATGAATTCAATTTTAAGTTTTTATCCTTGAATTGTGCGCTGCTCCTATTATACAGACAAAGGAATTATTTTACAATTTCCATATACGCGGTGTCTTCACCGTTTCTGGACTTTCCTGCTAGAGATTTTAAGTAGCTTTCGCTGGACGCCATATTGTATTATCAAGAATCTTCTCCGATTGTCCCAGACGAGTGGTTTCATGTCGTAACTAGTCCTAAGAACTGGGATGCATTTTCCAAATAGAAATGATTCCAATTCTTGCGATGCTTCCGATCAGATCGGCAACTGTCCGGGACGTTACTTCAACCATGTTCACAATTGTCGTAACAATCCCAGACGATCGAGGACAGGAAAAATCCCCGATTCTTACGATCCCATCGCCAACAATTCCGGTCATGTCAAATATGGGCCACTCAAACAAGCCATATTTCCAGTTTTCCACGGCGACCACGCCGTCGAGTGACCGAGTTGTTGACAATCTTCAGACTTCAGTGAGAATGTGAGATCAGTCAGCCGCTGTTTAAACTGCCTTTATGTTTTCCAAACAGACGTCATGTCAGACAATTCGTCCTACAGTTTCACTGTTTCGGGAGTTCACTTCTTAGTTGGAATGATAATATGAACTCTCGTGCTTACTGAAAAACGGGTGTTGAGCTCGACCTTTCGATTTTTCAGTAAATATATGTGTTTTTGTGAATCAATAAGCAGAAACGTAGTTGTTTGAATTGATTCGTTCCTGAGTCCCAGAGCCCCAAGGTGTTAAAATGAACGAACGGAAATTTTTGAAAATTGACATGTTCACAAGCCAATATGTCAGGAACTATTTTAATAAATCAGAAACGGCAAAATTACGTATTAACTAACTTGTTTGCTCTATTCAAATACGTTAAAACCCCACAAGTGATATATGCACTTTAACAATTGAGTCGGTTTTCTTTGTTTTCCGTCAGTCTGTATTTAGCATAAAGACTCTTAAAAGTTGGTGGGGATTTCATATTCTTCAGGGAAAAGTAGGGTTTAAAAAGAATGAATACATAAGAATATCATTAGTTAAATATTCAAGGTATATATATGGACACATACCCGGTATATATCATATATATACTGCAAACGAGAAAATGCGGTATGTATACAGATATCTACCCGGTATATGTAATAGATAAATCCCGAGAACGAGGGATTTATGCTATATAAAGACCCAAGGAGGCGCAGCGTCCGAGGGCTTTATAATGCATAAATCCCGACGTTCGAAGGATTTATCTGACTTAATTTATTATTGAGGAGGTTTTCCAACAACGTTTTGTCTTTTTTTCTACCTTGGACAAAGATTTTCCTTGTTTTTTCCTTCATTTCGTTTCTAATAATAAAGAGGGCAAAATTTCTCGAATATGATTGGCTAATGAAGAGGGCATTTTTTTGTAATTCAGGGCAAAATTACTTGCACTTGATTGGTTCCTTGATCAGCAGTATTTGCATGTGATTGGTCGCTTGGTTACTTAGCAACAGTGAACCTCAGAGGACTGACAATATTTTCAACAAATCTGCAAGGTTTTCGGGTCTGAAAATGTTTTTTTGTTTACTTTGAACTAATTTGAACTATTGAAGGAGTGTAAACTATTAGTGAAAATGAATACAGTAGAAAATTTACGAACTTTTGCCTGTGTTTACAAGAAGAAAGCTACATGCACAGCGATAGAGCGAGGGAAATTTGGAATGTTGCTGAGTACCGACCGTGATAAGGTACATGTACTTTGACATTTTCTGGACGTAATATAGCTCTTAAATAATTTTGCCCGCTATATTATTAACACCTAATCGCACGAGTTCTCGTAAAATTAAGGTTTAATTTCACTCGTGTTTTCAAAAT